>JAFMSR010000021.1:476683-679942 GCA_022818135.1 Saxidomus purpurata | reverse complement strand
CTAAATATCTTGAATACTATCAAACGTATTGACTTGAAACTTAAAATGAATGTTTACTATCAACATCTTTACCAATGTTTTTGATTTTTGACATATTTATGCCCCTTTTTAACTTAGAATTTTGTCACAGTTTTTACCAGACTATTATTTGAAATACTGGCTTACTTTTGAAATGTCATAGAATAATTATGCAGCATGCAGCGGTCATGCTTTTTTTATCCCCCCGCCGAAGGCGAAGGGGATATTAGAAATGGTCTCCGTCCGTGCGTCCGTCCCAATTTTGTCCGGAGCATAACTCCAAAAGTACTTGAGGGATTTTCTTCAAACTTTATACACTGACAGAGCACATTGGGAGGAAGTGCAGTGTGTAAGAACAATAACTCTACCTTGCCTACTTTTAGAGTTATTCCCCTTTATCAGATTTACTTTAAAAGTTTTGTCCAGAGCATAACTCCAAAAGTACTTGAGGGATTTTCTTCAAACTTAATACACTGACATAGCACATTGGTAGGAAGTGCAGTGTGCAAGAATAATAACTCTACCTTGCCTACTTTTAGAGTTATTCCCCTTTATCAGATTTACTTGTCCGAAGCATAACTCCAAAAGTACTTGAGGGATTTTCTTCAAACTTAATACACTGACAGAGCATATTGGTAGGAAGTGCAGTGTGCAAGAACAATAACTCTACCTTGCCTACTTTTAGAGTTATTCCCCTTTATCAGATTTACTTTAAAAGTTTTGTCTAGAGCATAACTCCAAAGTACTTGAGGGATTTACTTCAAACTTAATACACTGACATAGCACATTGGTAGGAAGTGCAGTGTGCAAGAGCAATAACTCTACCTTGCCTACTTTTAGAGTTATTCCCCTTTATCACATTTACTTGTCCGAAGCACAACTCCAAAAGTACTTGAGGGATTTTCTTCAAACTTGATACACTGACATAGCACATTGGTAGGAAGTGCAGTGTGCAAGAACAATAACTCTACCTTGCCTACTTTTAGAGTTATTCCCCTTTATCAGATTTACTTGAAAAAATATTTCCGGAGCATAACTCCAAAAGTACTTGAGGGATTTTCTTCAAACTTAATACACTGACATAGCACATTGGTAGGAAGTGCAGTGTGCAAGAACAATAACTCTACCTTGCCTACTTTTAGTCAAATAGAAAAATATCATACCTATACTGATAATGAACATTAATATAATTTTGCAAACCTTCTCTTCATTGCCTTATTCTTTTTCCACTTACTTGAAAACTGTACTCAGCATGACCATAACTATATGGCTTTTTAAGGATTTCCTCTCACCAAGTAAAATGTACGAAAGTACAACCTTCAAGTAACTTCTTCCCGGGCGAGGGGATTAACCATGTGTAACATGGCTCTTGTTAATTTTATACATATCAATTTTGAAACGTTATAAAGTTATTCATGATCAAATATAGAAGGTCGTGTATTTCTTTGAAATTATCCCCCCCCTCCTCCCCCCCAGTTGGCTTACAGAATCCAGAGTAAGGCTTTGCACGTAATGTACATTTACAGAGGTCTTTGAACAAGTTTCATATCTTTGACCTTAATTCTCAAAGACAATTACACAATACCCCTGTTCTTAGACAAAAAAAACATTTTACCGACAAGCTTTCGAATAGTCGAGCGTGCTGTCATGAGACAGCTCTTGTTGTATTTAGATTTTGTCACAAAATTATTGGTTATTCTAATGAAGCGTTAGAGGGCGACACAAGTTAGTGTTCTTTTGAACACCCATCTGGTTTTAAAGTTTAGCTTAATTTGGTCTCATTTTGTAGCTATTGTATAGAACTACTTACCTGTACCCACTTTTATGGGGTCACATTTCTTTGTTCTCTGTCTATTTCTTGTCATACTGACAGGGACGGCCTTTTTAGCTCACCTGGCTATGCCAGGGTGAGCTTTTCTGATCGATGATTGTCCGTCGTCCGTCATCCGTCAACATTTTGATTCAAATGACATCTCCTCTGAAACCTCTAGGCCAATGTTGATAAAACTATGCAGGAATGTTCCTTGCATGAAGCTTTACCAAAATTGTTCAAAGAATTCCATTCCATGCAGAACTCTGGTTGCTATGGCAACAAATAGGAAAAACTTTAAAAATCTTCTTCTCTGAAACCACAAGGCCTAGAGCTTAGATATTTGGCAAGTAGCATTGTCTAGTGCACCTCTACCAAAATTGTTCAAATTATGACCCCCGGGTCAAAATTGACCCCGCGCGGGTGGGCACTTAGTTTTTGCATAGGCATATATAGTAAAAACTTTAAAAATCTTCTTCTCTGAAACCACAAGGCCTAGAGCTTAGATATTTGGCATGTAGCATTGTCTAGTGGACCTCTACCAAGATTGTTCAAATTATGACCCCTGGGTCAAAATTGACCCCGCGGGGGTGGTCACTTAGTTTTGCATAGGAATATATAGGAAAAATTTTAAAAATCTTCTTCTCTGAAACCACAAGGCCTAGAGCTTAGATATTTGGCATGTAGCATTGGCTAGTGGACCTCTACCAAGATTAATCAAATTATGAGCCCCGGATCAAAATTGACCCGGCACGGGGGTTCACTTAGTTTTACATAGGCCTATTTAGGAAAAACTTAAAAAATCTTCTTCTCTGAAACCACAAGGCCTAGAGCTTAGATATTTGGCATGTAGCATTGTCTAGTGGACCTCTACCAAGATTGTTCAAATTATGACCCCTGGGTCAAAATTGACCCCGCACGGGAGGTCACTTAGTTTTGCATAGGAATATATAGTGAAAACTTTAACTATCTTCTTGTTTGAAACCACAAGGCCTAGAGCTTAGATATTTGGCATGTAACATTGGCTAGTGGATCTCTACCAAGATTTTTCAAATTATGAGCCCTTGGTCAAAACTGACCCCGCACCGGGGGTCACTTAGTTTTACATAGGCTTATATAGGGAAAACTTTAAAAATCTTTTACCACAAGGCCTAGAGCTTAGATTTTTAGCATGTAGCATTGCCTAGTAGACCTCTTCAAAGTTTGTTCAAATTATGCCCCTGGGGTTAAAATTGACCATGCCCGGGGGGGGGGGGAATCATTTGTTCTACAAAGGCGTATATAGGAAAACTTATTTGGTATATAATATTATCTAGTGATCTTCCACCAGGCAAGTGGACTTGTACCAAGGTGAGCGATATAGGGCCCTCTTGTTCTATATTTTCATGTGAAGGTGATATTGTGACAAACTGTAACATCCATCCAGGTCATGATAGGACCTTAAATTTGGTCTCATTTTGTAGCTATTGTATAGTACTACATACCTGTACCCACTTTTATGGGGGTCACATTTCTTTCTTCTCTGTCTATTTCGTGTCATACTGACAGGGCAGCCTTTTCTCTATATTTTCATGTGAATGTGATATTGTGACAAAACCGTAACTTTCATCCAGGTCATGATAGGACCTTAAATTTGGTCTCATTTTGTAGCTATTATATAATAGTATAACATACCTGTATCCACTTTTATGGGGGTCACATTTCTTCTCTGTCTATGTTGTGTCATACTGACAGGGGCAGCCTTTTCTCTGTATTTTCATGTGAATGTGATATTGTGACAAATTGTAACATCCATCCAGGTCATGCTAGGACCTTAAATTTGGTCTCATTCTGTAGCTATTATTAGCTCACCTGGCTATGCCAGGGTGAGCTTTTCTGATCGATGATTGTCCGTTGTCCGTCGTCCGTCAACATTTTGATTCAAATGACATCTCCTCTGAAACCTCTAGGCCAATGTTGATAAAACTATGCAGGAATGTTCCTTGCATGAAGCTCTACCAAAATTGTTCAAAGAATTCCATTCCATGCAGAACTCTGGTTGCTAGGGCAACAAATAGGAAAAACTTTAAAAATCTTCTTCTCTGAAATCACAAGGCCTAGAGCTTAGATATTTGGCATGTAGCATTGTCTAGTGGACCTCTACCAAGATTGTTCAAATTATGACCCTCGGGTTAAAATTGACACCGCACGGGTGGGCCCTTAGTTTTCGCATAGGAATATATAGGAAAATCTTTAAAAATCTTCTTCTCTAAAACCACAAGGCCTAGAGCTAAGATATTTGGCATGTAGCATTGTCTAGTAGACCTCTACCAAGATTGTTCAAATTATGACCCCCGGGTCAAAATTGACCCCGCCCCGGGGGTCACTTAGTTTTGCATAGGAATATATAGGAAAAACTTAAAAAATCTTCTTCTCTGAAACCACAAGGCCTAGAGCTTAGATATTTGGCATGTAGCATTGGCTAGTGGACCTCTACAAAGATTGTTCAAATTATGAGCCCCGGATCAAAATTGACCCCGCACCGGGGGTCACTTAGTTTTACATAGGCTTATATAGTAAAAACTTAAAAAATCTTCTTCTCTGAAACCACAAGGCCTAGAGCTTAGATATTTGGCATGTAGCATTGGCTAGTGGATCTCTACCAATATTGTTCAAATTATGACCGCCGGGTCAAAATTGACCCCGCACCGGGGGTCACTTAGTTTTGCATAGGAATATATAGTAAAAACTTTAAAATCTTCTTCTCTGAAACCACAAGGCCTAGAGCTTAGATATTTGGCATGTAGCATTGCCTAGTAGACCTCTTTAAAGTTTGTTCAAATTATGCCCCTGGGGTCAAAATTGACCTTGCCCGGGGGGGGATCATTTGTTTTACAAAGGCGTATATAGGAAAACTTATTTGGTATATAACATTATCTAGTGATCTTCCACCAGGCAAGTGGACTTGTACCAAGGTGAGCGATATAGGGCCATCTTGGCCCTCTTGTATAGTTTTACTTACCTGTACCCACTTTTATAGGGTCACGTTTCTTTGTTCTCAATTTATTGTGTGGCACACTGACAGGGACGGCCTTTTCTCTATATCTTCATGTGAAGGTGATATTTTGACAAATTGTAACATTCGTCAAGGTCATGTTAGGACTTTAAATATAGTCTCATTTTGTAGTATTGTTGGTTCAACTTACCTGTACCCACTTTTATGGGGTCACATTTCTTTGTTCTCAGTCTATTTTGTGTCATATTGACAGGGACGGCTTTTTTCTATATTTTCTTGTGAATGTGATATTGCGACAGAGTGTAACATCCCTCCAGGTCATGTTAGGACTTTAAATTTGGTCTCATTTTGTAGCTATTATATAGTATTACATACCTGTACCCACTTTTATGGGGTCACATTTTTTTCTTCTCTGTCTATTTTTTGTCATACTGACAGGGACAGCCTTTTTTAACCAGGTTTTCCGAAGGAAAAATCCTGGTTATTAGATTGAGGTACGTTGGCAGGCGGGCGGGCGTAAACAATTTCTTCTGTGCGCGACTCCTACATTTCTCAACGGATTTCAACCAAACTTTCACAGAAGTATTGTCATGAAGTGCCCTGGCGCATATAGTCGGGGTTTTGTGATTTGGTCATTTTTGACCTAATTATGGCCCTTTGTTTTTTTTCACATATGTAATTCTTCTGTGCGCAACTCCTTCTACACTTCTCAAGGGATTTCAACCAAACTTTCACAGAATTATTGTCACCAAGTGCCCTGGCGCATATTGTCGGGGTTTTGTGATTTGATCATTTTTGACAGAATTATGGGCCTTTGTTTTTTTCCACATAATGTAATATATATAGAGAAATACTCTTCTGTGTGCAACTCCTACATTTCTCAAGGGATTTCAACCAAACTTTCACAGAACTATAATTGTGAACTAAAAAATTTTGAATATATAATGTTATGCCCCTGGTCGTCCGTCCGTTAGCAATTTTGTGTCTCCTTATTGAAGTATATATAAAAGGGAGAATACTCTGTTATTATAAAAGGGAGAATACTCTGTTATTACTGTCTATTTTTAGAATAGATTACCAGTCCTGTATACTTTGGAGTATTCTGTTACAGTAAGATGACAAAATTTCTCATGAGACCAGCGGTTCAATTAAACCCCACACAGCAATTTTTTTTTTTTTTTTTTTTTTTTTTTTTTATAATTTTTGCCTGAATTATGGCCCTTTGCTTTTTTTCCACATATGTTATATATAGAAGAATACTGTCACGTGCCCACTTCCTCCTACATTTCTCAAGATATTTAAACCAAACTCTCACAGAACTGTTGTCATCAAGTTTCCTCGTGCATATTGTCTGGGTTTTGTGTTTGGATCAATTTTGCCTGAATTATGGCCCTTTGCTTTTTTTACACATGTAATATATAGAAGAAGACCTTTGTTTCTTTTTCACATTATGTATATCTACTGACTTTAAAAACACATTTGCGCTCGGCCAGCAGACTGGAAAATGAAAATCTGGTTTTGTGACAATTTCCTGTCACTTGTTCTATATTTTCACTGAATGCGATCATGTTGTAGCTACTGTTTAGTACAAATTACCTGTATCTACTTTTGTTGGGTCACATTTATTCACTTTCTAGCTATATACTGTTATTATACCCCCGAAACGAAGTTTAGGGGGTATATAGGAGTCACCAGGTGGTTGGTTGGTCGGTCGGTTCATTGCATTCTCCTTGTCTGGAGCATAACTTGAAAACTACTAGTTGGAATTCAATACAACTTCATACAATGGTCAAGTACATTGAGAGGAAGTGCAGTGCACAAGAATCATAACTCCATCTATATAGTAAAATATAGAAAGAACACAGATGTGAGCTTTATGAGTATTTTCTAAATTAATTAATATAGATATATTCATGAGATGATTTTAAATCTCATTGGTCAAACTTTAAATTGATATACCAATTCCACTAATACAACTACTTCTTTTGCAGAAAGATAAATACAAAAAAACAAATGGGGAAAACGCATACAAAAAACTACTATCACCACATGTAGGATATGCCTCTCCTGTCTGGAGTCGGTATTCACAGAAAAACATACTAAATGAAATAGAAAACATTTCTTCAGTGAAAAGTAACCACTTAAATTACAACCCAAACCTGAGGGGTTCAAGAACAGCCTGCACCCCTCGAGCTATCACCAAGTCAATTATGCAGTTGTTTTTACCAGCTTTTAACTTTTAAATTTCCTCCTGTACATTAGCTTATTATACTCTCCTGCACCCCTCGAGCTATCACCAAGTCAATTATGCAGTTGTTTTTACCAGCTTTTAACTTTTAAATTTCCTCCTGTACATTAGCTTATTATACTCTTATTCAATAAGATTATCTGAATGTTTTCAAATGTATCTCTATTTCAAAAAAACAAAAATAATATCAAACAGGGAATGCCACGTACCAAAAACGCAGCCTCCCCAAAACGAACCCCACATCACCCAGAAGTGCACACCACCAACCTTGTAAAAACACTAATTCTGCAATGATGCGCACCTGCCGTAAATACCCAAAAGGGGAGTAAGGCAGTATCCGTAGATAGGGAACTGAATCACAGGCTGTTGGTGCGTGACTAGGACCCCAAAAGATATACATTGTGTACATGTATAAATTTTTATACCCCCGAAACGAAGTTTGGGGGGGTATATAGGAGTCACCCGGTGGTTGGTCGGTCGGTCGGTCAGGTGGTCTGTTGCATTTTCCTTGTCTGGAGCATAACTTGAAAACTACTTGTTGGAATTCAATACAACTTCATACAATGGTCAAGCACAATGAGAGGAAGTGCAGTGCACAAGAACTATAACTCCATCTTGACTCATTACAGAGTTATTGCCCTTTGTTACTTTTTCTCGTCCGGAGAGTAACTTGAAAACGACTGGTTGGAATTCAATACAACTTCATACAATGGTCTAGCACAATGAGAGGAAGTGCAATATACAAGAACCATAACTCTATCTTGAGTAATTACAGAGTTATTGCCCTTTATTACTTTTCCTGGTCCTGAGCATAACTTGAAAACTACTGGTTGGAATTCAATACAACTTCATACAATGGTCAGGTACATTTAGAGGAAGTGCAGTGCACAGGAACCATAACTATTTCTTGACTCATTACAGAGTAATTGCCCTTTGTTACTTTTCCTTGTCCGGAGCATTACTTGAAAACTGCTGGTTGGAATTCAATACAACTTCAAAAAATGGTCCAGCACAGTGAGAGGAAGTGCAGTGTACAAGAACCATAACTCTATCTTGAGTAATTACAGAGTTATTGCCCTTTGTTACTTTTCCTGGTCCGGAGCATAACTTGAAAACTACTGGCTGGAATGCAATACAACTTCATACAATGGTCATGTACATTGAGAGGAAGTGCAGTGCACAGGAATCATAACTCTTTCTTGACTCATTACAGAGTTATTGCCCTTTGTTACTTTTCCTTGTCCGGAGCATTACTTGAAAACTACCGGTTGGAATTCAATTTAACTTCATACAATGGTCAAGTACATTGAAAGGAAGTGCAGTGCACAGGAACCATAACTCTTTCTTGACTCATTACAGAGTTATTGCCCATTTTTACTTTTCCTTGTTGTAGAGCATAACTTGAAAACTACTGGTTGGAATGCAATACAACTTCATACAATGGTTCAGCACAATGAGAGGAAGTACAGTGTACAAGAACAATAACTCTATCTTGAATAATTACCAAGTTATTGCCAAGAACAATATCTCTATTTTAGTTTTCTTTTGCAAGGTATTCTGTTACTACGAACTTCCTCAGTTTATAAAGCAGTCTTTCGGGGGTATTAATCACATTTAGTGATAGCTCTAGTTTTTTTTGGTCCTGATCACTCACAGAAAGCCTGTGAACTGAATGGGCCCTGGTGACTGCTATGTGTGATTAGAGGACCTGGCATTAACTGGGGTTTAATTTCATATCCCAAAAGTTTCTTATCCTATTTTGAAACCTTTGACAATAAGAAATGGATGTAACTGCAATCTTTAAATATGATGAAACACGTATACGAGTTGACATCGCTTCGGAAAATGTATAAATAACAAAAATACCTTAAACAGTAAATTCAATGATGTAATATAACACCAAACATGCCTTGGCCAAAGATTGAAAGAAGGCCATTCTTTTGTCATCTAATAACATCGTCAAGTGTATAAAAAGGCTCAAAAACTGTCTAGTAGTAACAGGAATTATTTAACCCCTTCACCGCCATACTGTTTACTCAAGCGGGGTAACTCAGCCTATTCTATCCCAATGCCCATCGGTCGCTGAGTTCGCCACTATCGGTTGCTGTTTTGTGTTCAGTGAGGAAGCTTGCAAACAAATAAAAAAGTTTGCGCATGCGTGCTTGTATATTTCAGGTATGAGTCGCCTAAATTGGTAATAACTGGAAGCAGGCTATTTTGACTAGGGAACATGCGGACCTACACTATGTGTTTGATTGCTGATTGGCTGAAACTAAGTGGATGCATACGGGAAAAATTCTTTTGAAATTATCGCTTGATGCAAGGTCTTTCAAATAGTATGGTCCGGTAACGAGGGTAATAGGATAAATAACCTGACGCGTATCACGTGACAAACATCCGGGTACTCACCATTTTGGAAAAAGAAAGAAAAAATTGAAAATTTAAATCTACGTAAATCTTGATATTTTACCAATCAATTTGACCAACAAAGTAATCCTTAATGCAATATATGTATTCCCTAGCTTATCCTAACATCCTAACATGATAGTCTTTTGTCCTGATGTTTCTTTTTAGGTGGAAAGTTGACTTGATAGGAACGGCTTTGTTCACAAATGACCCAAAGCTGAAAACCGACCTAATTTTTGTGCTTCTTTCCTACTTGCATGGTGTTCATGGGATTAATGTAGCAGATTGTTACCTTATATTTAAGCCAAATGTGCTTATGTTATCTCTTAGATTTTCATATCTCACCCGTATTTTAATTTTCTGTTTATGTATTTACGTTTCTTTTCATATTTCATTCATGATCTATCATCCAGCAAGGTCTTTCAAATAGCATGGTCCAGAAATGCCCAAATGGTTTATCTTCCGCCAAAGCCGATATGATATTAATCTGGTGTTGCCCTCCCTACGTCTGTCTGTCTGTCCGTCCGTCTGTCTGGAATTTTATTTTAATTTTCACATATATTCAAATATTCAATTATACTTACATGAAATGCCTTAAAATATGAGGAAGATGTATGAACCCCCCCCCCCCCCCACCGCAGGAGATCTTATCCCTAATTGTATTATTACCCCCTATCAGACAAGTCCAATTAAGCTCAATAATTGATATAAAAATAGGCAATACATGTACCTGTGTCGGACGAAAGCATAACAGGAATTTCATTTTTAGAAATGGTACGAATTTTCAGGGGACGCAAAAACGGTTCAGGTTATGAGAATTATTGGTACCGAATATCCATAAAGTCATGAATCAAGAAAACAAAAATGGCTGACATTTAATGATGTCACAATTTCTTTTGATAAATGACGTCACATTGTAAACAAGCGGAAGTTTGTAGACGGTGCAGCGTTAGAAGTATGTTATCCTATCGTCCAGGAGTCGACACTTCCCAATGCTGCATGGGTATTAAGACAAATCACTTACTTTATTGCTTTCAGTATATATTTAATTAAATACTCGTACATACGATTACCTATGGTTGGGCTTCGCCCGAAGTGCGCAATTCGCCCGTATTACAAAATAATTTTTATTGATTAAAGATAACTAGTCTATTGCTTACTTCCTGGATTTTATTTTTGTGTTTAATTTGCTTGCTTATACCAAAAAAAAAAAAACGCATAAATACACGTACAACTTCAAGTCAAAAGAAGGTAAGCATAAATTTCATTATTTAAAGTTGTTTAAAGCATTCATAGAATGTGAAAAGAAGTCTGAGCAAAACATGAGCTGTATATTTAAGCGAGCTTTTGACAAGAAATAATAAAAGAATAACATTTTATGTTGTGGTTATTTATTGTTAACCTCCTCTGAGTAATGTAGTTTGTTACTATCTACCCCTATCGTGTCTGTTGTTGGGGGTTAATGCGTAGGTGCCAGAATTGCAACCACCGTGGGTGGTGCCCTGTTTGTATCGTAGATGGCGACTGAATGGGCTTTGTGTGCTGAAGTCTCTTGTAAAGCCCCGTGCAAGTGGTGACTGAAACCACCAAGGAGAAGGCCGTGTAACGGTGCGAAAGTAGCGGCAAGTAGTGGCGGTCAACCGTGTAAATGGGTATTTATACGGTGCACAGTTTTACTGCACAACGGGTCGTACCGACTATAGCCTCTTTAGAGGATGGTGGACCCAATAAGCACAATTACAAACAACACTGCACCGTCAGTACTAGTTTCCGCTTAGGAGAGAGGATTTTTACTTTAGGATTTTAGAGGTTTTCTATCACAGTAATTCTTGGAAGGTATTTGGTTTTGACTTTGTATCTTTGCTGATTTATACTTTAGAGTATCTGGTCTTTCTGTCTGTAGCTTTATTTTGGCTTGTCATTCGATTTTGTATTTTATTTGCAGTTTCCTTCGGGCTATTAAACAAGTTGGAATTTCACCTCTATGAGAAAATAACCATTTGTTAACCATTGCATACACTTTAACTTTACAGCATGAATGCAGCAGTTGTTTGAGCACGGGAGATTGTTTGGAAGGTAGTGGTCAGTAGGAGCACATCCTTTGTAAGTAGTCTTATTTATTTTGTATTTTTGTGCTTTAGCGAATGATTCGCTAGTAATGACTAGTCTCGTATATGTACTTTCGGATATTCTCAGATCCGTCTACATTCAGTTTGTAACTATATTTCTTGTAATGTGATATCAGGACACAAAGAATTTAAGGTTTTATCTTGTTCATAATAATTTGAATGCTTCTTTGTGTTGGCCATTTTATTCTATGTTTACTGTGTAAATTAATGTTAAAATGGACAGCAATGTTAATGTTGGCAGGAAAAGTAGAAGATGTAATTGTTTATTGCAGGACGTTGTCATACTGTCTTCAACATTCCCATTGCGTCGATGAGATGACGAGCAATATATGATTTTTGTGCTTTACACTATGACCTCCATTACACTGTAATAAAAGAAAAGGAAGAACTCATTGGTCGTTGTATTAGAACCCCTGAGTGTTACATTTGGAGCCCCCAGTGATGTTCAGTGTATGGAAGGAGTCGTGACCTTGGGATTGGATATTTCTGGTTGATTTGACGGGATGGATGGCACATTATTGGTGTGTTTTGAGTGACATGCAGCTTTTGGCAGATGAATCAGAGGCGTTAACTTCTCGCAAGTGCAAGACCAGGGCGGTCCGGACCAGGGGCCAGTCTACAGATTTTCGTAAGCTTTCTGGATTCAACGGCAGCATTTTTTTATCTTTTCGTTTCTCCAGTGACAATTATGGACAGTGACTTTTTTTAGTGAAGTGTGACTATTTTCATTTATTTAGTGAATACTAGGACAATTTCTCTATTCATTATTTTATTAATTTTCATGTTCTTTTTTGTAAAATTATGTTTTGTATCTCTTTGTTCCTGCCGGGAGAGAGTAATTATTGTAGGTGAGACAGTAAGTCACATTTTCTTACATAATTCACAGTAATCTTAACCTTTGGTGAAGGGATAGCATGATTTACAAGTTACTGCATTTAATTTAGCAGTAATTTAAAGTCACACTGAAAAAATTGATAGCCCAAGATAGAAATTGCACTCAAATTTGCACAAATTATTGTTTGCAGTGGTAAGACCATATACTTGCTGTTGTCTAAGACTGGTTCAATAATTTAGTACTTTCTGCCCGTGTTACATTTAGCGGAAATAAGTAGTGCAGTTAGACTTGAATTGTTAAGTGAGAAGTGCGTTGGTACTCGGGGTTCCTGCTGTCGCTCGCCAATGGCGCCAATTGCGACAAAAAATAAATGGCGCTAAAATCTTTCAGTTGGCGAATTTTAGTGGCGCCAACAAAATAATCTCCGTACCGTACTTGGTAGAAATACTAGTAAGTAGTGTGCAGGTAGTCTACAACTTTATCTAGTACATGTATTTAGTGTAATCTTACATTTAGAATTGTATTACAGATTATTTAGTTACTAGTGTTTATATTTAGTGTAGTTTTGTTTCAGAAACTTTAGTGTAGAGATGCTGAGGTTTGCAGCTGGAGATACAACACATTTTTATTTGATTTTATGATTTTAAACTAGTATTCACATGTATATCATTTATTTGCAGGTGTGTAGTAATTTAAAATAGTGTTATCTTTTTGCATTTTGCTATTGGTTAATAAGAGTTTTTTCAGAGTATAGTGTGTTAAAAATGGCTGAGGAGATGACAGAGCAGCAAAAGAACTTGCTTACAGCACTGGAGAAGTTGAAAATTAGTACACCAG
This sequence comes from Saxidomus purpurata, assembly GCA_022818135.1. Lineage (NCBI taxonomy): Eukaryota > Metazoa > Mollusca > Bivalvia > Venerida > Veneridae > Saxidomus > Saxidomus purpurata. The sequence continues at coordinate 666,664 of JAFMSR010000021.1, read as the reverse complement.
AAGAGTTGGAGACTTTGGTGAAGAAGCCAGTATTGGTGAAGGAGGGAAAGACGACAGTCACTGGTAAGTTTCCTACAATTTCTTTGTTCTATGGTGAACAAGGTAAAGGTGAAGTGTCTTACAGGACTTGGAGATATGAAGTTAGTTGCCTCATTAAAGCAAAAGAGTACACAGAGGAAGGCTGATTCGGCTATGCGTTTAGGTGAGTCAGCCAAATTAAGTGATATACTCAATACTGAGACAGCTGAGTCTATTCTCAAGAAATTTCATGGCTGTACCCAACAGAGGGATGAATCTGTTGTGTATACATGCTAATCGCATTGAAGAATTATTTTCTCAAGCGGTTGAGTTAGGTGCTCTAGAGAGAAAGCAACAGTTGATTTTAAAAAGTGTGTTTTATGAAGGGTTAAAAGTTTACCTCAAGGTAGCTGCCTTGTATGAATTTGATACAATTGCAGATTATAATACTTTTAAGGCTGAAATTAGGAAGCTCGAGTCTGCTTAAACACTGTTAAGCCCAAGACATGTAATGTTGTAACTAAAGAAGAGAAAGAAAAATCTGATTTTAGTGAAATGAAGGGTTTATTACAGCAATTAAATACTAGGATAAACAAGCTTGAGAAGCAAAATGAAGAAAAAAATTGCTTTTAATATGCAGCAGCAGCAGCAGCAGCAGCAGCAACAAACAGGAAATTCAGGTAGGGATAATTTCAATTATTCGTCCCCACAACACTATGCAAGAGGTTTTAGGGGTCAAAGGCATTTTAGGAGTCCTTATATGAGAGGTAGATATTCTAATGCTAGAGGTCGTGGTGAATACAGACAAAATAGACCTACAAGTTCCAGTACTTTCAGACCAAATTTGTCTGTTATTGAATGCTATACATGTGGCAGACAAGGACACATAGCAAGAACTTGTCCGTTAAACCATTAAGTGCCAATATGGTGGGTCAACATACTGGCACCAAATTGTCTGCAGACCCTAAGCTTGTGGGCAAGGCCTCTGAAGTTACAAAAAAACAAAAACAATATCAAACAGGGAATACCACGTACCAAAAACGCAGCCTCCCCAAAACGAGCCCCACAGCACCCAGAAGTGCACACCACCAACACACACACACACACACACACACACACACACACACACACACACACACACACACGACACACACACACAATCATGTACAAACACACATATACACTACCAACACACACTAGCATACAAAGCAAACACACGAGGACAAAACGAACAATTAAAGGAACACAGTGGGGCACCGCCTTGGAACGGTCAGTGGCAAAAACACCACTGGGGAGCTTAAACCGGTTTATGGTGCGCACCCAACCTCACTCTTACCCCCACCATGTTCCAAAGTCACAGGACAGTGTAAATAAAAGTAATCCCTGCTAGGTGAATCTCTAACACACGCAATGGAAACAAAAGGCATGGTATGTAAAACACAAAAATGCTCGTGTATAAATATATAAAAAGCAAACCTTGAGAACCAAAAAACGTATGTACTCAATGCCTTTGCAGAAGGCAGAGCACCAAGAGAAACACCCTTATAAATAATAAAAAAACTGTAGGTTTGTGTGATACTGGTTCATGTGTGTCTACATGCTCAGAGAAATTTTACAGAGAAACTTTAAGCAACCTTCAGTTACAGCCCCTGTCTAGTATATTGAAGATAGAATGTGCAAATGGTAAGGATTTGCCATATTTAGGATTTATTGAAGTTACTATTCAAGCCCCAGGAGTGCCTGATTCATCTGGGACACAATGTTTATTGTTGGTTGTTCCTGATACTTCTTATAATAGTAGAACGCCTATTTTACTAGGTACAAATGTCATAAATGTTTTTCTACAACAGTGTAAGGGTACTCATGGTCAGCAGTTTTTACAGAAAGGAGATCTACATGTTCCTTGGTTTTTAGTATTTAGATGTATTCATCTTAGAGAAAAACAGTTGAATAAAAACCACAACAAGTTAGCTATTTTGAGAAGTGCAGAGTCACACAATATTTCAGCTGCACTGAATCAGTCTGTAAATATTAGGTGCAAGACAGACAGAGAATTAAATCACCACAATTCCTGTGCTATTATTGAACAGACAGAAGAATCCAAATTGCCTGATGAATTAGAAATTACACCAGCTGTGGTAAATTTTTCTTCAAATTTCAAAAGGGAGTACATTTATATTGTCACAGTTATGAATATGTCTTTGAATACTGTTTATATTTCGCCTCGCGCCATTGCTTCAGAACTTCAGCTGGTAAGTATTGATGACTCAGTTTTAGATAAATATTAGAGAATGAGCAGCCAGTACCAGATGTTCTCAAGAATATAAACTTTAATTCAGACTTGTCTGATGATCAGCAGGAAGACTTGATGAACTTATTGAGAAGCCACAGGAATATTTTTTCCACAGGAGAGGCTGACATAGGTAAGTGTAATGTAGGCAAACACAGAATTGACCTGACGGATGAGATACTGTTCAAAGAGAGATATAGGAGAATACCACCCACTATGATTGAAGAGGTTTGAAAACATTTAAAGGACTTAGTTGCCGCAGGTGTGATAAGAGAATCCAATTCACCTTGGGCTCCGCCGTAGTATTATGTCGCAAGAAAAATGGTAAAATCAAGATGTGTGTTGATTATAGAAAGTTGAATTCGAAAACAGTCAAAGACAATTATGCGTTACCAAGAATTGAGGATATTTTAGACTGTTTGCATGGCTCTTGTTGGTTTTTAGATATGAAATCTGGTTACCACCAGGTAGAAGTAGAGGAAATTCATAAGGAAAGGACAGCATTTTACTTTAGGTCCTTTAGGATTTTGGGAATTTAATAAGTTACCTTTTGGTTGTACAAATAGTCCTGCCACTTTTCAACGTATTGTAGAAGAAATTTTAGGTGATTATAATATGAAAATTTGTCTTATCTATTTGGATGACCTTATTATATACAGTTCTTCTTTCCAGGAACACCTTGAAAGGCTTGATTTGATTATGACACGTCTCAAGCAAGCTGGTATTAAATTGTCACCAGAGAAATGTTTTTTCTTACAAAAGAAAACAAAGTTTCTTGGCCATGTTGTTGGACCAGATGGTGTAGAACCTGATCCTGATAAATGTCAGAAGGTAAAACAATTTCCTACCCCTACAAATTCAGATCATTTGAGATCATTTCTGGCTTTAGCAGGATATTACCACAAATTCTTAAAAAACTTCAGCAAGGTTGCAAAGCCATTGAATGATTTGTTTCCCCCTTCTAGTACTAAAAAAGGTACATCAAAAAGTAAAAATTCTGTGAAATGGAAATGGGAAGAAATCCACCAGAAAACTTTTGAACAAATCAGTACTAGGTTATCCCATATTTGGTGAACCGTTTATACTCCACACAGATGCATGTTCATTCGGATTAGGTAGCGTGCTATACCAAGAGCAAGAAGGTAAGAAGAGAGTTATTGCTTTTGCTAGCAGAAGCCTTACAAAAGCAGAAAGAAACTATTCAACTTTCAAACTAGAATTTCTCGCTATGAAATGGTCTATTACGGAAAAATTCAGAGCAAGCTGGTATTATCAGAGATTATCTTTTGGACAGTTCTTTCACTGTGTATACGGACAATAACCCGCTGACATATGTTCTTTCTTCTGCAAAACTTGAAGCTACAGGTCAAAGGTGGGTTTCACAATTAAGTGATTTTAGTTTCTCAGTTGTCTACAGACCAGGACTGGTGTTAAACACACAGATGTAGACATAATCTCTTGGTACCCGCACAAGCAGTTAGAAGGGCAGGTAAGTATTGACCGTGAAACTATCTACACCATTTGTAATGTGTCATTCTGTAATGTTCCTGTTATTGAAAATCTTCCAGCTTGTTCGCCTTACATTTTAGATTGTACAGATGACCCTGGTCAGGTCATGGCTCAGGTAGAGATTAGAGAGTTAAGGAAAATTCAACGCGACGACCCTATTGTAGGTCTATGGTTAAGGGCAGTCATTGACAAATCTTTTCCTAACAAGAAGCTGTTTTCAGGTAACAGTGATCATTTGACAATGTCAAGGCACTTTGACAAATTTGTTGTTAAACGTGGTCTGTTATACAGTCGGGGGTGTAACTTGTTTAAGTTATTTTAGTGTTATTTAAGATAACTTCTACAAGTTATATTTATCTTTTATACATCACTCACTTAATCACTTCTTTAACTTATTTTTCAGTCATGATCACTTATTCAAGTGATTTTCGTCCAAACAGTACAAAGATTTAAAACATCATTTTTTCACAAGGATACAAATTTTCTCAGGAGTTGCACATTTTTTTTCTATATCTTTGATCATTGAACTTCAAGATTATGAAATAAAATATGTTACACACCGACAAAACCTTCTTACGCATGGGCTTTGAAGTAGGGCATTTTCAGGTCATCTGTTAGACAATTTTGGCAATAAATCCATTATGTCTAATGGAAAAGTCATTACTGTCAGCTATAAAGAAAGAACCTGCATTTCTTTCTCTTATCTAAAGGTATTTGCAGAGGTAATCTGCTAGTAATGAAGAAATTCAAGTAAAACTGAAATGTTGATTTGTAACCTGTATACGTTATTTTCAAATATTCCCATTATTTTGGTCACCTCAACTTTCAAGGGAGTTAATTCTTTCAGCAAAGGGAAGTAATTTTATTAACAAAATGTTTCAAATATCACTTACAGAAGTTATTTTCAAAATAACTTATACAAGTTACACCCCTGACTGTTATACAGAGAGATCATTGATAAAACTGACAAAATTCAGCAGTTGGTAGTACCATCTTGTTTTAGAAGTCAGATTTTGCAAAGTTTACATAATCAGGTTGGCCATCAAGGCAGAGAGAAAACCATTAATTTAGTTAAAGATAGGTTTTATTGGCCAGCAATTACTTCAAACATTGCTTCCTGGATTGAAAAGTGTGATCGTTGTTTGCGTAGAAAGTCTTCTACAGGTATCAGAGCCCCGTTGATTAGCATAAAATCGTGTTACTCACTGGAATTGGTAAGTACAGATTTTCTTAAAGTGGACAGTTGTTCAGGCGGAATAAGAAACATCTTGGTCATTACAGACCACTTTACAAAGTACGCCATTGCTGTTCCGACTAAAAACCACACAGCTAGAACCACTGCCGAAGCACTGATAAACAATTTTATTGTGCATTATGGCATTCCAGCAAAACTTCTGTCCGACCAGGGTTCGAACTTTGAATGCGAGTTAATACATGAGCTTTGTAAACTTTTGGGTATTCAGAAAATAAGAACCACGCCTTACCATCAGCAATGCAACAGAATTTCTGAGCGATACAATCGCACTCTGTTGAATATGATAGGAACGTTAGAACCAGAACATAAAGAAAATTGGAAAAAATATCTTCCATCGCTTGTTTTTAGCTCGACTATTCGAAGAATAAGGAGAGCTATCCTAGTCACCCGAGCGTCGGCGTCGGCGTAACCACTTATGTTAAAGTTTGCGTACCACCTCAAATATTTTCAAAGTCCATTGACATATGGCTTTGAAACTTTGCACACTTGTTCACCATCATGCCCCAACCTGTACACAGGAGGAGGTAACTCTATCAAGCATTTTGACAAAATTATGCCCCTTTTTCGACTTAAAATTTACGTTAAAGTTTGCGTACCACCTCAAATATTTTCAAAGTCCATTGACATCTGGCTTTGAAACTTCGCACGCTTGTTCACCATCATGCCCCCAACCTGTACACAGGAGGAGGTCACTGTATCAAGCATTTTGACAGAATTATGCCCCTTTTTCTACTTAGAATTTACGTTAAAGTTTGCGTACCACCTCAAACATTTTCAAAGTCCATTGACATCTGGCTTGGAAACTTTACGCTTGTTCACAATCATGCCCCCAAGCTGTACACAGGAGGATGTCACTGTATCAAGCATTTTGACAGAATTATGCCCCTTTTTCGACTTAGAATTTACGTTAAAGTTTGCGTACCACCTCAAACATTTTCCAATTCAATTGTCATCTGGCTTTGAAACTTTGCACACTTGTTCACCATCATGCCCCCAACCTGTACACAGGAGGAGGTAACTCTATCAAGCCTTTTGACAGAATTATGCCCCTTTTTCGACTTAGAATTTACGTTAAAGTTTGCGTACCACCTCAGATAATTTCAAAGTCCATCGACATATGGCTTTGAAACTTTGCACACTTGTTCACCATCATAATCTCAACCTGTGTACAGGAGGAGGTCACTGTATCAAGCTTTTTTACAATATTATGCCCCTTTTTTTACTTAGAACTTACGTTAAACTTTGCGTACTACCTCAGATATTTTCAAAGTCCATTGACATATGCCTTTCAAACTTTGCACACTTGTTCACCATCATGATCCGAACCTGTGTACAGGAGGAGGTAACTGTATCAAGCATTTTACTGTTTTATGTATGCTTGTACATGTTTTTCTTATGATACAATATGCCTTAATTTCTATTATATTATTTTAATGTTCTTACTATTGACCATTCAACAAGCCTTTTTTATTTACACTCTTTTCTATTTACAAGTTCCTGTTATTAACTACACTTTAACAATATCCTCCAGGATGGATATTATTTTATATTGTCAATCACTGAGAATAGTCGAGCGCGCTGTCTACTGTCAGCTCTTGCTGCATATAATGCAATGAAACATGAATCTACTGGATTTTCACCCTTTGAGTTAATGTTCGGTAGAAAACCACATTTACCAGTCGATACTATGTTCCAAATTGAAAACAATGATTTTATTTCCACAGATTATGTCAAAGATTTAAAAATGAAAATGGAGACTGTGCAAAACAACGCAAACAGAAACCTTAACCAGGCCAGGATGAAACAGAAATCCCATTATGACAAGAGAGCTAGGGCAGTTAAGTTAGATATAGGTGACAGAGTGCTTGTGAAAATTCTAGCTTTTTCTGGACCCCACAAGCTTAGCGACATATGTCAGTGTATGAGGTAATAAACCAACCAAATGGGGACATTCCTGTATACATAGTTAAAAATACAGAAGGCATTACAAAAAAATTGCACAGGAACAATTTGTTACCTGTTGCGCACAGGAAACCAGACTAGGACCGTGAGGTGAAAAGTGACAAACCTGTACCTAAACCACGGTGTGCGCTAAAGGCAGTAAATGCACCTAGTTCAGGTACGCAAGGTAAGTCCGTAGACAGCGAAATTAAGTCGTAAAAGGTGCATACAGTTGAATCGAGTGATTCAGATGAAGAGTTTCATATAGTGAAACCTACTAGCACAGTGTCGAGACCGGCCGGTCAGAAAGTTAGTGTTAGTGTAAAAAATCCGAAACACAGGGTACCCAGCTTAGTGGACCCAGGTAGTGTTCATGATGATGATATGAATGATGATCAGCATAGCGTTGATGATGATGAGGATGATAGAGATGATGATGATGTTCATGATAGTAGTCATGATGGTGGAGCAGCACACAATGCTAGATCTGGACCATCTCCGGTAATCCCGAGAAAATCCTCGCGTGCTAAAAAGAAACCAGTCGGGTATGACAGTTATGTAGTTGGACAACAAACTGTTGATACATTTTTAGAAGTGCAGGCACAGACTGCTAGATTGATGTCTGACATGTTCGAGTCCGTGAAGAATAGGCCTCGTAAATGCAACCCTTGATGTTTTAACCATATGACATTCATATTTGTTTTTACCTCACCTGGCACAAAGTGCCAGAGTGAGCTATTAGGATCACATTCCGTCCGGCGTCCGTCGTACGTCCGTCCACCATTTCCTTCAAACGACATCTCCTCTGAAACCACTGGGCCAATGTTGATGAGACTTTGCAGGGATGTTCCTTGCATGAAGCTCTATCAAAGTTGTTCAAAGAATTCCATTCCATGCAGAACTCTGGTTGCTATGGCAACAGATAGGAAAAACTTTAAAAATCTTCTTCTCTGAAACCACAAGACCTAGAGCTTAGATATTTGGCATGTAGCATTGTCTAGTGGACCTCTACCAAGATTGTTCAAATTATGACCCCCGGGTCAAAATTAACCCCGCTCGGGTGGGCACTTAGTTTTTGCATAGGCATATATAGGAAAAACTTTAAAAATCTTCTTCTCTGAAATCACAAGGCCTAGAGCTAAGATATTTGGCATGTAGCATTGTCTAGTGGACCTCTACCAAGATTGTTCAAATTATGACCCCCGGGTCAAAATTGACCCCGCACCGGGGGTCACTTAGTTTTGCATAGGAATATATAGGAAAATCTTTAAAAATCTTCTTCTCTGAAACCACAAGGCCTAGAGCTTAGATATTTGGCATGTAGCATTGGCTAGTGGACCTCTACCAAGATTGTTCAAATTATGACCCTCGGATCAAAATTGACCCCGCACGGGGGGTCACTTAGTTTTACATAGGCTTATATAGTAAAAACTTTAAAAATCTTCTTCTTTGAAACCACAAGGCCTAGAGCTTAGATATTTGGCATGTAGCATTGGCTAGTGGACCTCTACCAATAGTGTTCAAATTATGACCCCTGGGTCAAAATTGACCCCACACGGGGGGTCACTTAGTTTTACATAGGCTTATATAGGGAAAACTTTAAAAATCTTTTTCTCTGAAACCACAAGGCCTAGAGCTTAGATATTTGGCATGTAGCATTGCCTAGTAGACCTCTTCAAAGTTTGTTCAAATTATGCCCCTGGGGTCAAAATTGACCTTGCCCGGGGGGGGGGATCATTTGTTTTACAAAGGCGTATATAGGAAAACTTATTTTGTATATAACATTATCTAGTGATCTTCCACCAGGCATGTGGACTTGTACCAAGGTGAGCGATATAGGGCCATCTTGGCCCTCTTGTTATTTTCTTGTTTTTAATGTATAATGTTTTTCAGGAGAATATTTTTTTGCTGCCAGGGGAGGAGACGTTTGAGGTTGTTCAAAGAAAGGTTTTTGCTTTATTACTGTTTGAACTATGTGTTGAACTGCTATTGATATTATCTGTTTTTAATGCGAAACTATATTGGTTAATACGACTAACACTACGTTTGTCGTTTTCAGGTAGTTTCTTGATTACATGACAGATAAATGGACTTATTTGTGTTCATTTGCATTATACAATTATGTACATATTTATATTTGTTATTACTGAATCTAGGTATTGAGACTTTGGATAGGTTTTATGAGAACTGTACAGTCGTAGTAGAGTATTAGCCTTCTACTAGTTGCAGTAGTTATAATGTTGTAGTCAGTTATTTACATTTAGAGTATTCAGTCGGGAGACTGAGTTTCCTTAAGAGGTAGAGAGTGTAACGGTGTGTAAAGTAGCAGCAAGTAGTGGCGGTCAACCGTGTAAATCGGTATTTATACGGCGCACAGTTTTACTGCACCGTCAGTCATAGTTTCCGCTTAGGAGAGAGGAACTTTAGGATTTTAGAGGTTTTCTATCACAGTAATTCTTGGAAGGTATTTGGTTTTGACTTTGTATCTTTGCTGATTTATACTTTAGAGTATCTGGTTTTTCTGTTTGTAGCTTTATTTTGGCTTGTCATTCGATTTTGTATTTTATTTGCAGTTTCCTTCGGGCTATTAAACAAGTTGGAATTTCACCTCTATGAGAAAATAACCATTTGCTAACCATTGCATACACTTTAACTTTACAGCATGAATGCAGCAGTTGTTTGAGCACGGTAGATTGTTTGGAAGGTAGTAGTCAGTAGGAGCACATCCTTTGTAAGTAATCTTATTTATTTTGTATTTTTGTGCTTTAGCGAATGATTCGCTAGTAATGACTAGTCTCGTATATGTACTTTCGGATATTCTCAGATCCGTCTACATTCAGTTTGTAACTATATTTCTTGTAATGTGATATCAGGACACAAAGAATTTAAGGTTTTATCTTGTTCATAATAATTTGAATGCTTCTTTGTGTTGGCCATTTTATTCTATGTTTACTGTGTAAATTAATGTTAAAATGGACAGCTTCAATGTTAATGTTGGCAGGAAAAGTAGAAGATGTAATTGTTTATTGCAGGACGTTGTCATACTGGCTTCGACATTCCCATTTTGTAATTGTGGGCGCCACGCCATACCACCTGGCAAGCGTCGATGAGATGACGAGCAATATATGATTTTTGTGCTTTACACTATGACCTCCATTACACTGTAATAAAAGAAAAGGAAGAACTCATTGGTCGTTGTATTAGAACCCCGGAGTGTTACAGCCGCACATCAGTGCGATATAGTTTCAGCACACGACGTTCATGCATATAACATTTTTGACACAAAGATTTAAATGCTCACTATATGACATTGGGAAGTCGATGCGCAATAAAACACCATTCATTCATTACTTTGTTGCTGCCAAATTATGGTTTGATACTGTACAGCCGTTAATTGTCATGGGATTTCTAAGTATACACTTCAAAGACATAGTTTATTCAATTCTCAAAATATGTCGTAATCATAACACCAAAGATTGATCTTAATATTCCACTACTGTAGTTATAAAGATAGGTATATGTAAGGTAGCAGACGAAATGACAATCTTAAACCTCAAAGAAGATGTTCTTGTGAAGCTATAAAGTGTCAAAAGCAATTTTGAGATTTTACCCAATTCTAATCCACCACTAAAATTCAACCTGGTGGAGATTTGATGTAATAAGCACCCTAGTGGTCTTTTTAACTGGTTTGATGTGGATCCCTCATGGTCAGTTTATTGCATGAAAAACATCTCAATGGAGATTTAAAATACAACACTTTATGGTACCAGTATTGAAAGTAACTTCACAGGAAACAAAATTGTTGTTATGTTCGAAAGGTCAACTCCTGCAATAACTGAGTGTGATGAGAGCATTTTGATAAAAGCAGGATATAATATCTCTGAAGTCGGCAACAAAATCGTTCTTGCCACAAAAATGGACTTCCCTAAGTAATTTGTAACAATTTTAAAGCCATTCATTGTCATCAACTTTATACCATTGCTCTAAAAATATTGCGCCAATTTTTTCATGAGTGTGTCTTGAAAAATGATTTAGATATGATACATTTTTAGGTGTAAACTTAGAAAAATGTGGAGTATACATGGCGTGGTCGGCGTATTTATGCATGCACATTAAAAACGGAGATGTGGAGAAGCGGGACATTATACATTTGCTAGTGCCGTTGAGTGCGTCTGACTGTCCGTTTGTCTGTCTGTTGGGAAATATGGTGTCGCGTGCATCTAAAAAAATCGGTTGTGATAGTTAAAAAAAACTTGATGTTAATCAGCATGAAAAGTGTGCAACCTGGGTTTTGCTAATAAACAATGGAATAGTGACCCGATTAAATTTTCATTAAGCAAGGGGCTTGAATTGTAAGATATATGTAAGATTTGATGCTTTAATTATTGGACCATGCACAACTAAGCATGGTACTTATGACTTCTGTGAAGTATCTTTAAATTCTGACCAGGGGTTTTGGAGATTAAGAGTCCTAAAGAATCTGTCTACAAACGGACATGCTGAATCCAGCACACCCTCCTAACACTTTGTGTTTGGGGTGGGGGGTATAAAAATATTCAGATTAAAATACAAAACAACAATAAAAGTTCACCAAGGGAGAAATCCCATGGTTGACCAGGACTATTAACCATGTAAACAACGAAAACAATTTATAGTTGCTATGGCAACAAATCTATTAAATTTTCACTGAACAAATCATCATCACATTTTTACTTCAGAGCATTAAAATGTAGTTTCTTTGTAAAAATCTTAAACGATTAAACACAGTCAAATTACTTCACTTTGCAAACATCTTGTTGCAAACGATTACTAAAACCCCTAAAATTATTGTTTGAATACCACCAACTTAATTTTACAATTTGAATTACAATAACCATTATGATTCTATCAACATGAAAATATTTATTTATGAAATACATTCTTAAATTTAGATAACCTACAAATGTTTCAACCAAATAAACTTCAATACAATCTTGAAATTCTTTCCTTAATTTTTTTTGAAGTCAAAATAACCTAAAGCAGCACTTTGTGTCCATTAAAAGCCAATTATTTAATATTCACTTTTGCTAAACAAACAAAAGGTCTGATTGATTAACAAGCAACTACATTTTTGTGTCGCCCTTTCGGAGAAAAGGCGATACATAGGAATCGCTTTGTCCGTTCGACCGTCACACAAACTTAACGTTGGCTTATTATAACTTTGCCATTTCTTAAGATTTCTTCATCAAACTTTACAATTGTATTGCTTATGACAAAAGGGTCATAATGCCGCCAAATTTAGTAGGTCAAGGTCATATTTGACAGTTATGCCCCTTTTTGTACTTGGATTTTGTCACGAAAACTTAACGTTGGCTATAACTTTGCCATTTCTTAAGATTTCTTCATCTAACTTTCAAATTGCATTGCTTATGACATAAGGGTCGTGATGCTGCCAAATTTTGTAGGTCAAGGTTATATTTGACAGAGTTATGCCCCTTTTTATACTTAGATTTTTACTATAACTTTGCCATTTCTTAAGATTTCTTTATCAAACTCAAGTTGTATTGCTCATGTCAAAAGGGTTGTGATTTTGTAGGTCAAGGTCATATTTGACAGAGTTATGCCCCTTTTTAGCTCGACTATTCGAAGAATAAGGAGACTATTGCACTCGCCCCGGCGTCGGCGTCGGCGTCGGCGTCGGCGTCGGCGTCGGCGTCTGCGTTGGTTAAAGTTTTTAATAAAGTCAAATATCTTGAATACTATCAAAGGTATTGACTTGAAACTCAAACTACATGTATATGTTTACCATCAACATCTACACCTGAGGAAACAATCCCCATAACTCTGTTTTGATTTTTGACAGATTTATGCCCCTTTTTAACTTAGAATTTTTGGTTAAAGTTTTTTATAAATTAAAATATCTTGCATATTATCAAAGGTATTGACTTGAAACTCAAAATATATCTTTACCATCAACATCTACACCTGAGGAAACAATCCTCATAACTCTGTTTTGATTTTTGACAGATTTATGCCCCTTTTTAACTTAGAATTTTTTGTTAAAGTTTTTAATAAAGTCAAATATCCTGAATACTATCAAAGGTATTGACTTGAAACTCAAACTATATGTTTACCATCAACATCTACACCTGAGGAAACAATCCCCATAACTCTGTTTTGATTTTTTACAGATTTATGCCCCTTTTTAACTTAGAATTTTTAGTTAAAGTTTTTTTATAAATTCAAATATCATGCAAATTATCAAAGGTATTGACTTGAAACTCAAAATATATCTTTACCATCAGCATCTACACCTGAGGAAACAATCCTCATAACTCCGTTTTGATATTTGACAGATTTATGCCCCTTTTCAACGTAGGTTTTTTTGTTAAAGATTTTTATAAATTCAAATATCTTGAATACTATCAAAGGTATTGACTTGAAACTCAAAGTATGTGTCTACAATCAACATCTACACCTGAGGAAACAATCCCCATAACTCTGTTTTGATTTTTGACAGATTTATGCCCCTTTTTAACTTAGAATATTTGGTAAAAGATTTTATAAAGTCAAATGTTTTGAATACTATCAAAGGTATTGACTTGAAACTCAAAGTATGTGTCTACCATCAACATCTACATCTGAGGAAACAATCCCCATAACTCTGTTTTGATTTTTGACAGATTTATGCCCCTTTTTAACTTTGATTTTTTTATGGACTTAAAATGTATGTTTACTGTCAACATCTTCACCAATGTTTGTGATTTTTGACATTTATGCCCCTTTTAACTTAGAATTTTGTCACAGTTTTTACCAGACTAACATGGAAATACTCGAAATGGCTTTCTTTTGAAATATCATAGAATAATTATGCAGCATGCAGCGGTCATGCTTTTTTAATTCTTTACATTTCAATTTTGAAAAGTTACAAAGTTATTCATGATCAAATTTACAAGGTTATGTATTTCTTTGAAATTATCCCCTCCTCCCTCCAGTTGGCTTACAGAATCCAGAGTAAGGCTTTGAATGTAATGTACATTTACAAAGGTCTTTGAACAAGTTTCATATCTTTGACCTTAATTCTTACAGACAATTACACAATACTCCTGTTCTTTGACAAAAAACCCATTTTACCAACAACCTTTCGAATAGTCGAGCGTGCTGTCATGTGACAGCTCTTGTTGTACTTGGATTTTGTCACGAAAACTTAATGTTGGCTATAACTTTGCCATTCCTTAAGATTTCTTCATCAAACTTTCAAATTAAATTGCTTATGACATAAGCGTCATGATGCCGCCAAATATTGTTGGTCATGGTCATATTTGACAGAGTAATGCCCCTTTTTGTATTTAGATTTTGCCACCAAATTATTGGTTATTCTGACAAAGCGTAAGAGGGCGACACAAGTGTTCTACTGAACACCCATCTTGTTAAACTTGAAACACTCAAATGTCTAGCAGGTCACTATGGAAAGCAACTTCAAAAGTTTCTATGTTATGATATAAATCAAGGCACACTATCCTGCTTCAACTTCTATGTGATGATCTGGTAGTTACCCTCTGAGCTATATCCTCTACACTTTCTAGAGTGCCTGCATCTCACCTGAAAGGTTTTTAGAGTTTCATTTACAGCAAAATTACATAGTTTTTATTCATAACTCTGTTGTTAATTAGGTGCCATTACAAACTACTCTTAGTTTCCTTGCATTTTGCATTAGCTTGGTTCCTTTTTTAAAAGTGGAAGAATTACTTAAGAATATCTTATCTAAACTGCTCATTATTTTATGACAAAATAAACCCATCAGTAGCCACTGCATTTTATCCAAGTTTACCATCACAAGGGTGCAGCACTGAAGTAACACAGTTGGTCCCTTTCCAGCTCATTCTCCTTCATCATTTGAGTGGGAAATTTCTGGCTCCTAAAATTGTGTAAGAAATATCATTAAAATCAGGTATCCAATAAAATGAATGGAAAATGTCACTTTTAACTACCAATGTAGTGTATTTTTATAATGATATAATAGTATAAACTAAACTAAAGATAAATTGACATTGTGTAATTATTTATGTATGTACATGTAATCAGAAATGGTATAGAGAACATTAGAAAATGATAGAATACCTGATGATTACCAGCACACCCAAAAATATTGTCATTTAACTCATTTTCATGGTGTTTTGAAGTAAATTGGACCCAGTTGCAGAGCATTATGATCGTAAGTGCTTGCTGTGAATAGTCCAAGCTGTACACTACAGTTGTATATTTACACAACATGAAACTTTTCCTGAAAAAAAGAAATTCTTTAATTATTGAAAAAAAACGAAGGAAAAAACCTGAGCATTTTTACACATGTCAGAAAAAATATCATAATTATTATAAAATTAATATACCACAGCTCATTATCATACAAGCAAAACAGTATATTAGTTTAAAGACACTCGGGGGAAATATTTTTCATCAAATATCTGACCGTGAGAAGTGTATTGGTCTGTTAGACACTCAGAAAATGTAACAATAGGTCCAAAATGCAAGAAATCTTTCCACAGTTAAGTGATCTATTGTTTCATATAAGAAAGAAACAATATACAGCAATATTAAATGAGACAAAAAATTAATTTTGTGAAACAGAGGGCATTTCCATAAAAAATCTGACCGCGAGAAATGTAAGACTGTTAGAACTTGGTCAGTTTAGACACTCGTTAAAGGTCCATTACTAACACCAAATCAAATTTTCTTTTAAATCTGGAATTGTAATGGGCGTCTTCTCAGAAGGAAAAAATGACATACTGCATTGAATGTGACCATATTGCGTTGAAAATTTGAGTTTAACAAAAGAATTATTAAGTAATATTTTGCCTTTTCAAAAACGAAAGTAGGTTTTCCCGTTTTCAAATATCTTTGTAATTTTCCAGAAATCTCCCAGAAATAGGCTGTAAATAGGTTGTACATAAATAAGCATGATGTCTATTTTGAATAATAATTGAAGAACTTTACTTCCAATGATGTGCAAAATATATGTCTGACTGTTTACAACATTCAATAAAGCGAAAGTAGGACAAAAAGACCACCCAGGTCAATCTAAGGAAATACACAAACATTCACTCGTTTTTCTGCAGCAGTATTTCAAACAGGGAAATACTCCATGGCTATTGTAAAGTTTTAGAAGCCAGTTTCAAACTGTATTTCCCTGTTACAATTCAAGATTCAAAAGAAAATTCGATTTGGTGTTAGTAATGGACCTTTAAATGTATCAATGGGTCCAGTATGCAAGAACTCTTTCTACATTTAACTTGTTATTGTTTCATATAAGAAAGAAGCAATATACATCAATATTTAACGAGACAAAAAATTGATTTAGTCAAACAGAGTGGTTTTTCATAAAAAATCTGACCGTGAGAAGTTTAAGACTGTTGGAACTTGGTCAGTTAAGCACTCGTAATATGTATCAATGGGTCCATCATGCAAGAAATCTTTCCACAGTTAAGTGATTTATTAGTTCATATAAGAAAGAAGCAATTTACAACAATATTTAATGATACAACATATTAATTTAGTTATTAGTTATCAGACTAAAATAGTTTTCAAACCTTTGTACTTAGTTTCAAATTGTTATCATCCTTCTTACCCTTCAAAATGGTCTTAACATAATATAGTATTTAACTATTATACATAATCATTTATTTTAGGAATAACATTAGTATAATTTATTCATTTGTCTAAGAGTATAAATCACTAGTAAATGTCTAGGTTGAAATGATGGTGCTTTTAAGGGAATTAAAACTAATTCATACCTAAGTCAAGTCAAAAACCTTTATTACGCTCATTTCATGCAAACATGAACAAATGAGGATAATACATGTTACAATGTTACAAGAGGCTCATTACAACAATCTCAGATGAAAGTACAGTCAAACTTGTATTAAGAGACCGCCCAAGGGATAGGCCAAACCCGGTCGCTTAATAAAATGGTCTCTTAATACAAAAGCATCACGGGAGACGTCAACCGTTTCCTATAAAATCGTACTGATGTCACAAGGTTATTTTCAAAAATAGCAAAATAGTTTGTACTTGAAAGTACCGAAACACCCGACAATTAACACATGCGGACATAAGGATGGACAATAATCCTTACGAGATTTGACACTTCCGTATCTAATTGGGATATTAAATGCAACTTTAAAGCGGTCAGTTTCCAAAGAAATGATCTGTTTGCACATAAATTGTCGCCTAATACGAACAAAAGACCGATTATTGGTCGCTTATTACTGGTCGCTGGTCGCGTTAGACAAAAGTCGCTTAATGCAATAACAGAACAGTGTAAAAAAGCTCGGGGGATTCAAAGGCGGTCGTTTAGACAAAGGTCGCTTAATACACGTGGTCGCACGGGCAAGTTCGACTGTACATAAATATACGTGTAGGTTGTTACTGTGAGTGTATAACACATTATACATACATACAGAAAATTAATCTGAAGTAAGCAATTGGTTTTTCTCATTTTAATTTGTGACATGGTGGAGAGTCACCTCTTTCAATGTCTTGATGAATAGCAACATACATTAATAGAAAACTGGCATGCTTCCGAAATGAAAACCAAATTTATAGTGCAATAACGTTTTGATAGCAGTATTACAATTGTATTGCACCAATTTCAGATTATTCATGGTACTAACGTATCCTTAATAATATTGATTTAATGAACTTGCATAGATTTAAGTAATCAGTATTATTAGTAGTGTTCATAAGTTTTTCCATTTTATATGTATTTGGACGACGATAATAATATAATTTTATAAATTTTCTTCTATCTTTGGTAAAATTTGGGCATTCTAGTAAATAGTGAAATTTGATTCCAATTCTATCACTACACATATTACAAATTCTGAGGTTAATAGGGGTTCCGGTCCAGTTACCAGTTTCAATTGGTAGGTGATTTCTTGTCCTCAATTTAACAATATATGGTAATAACGCCGTAAGAGTTGATAACAGGTAGTTTTCAAATTTCAACTCTTTTTTTAAACATCCTATAGAAAGTACTGTTACTGGAATTTTCAACAAATGAGTAACACTCGTTTAACAAGAGGGCCATGATGGCCCTATATCGCTCACCTGACTACCATTTGCTATAATAAAAGGGATCATGATTCTAACATAATTCGTAGAGGTCCACTACACAATGCTAAGTAACATTTCAAATATCTATTATCTGCCTGTCGGCCTTGTGTTTTTTTAAAGTTTTCCCTATATACATGTAAGCCTATGTGAAATCAAGTGCTTCCCCCCCTCCAGGGAAGGGTTAATTTTGACCAGGGGGTCATGATTTGAACAATCTTGGTAAAGGTCCACTAGACAATGCTACATGCTAAATATCTAAGCTCTGGGCCTTGTGGTTTCAGAGAAGAGGATTTTTAAAGTTTTTCCTATATGAGCCTATTTTAAACCAAGTGACCCCCCGTGCGGGGTCAATTTTGACCCAGGGCTCATAATTTGAACAATCTTGGTAGAGGTCCACTAGACAATGCCACATGCTAAATATCTAAGCTCTAGGCCCTGTGGTTTCAGAGAAGAAGATTTTTTAAGTTTTTCCTATATGAGCTAGCCTATGTTAAACCAAGTGACCCCCCAGGTGGGGTCAATTTTGACCCAGGGCTCATTATTTGAACAATCTTGGTAGAGGTCCACTAGACAATGCCACATGCTAAATATCTAAGCTCTAGGCCTTGTGGTTTCAGAGAAGAAGATTTTTTAAAGTTTTTCCTATATAAGCCTATGCAAAACTAAGTAACCACCCGCGCGGGGTCAATTTTGACCCGGGGGTCATAATTTGAACAATCTTGGTAGAGGTCCACTACACAATGCTACATGCCAAATATCTAAGCTCTAGGCCTTGTGGTTTCAGAGAAGATTTTTAAAGTTTTTCCTATTTGTTGCCATAGCAACCAGAGTTCTGCATGGAATGGAATTCTTTGAACAACTTTGATAGAGCTTCATGCAAGGAACCTTCCTGCATAGTTTTATCAAAATTGGCCTAGATGTTTCAGAGGAGATGTCATTTGAATCAAAATGTTGACGGATGACGGACGACGGCCGACGGACAATCATCGATCAGAAAAGCTCACCCTGGCGTAGCCAGGTGAGCTAATAAGTCTTGAAGTTTTTGCTTAACGCTCAAATTTAGCCATTTGCTTTTTTGAAGGTAATGTTCGTTCCAAATATTGTTAAGACCACATTTGAGTAGGATACTCGGACTGTTAAAAAGCCATGGGATTTTTTTCTTTAGAGTCCTTTCATTGTAATGTTCAGATAATACGTACTAAATTTAGTACGTATTATCTGAACATTACAATGGCTTTTTAACAGTAATATCAACTGTTGGGAAACCAACCAGTTATTTCTTAAAGTGTTATCTAAAAATTATTCCGTATGGAAAACCATAAATTTCATGATATTAGTGTTGTAAAATCGGGCTCCAAACATAATCGATATTCGAATTGAATCGGACAGGGTATTTCGATTCACAATCGGAAAATAATCGAAAGTATATTCCTTTACTTAATAACATAGAGTTACACACTTACACCAGTATCAGTCACTTGTCAGTTGTACTATGTAGTGATTTTGATTAAAGGTAAAGGTCCAAAAGCCCTTGTAAAACCTGAAGGGAAGATGAAATCTTGATGTAATTGGTGGATTTAAAAGAAATTCTAATGACTGAAATTTGAGACCTTTGTCCCCGTTTTGGTAGATCTGACCAGTTAGTTGGAGTCTATAGTTTAGTTTAACAGAACTTTCCCTCTCACAGGGAAAATCCTGCTTGGAATCCCGACACTAAACAGGTGTGCTACTTTGATATATTTTAAGCTCCAAAAGCATTGGAAAGTGCACTGAAAGCATTAAATTGCAGTACTTATACTTCTAAAACCATTCAAATTTTAGTAAAAAATTAATAATCAGTATTTAAAGTGCACTTCATTTCTTGTGTTTCTCCTAGACAGTTCTTGTACAAAAGACATTAATTTATTTTATCATTGATGTGGACAATTCACCAAATAATATTGGAAACAAATTTGAGCAAAATTGCCTTTAATTATTCAAAGTAATGAAAAAGAAACAATCATCGATTATTCAAACTAAAATCGATTAAATCGATTTCGGAAGCTTTTCGATCAATTATTCGATTATAATCGATCATCGTTACATCCCTAATACGTACAAACTGTTATATACCATGGATGACAAATTTTTTGGAGCATTGTTTGGGTTATAATTGTTTATGCGTGACCAGAAAGTTACAATTTTGCCTTCTATTTCTAATTTTTAGTGACCCACCCCACAAACTGCAGGTGTATAATCCCTTTTTATTACCCCTTTTTAAATTAGACCCTGTCTAGTTAAATTGTTTTGATTATTTAGAGATAATAGGTTTATTGCTTATTTCCTGTTTCCTGTTGTTTGATTTTTATGGAACTAGTTTATTATCCAATAACAGAACAGAAGAACAAGAAGAATTTATTATAAAAAAATATTTATACATGTGAATTCATTTTGATACCTCGAACACATATTTTGCAGAAACCTATATACTTCTCACTTTACAGAATTTCTAAAACAACTATATAATGTTTATTAAAATAAAATGTATATATATAAAATAGTATGCAAAATTTCATTATCGTTTTTATTCTGACCAAAATATTAATCAACACAACTCTCTTCATGTTTTTCTGTTGTTTTTTTTTAAGTAAAGTGCATCTATTTAGTATTACTAAAAACAGTTTCTAGCAGAGGAATCATAATCATGTACAATTTTCTCAGACTGTAGCAAAAAAGTAATACATTTGAGTAATTGAATTAATATACTGACGTCAAAAAGAAACGCTTCTTCGAAAATAAGTAATAATTATTTAATGGGGGTCAATGAATTTTAGTATATTGTGTCAAGATTGCAAAACCACCACCCGTTATCCACTCATTGACACAAAGAAAAGTCGCTTCAGCCAATTGAGCGTATCAAAATATGGGCCAGCTCACCATTTACTCGTGCATCCGGTTCGCTTATAACACAAGGTTTAACTGCACAAAATTTCATATGAGTATTCGGCAGATGATTTACAACAAATAATTCATAGGAGTTTTTGAAAATATTGAAAATAAAACCTGCCAATGCCAAGTAATGAAAATCAAGCACGGATATTAGGCATGTTGGAATGTGAACGTACTCAAAATCAGGTGGCCAGACAATTTAATGTGTAACGATCGTCAATTACACGCTTAGTTCAACGTGTTATGCCTTAGGGAATTTGGCTGACTGACCTCGATCAGGTGCATCTTTTGTTACGTCAGTACGTTAAAAAAAATCTGTCGACGTCACTTACGCAACCGATTCATTACGACGGAATCGACGTCTTCAGTGATTGTGTGCAATTGTAAACGGACATTGAGCCGCTACAGCGTTCGAGTCCGCCTGAGGGAGCAGGGAACAAGCTGCCGGAGACTTTATCGTGGCATGGTGGGGACTGCTCATCATTGTTTGGAACGTCGGCAGTTGGCCTTGAACAACCAAGGGCAGAATTGGTTAATGTCGTGATAACTTCTCATTACTGATGATTTTTATTCAGTCATTTTTTTATATTTTCTTTTCTGCTTGGTCTGGTTTGATTCAAATTATTATTATTGAAATATTGCTCAAAACTGATCAGTGAAGCGTTTCTTTTTGACATCAGTGTACTACAGATGTATGATTCACTTTGATGTGGCAATAATGTACAGCAGTTACCCTTGAACTTCCATACATGACATACTACAGACACATGACTCACTTTGAAGTGGCAGTTATGTACAGAAGTCACCCTGTCACTTGCATACTAAAAATACTTCAGACACGACTTACTTTGAAGTGGCAATAATGTACAGCGGTCACCCTGGAACTTCCATACTAGACCTACTACAGACACATGACTTATGACACATGACTTACAGACACATGACGAAACTGGGACGAAACTGTTTTGATTTCTGTCCTCTGGCCTGTTTCGTCGGGCCCTTAAGGGTGTTTCTCTTGGTGCTCTGCCTTCTGCAAAGGCATTGAGTACATACGTTTTTTGGTTCTCAAGGTTTGCTTTTTATATATTTATACACGAGCATTTTTGTGTTTTACATACCATGCCTTTTGTTTCCATTGCGTGTGTTAGAGATTCACCTAGCAGGGATTACTTTTATTTACACTGTCCTGTGACTTTGGAACATGGTGGGGGTAAGAGTGAGGTTGGGTGCGCACCATAAACCGGTTTAAGCTCCCCAGTGGTGTTTTTGCCACTGACCGTTCCAAGGCGGTGCCCCACTGTGTTCCTTTAATTGTTCGTTTTGTCCTCGTGTGTTTGCTTTGTATGCTAGTGTGTGTTGGTAGTGTATGTGTGTGTGTGTACATGATTGTGTGTGTGTGTTGGTGGTGTGCACTTCTGGGTGCTGTGGGGCTCGTTTTTGGGAGGCTGCGTTTTTGCCACGTGGCATTCCCTGTTTGATATTATTTTTTTATTTTTTTTACTTTGAAGTGGCAATTATGTACAGCTGTCACCCTGGAACTTCCATACTGGACCTACTTAAGATGTATGATTCACTTTGATATGGCAGTAATGTACAGCGGTCACCCTGGAACTTCTGTTCTTGACATAATACAGACACATGTCTTACTTTGAAGTGGCAGTAGTAATGAACAGCGGTCACCCTGGAACTTCCATACTGGACCTACTCAGACATAATTATGACATAAATTGAAGTGGCAGTAATGTACAGCGGTCACCCTGGAACTTCCATACTGGACCTACTAAAGATGTATGATTCACTTTGATATGGCAGTAATGTACAGCGGTCACCCTGGAACTTCTGTTCTTGACATAATACAGACACATGTCTTACTTTGAAGTGGCAGTAATGTACAGCGGTCACCCTGGAACTTCCATACTGGACCTACTACAGGACTACAAATTTCAGACGTAGTCATTTACGGGACATTCTATTAAAGTTTCAGTTAAGAGGCGATAATTCTACCTAACTTGAAACCTTCGATATTCTGTTATATATATGTTCATGTTTTACTGTTACTGACTCATATATTTGTTTGACTTTTGGTATATAGTACTAAAGTGCTTTCCGTTAAATTGACCAAGTTTTTTTTAACAATTTAAGACTTAAGGTGTTGTCAAAATTAATCATGTTAAGGTTATTGACACAATTTGTTTGGAACTTATGATTGGAGTTTTATTTTAGAATATACGAAGTAGTCAGAAGTACTTGAAAACTCATCTTTGAAATATATAATGTGATTTTGTATCATGTAACACAGGTGGAAGGAACATACCTTTGACTTTTTTTTCTTAAGCTAATGCTTTTTTCTATGCATTTTAAAATTGATATCAGAATAAATAAAAATAAAAAATTGAAAAAAAAAAATTTTTTTTTTCATAGCTCTTTACTATAGTCTATAGTAGATTCTAAAGAGCTATGAAGAAAAAAAATTTGTTTTCAATTTTTTTTTTATTTATTCTGATATCAATTTTAAAATGCATAGAAAAAATGCAATAGCTTAAGAAAAAAAAGTCAAAGGTATGTTCCTTCCACCTGTGTCATGTAACAGTTACATTTGGTTCGGTATTGTCATTTACGGGACATGGTATGAAAGGTTTTAATGTCAGACGAACGCAGGATGTGATAGTTTGGCTAACGTCGAACACTTTGATATTCTGTTACATATATTCATGTTTAACTGTTACTGTCGCATATTTAATTGGTATTTTGTATATAGTACTAGTTTCAGTTATTTTGACAGAGTTCATTAACAAGAAATATGTTCCCAAAACTATGAATGTTGATATTATTGACACAATTTGTATAGAATTTTGGAGGAATAGTGACAGAACTTTTCTTTAAAATATCTAACGTGTTTTTATGATAATATGCCATCGAAAGTTGTGGTCGTTCCTACTTCAAAGGCAGTATAGCTACTGCAATAATGGCCACACAAACCTCTCCCAAAGATCTATTATGCCGTTTAAGGCAGACGTCTCCACTGTCCTGTTGGTGGTGGTATTCAAATACGGCATTGGCACATATAAACAGTGCTGTCGGGCACGGACCTATATACACATGGATTGGCAACTTCCGAAAATCGATAATGCGATATCGGAGTAAATGTTACCCATCATGCTTTGCGCGCGCTCGGTGTTTTTCGGAAATTTTCCGATTTGTGATATTCGGCAGGTGCCAGACTTTGACAGGTAAAGTCTATACGACATCCAACTCAAGGAGATGGGCGGAGCTAATTGAATATTCATGAGAATTCAAAATGGCGCTGTTCAATACCACGTGGGCGATCACCATGTGGTGAAAACGACAACAACAACAATAGCGATGGAACACAAACCCGACCCTAGCAAATGGGAAAGTGGATACTTTACTGGTCAGAACTGTTTAGAAGAGGCAGAGAAATTTATAGAAAACTATGAATTGATCACCCTCTCTAAATTCGTCAAAGTGAAATGCAGAGCTTTCAAAAAACCAGGTAAATGAGGATGACCAGCAGGACAGACCAGCAGAACAAATTAAACAGTGTTAAATGAATCAATTCAAATAAAGCAAACGCTAAATTGCCACAAAAACGTATATCGTTTAACTGAGTATCAAACTCATATCTGATATATATGACTTTATGGACTGGAGGCTCCATTGGGAATAGGTGTCAATGCTCCAAACTGGTTATGTTTGACATAATTTACCACAATCCTGAAGCAAATTCCTACCCAGTTATCTAAAAGTATTAAACAGGATTACAAGACATATGCACCCCATAAGATTCCACAAAACCCATGCAAACTCTGACTTTAAGTAATCATTCCCCTCCTCCTGCCCGGGCATCCCCTCAGCCCCATACCGGAATCCTGTGGATATGTCGCTGTGTTTTTAAGCATTTCCAGCTCGCTTGAGCTCAATTATGTTTGATTTTATTGTATTTTGTCGAGTTAAATAAAGATTGTTAATACATGTGAGACAGACCTGCAGAACACCCTTGAGAATGTTTGATTTTATTGTATTTTGTCGAGTTAAATAAAGATTGTTAATACATGTGAGACAGACCTGCAGAACACCCTTGAGAACAGGCGTCTTATGTCCAAACCTGATTATGTTCAATAAAATATACTAAAATGTTATGGCCCCATGCCACAGTCTCCCTTGCAAATGGCAACACTTTATATTATTGAATCATTCAAGCAGGTAATAGTAATTATACAGCAGTTGTTTTAATCTTTCTTTCAAGTGACACAAAACAGATGGTTTACGCTCTTGCAAGTAACACTGGGATGCATTAAACACTGGCGATAACAAGATAGATATTACAAGTTCTTGCAAGCAATAAAAAACTGGTGGTTCACGTTTAATTTTCCTTCTTATGAAAGGAAGAACTATCTTGCAGTAACATACTGTGCTTTATATTTATTGTCATTAACATCTGGATTGTACTAGAAACATAATACTCATGAGAGTTGTGAGGCTACATTGCAAGTTCCCAAAACTTTGAAGAAATTATATGAATGTTTACATTTGTTTTCAAGATCATTCTTGGACAATTCTGAAAAAAGTTAAGCCTTTATATTATTAAAATTGGTTCAAAAGTAAGCATTTATGTATTTGTATTTACAGAACTAAACAGCTTGCATGGTAGAGTATATTGGGAGGAAAGATCTAGTTCTGTTTTGCCCTTGGCATTTGATGGTGTGCCATTCCTAATCACGGGATCTCAAGTTAGAGAATGCATGAATGGGCCTGACCGCCACAGTTCTGAAAAAAAGAAACTTGCAGAAAAGCAACAGGTATGATTTAGCTTCATCAGCTTTGAGGCTGATGTGCTTTAATGACAGTGTTTTATGTCACAGTGTGTATAAGAAAAAATACAAAACAGTATTACAAAAATGTAATTTAAGGCTTGATCTTACTATACATTGTAAATGGTTTAAGCATAACTTTAACAGGTATTACATCGTTCTATGTGTGTCATTTTTTTATCACAAATGAAAAACATACTTGGTACGGATAATGCAATGGCCGCTTTTTTATTTCAGTTTTAAGCATTATATTTTCTGAATTTTCTAACTTCTGTATTGTTATGCAAACTTAATCTTTTTTATGCAGGAAGAACATGGTTACACCATAACTGGAAAAAAGAGATGTTTATTGCAGCCTACAAAAAAAATGAATTGTACAGCTTCAATTCATCTCAGATATATAATAAAATTTCCAGACTTTAAGGTAATAAATACTACAGTAATTAATTAGTTAATGATGGTCATTTTTATTGATTCTAGGCAGGACTTATATCTGCATAGAAATTATGTTTACAGTTGATTCATTAATGGTGCTCACTTTTAATATTTAGCCTTATTTATTGATGAGCCCGCTGGTGGTGGCTCAACATAGTTGTCACTGGCAGTTCATTTATATGCGTCTGTTAGTCTGGATGAGCTTGCCTGGGCTGTAATTTCCCCATGCATTGAACTGTTGAAAGATTTTAATTCACTTGCGACAATTGTTCACCACAGTGAGACAGCATGTAGCCAACAAGATACTATTCCCTCCAGACCTTAACAGTCCGCAGGCTTGACATGCTGCCCATGGACATCTATGTTCCATTCTCTTCATTTCGTAACCAATTGCGATTGTTCAAACTATTTTCCTTACAAATGTTATTTTTTAGCAGATGTATATGATATTCAGTTTTAAAATGCAATACTGGCAGAGACATAACCAACCTTATCATTTTAATTGTCTACTTTCGTCTCAATTCTAGCCGTTTTATCCTCTATAAATTGTTGACTCTTTATATTTACATATTATAACAGCTCCACACTGATACTGAATGGGCGAGGAAAAAACAAGCTAAGGGACTGAAAGAAGCTTTGAAACATGGAAATGTGGCTTCAGAGCATAGGGTTTATGTATTTCTGCCTTCCAATGAAGATCACGTAGGCCATTTAACTGAAGAAGTAATGATTTAAAATTTAATAATGCTATTTTACCATACACCAAACATCAGTATGAATTATCAAGTTTATTTAAGAGCCTTCATTTTAACACTATTAAAACAATAAATGTACTTTAATCATATACTTTATCACTGAATGAGTCCATTTCTAAAACTTTTGATTTCTAGCATTTAACAAATGGTACCCGAAACCTTTTACAAAGGTGCCAGTACTGTAATATTTACATACAGTACACATGGCACCAATTTTGAAAGAACCTCAGACAGTTGATAATAATTCAGTAGATGGTTGTGTAATGCATGTGGCTACTTACAAGGCCAAAGACCTCAAAGATGTTTTCAAAACAGTTTTAAATATTCTATTTCATACTTTGGTATGACTGTTAGTCTGTTACTTATTTATTTATTTATTTTATTGAGTATACAATTGCAACAATTTTTCTTGTTTCAGTTTGGTTTAATATATCATAGAGTGGACAAGACCATTATTTCAAAAATTCATATGCTTGTTGAGGAAGGAGTTAGGAGTGTTGCTGAGATGAAACGCCATTTGTCAATGTATAGCAAGTCTCAACATCCTGGTGTGCCACTCAGCAGTAATCGTTTTTATCCATCAAATAAAAATATCAGAAATCATATGTATAGAGCACTGCAACTCACACAGTAAGTTATGACTTTGTAATAAGGGGACAGTTACGCCTGTTATTTCAATATTTTTGTGATTGAGGCTATTATGCCATGTGTTTATTGTTTGTTGTCAACATTTAACTTCTAAGAACACCAATAAACATACTAGGACTATCTCTACAGAACTTTGGTGTGACATTCTTTGAACGGTTGTCTTTGAAATAACTTAAATAGTTGCACAAAACGACCAAAAGTCTAACAGTAGCTTTCTTACCACTGGACTATTTTGAAGTCAGCATCCCTAGTCCTCTTTCGAAATTCACCCAACATTGCTTGTGTTGAGTAACATGTCAATCCTTGTTAACAGTACATGTATTTATCATAACTGTGGAAAGTAATACATGACATTAACAATCACAACTATGCTGGGAGCTAATTTTGATAGGCCTTAAATATCTTCTCAATGGACATAGATCAGTTTAGATATTGATTTGTACTTTCTCCCAAAGTAGTTTATCAATTCAAGTTACTTCAACTTAATGCATATGTGTAACTGTGGTACTGCTGCTTTTAAATGACCCCAATTGATTATGATAATGCAAGAACATGCATGTTAATAAATATGATGGTTTTTTGTAATTAGTTGAATTGTAAAAGTTAGTGAAATGTTTCTTCAAGACAAATCTTTCATTAACATTACAGGTTTTCTACTGAGGATCAAGAGAATCTCTTTCAGTTTGTAACCAAGTGGAAATTGGAAAATCCTAATGATCATTTCTTTTTTAACCCCAGGTTAGCACAGTTAGTTCTATTTCCTTTGTGCCTCTTTATTATTTGCAGTTCCTTGTTTTTGTTTCTTACAGATTTTTAATTTTCTTAAAATAGATGTTTTGTATTAGTTTATATGGTTACCAATAATGTCACTTAGTGGCATGCTTTTTTCAAAGTTGTCATTTAAATTTTATTCTGATGTTAGTTTTATAGGCGGTTATCTGACTGAAACGTTTATTTTAGAACAATAATCTTACCAGGATATAAATTATAAATCAACCATGTAAGTTCTCATTTTGCAGTCCGTGTGATACAGATAATAATGAAGATGACATGGTGACAGACTTCATTTTTGTTCACCAGTCACACTGGCAACAAAGATTGCTCCATCGATATGGAAATGAGATTTGCCTCCTTGATGCAACTTATAAAACATCAAAGTATGATGTACCTCTATTCTTTGTTTGTGTTTCCACAAATGTTGGGTACACAATTGTGGGAACATTTCTCATTCCAAATGAGAAGACAGACAATATTGAAAGAGGTCTGCAAGTTTTAAAGGAGTGGAATCGAAACTGGTCACCAAGCTTTTTTATGACCGATTACGATATTAAAGAGATCACAGCTATTGAAAACACATTTCCAGGTAAAATTAATTCAAATAATTCCATATACATTGTTTTGTAATAATAATTTTCTCATCTTTACAAACATGAAAAATAAATTCAAGTTTCTATGCAAAGCTTGTAATGTATTTTTTTTAACAATCTGATTGCTTCTTATAAAATACTTATAAACAAGATTTCATTATATGTACATTAGTATTTTATTCAATTAATTTTAATGTTCTTTTATGTTTATTCAGTTTGTTGTATTTTCAATTACATATTGATGTTGTTTTTTCAGGATCTGTAAAGGTAAATTAATGGTATGCAAGTTGCACAAGACTCAAGAAAGCAGCAGGCTTAGATTAGACACTTTAAATTTAGTCTCATAGCACTATTATCATGTTTCATTGATTTTTTTTTAACTTGTGCAACTGGGCATCCATGTAATATATGGGTGTGGTATTCCTGTAATTTTGTTGTGGTGTATGGCTTATTTAGACATCACTTGAAATCACATATATACTTCAATGCACTAAAACACCTTAAAAATGCTTTTTTTTTAATTTGAGCCTGTTTCTGTGGTAGGTGAGGATTAAAACTTACTTAATTTTCTTAAAATTCTTAAATTTTTTTTTTTATTTTTTTTTGTATTAAGAATTTTAAAAAGTAGAACTTTAAAACACATATAAGCATCAATGCAATGAAAGATCTATTTCATTCTAATTGTTGGTGATAGTATTTCTGTATCATAAAGGCACCAGTATAGACATCACCTAAAGCAGGTCCTAGCATCTTTGTGCTCAGTCAAATTCAACTTTCTCATTTTCTTTGCGTTTGCAATACATGTTCACTGTGCAATATATTTATTGACTTAATATATCCTTTGTCCATATTCTGCAGGTCTCAAAACTTCTCTATGTGACCACATCCTTTGCAAAAATGGTCAATGACACTATCTTCCATTTATTATTTTTTTTCTCTTCACTGAACACATATTTATGTTTCTGATCATCTTTTCATTTCTAATTGCTTTGCATACAGTTGTATTTTTAGCACATAGAATGATTGTTGCTCATGGCTGCTGACTTTTTATTTATGTTCTTTTCGTCTTCCACTGTCAGCCAGTTTACACCTTTTTCAAAGTTTGTTAAAATTTAGATGTCATGTCAGTTTAAGTAATGTCGTTTTCATATACCAATTTATTTCTCAAATTAAAATGTATGAGTTAAAAGAAAGTTTCCCTGACTTTATATACTGTTCCCACCTTTTAGTAGATGTAGTTAGATTTGTGGAAGCTTTTATATCTTGTAGAATCCATACCCTTCTTTATAAAAGACTTAGCTTAGTTTGGTTACAGGTATATTATCAAACAAACTCACTACAAATGGTGATTATTTTTTTATGATACACTGCTGTTGTTTAGGCCTGTCACATTTACAGGTTTTTGTAACTGCTTTTACAAACATCACCAAACAAAACACATCCTCATGCAGGCTATTACTTCACTTTGGTTTTTAACACATGAGAAGAAAAAGATGACACTAAATCCTTTGAAGTTGTTACTAGATATAACAGCTTTGTGTATACAAAAACTGCTTGATGTTACCTACTATTAGGCGTGAAATAAGATTATGTGAAGTTTATTAATGTTAGAGCACAATACTTAAAAACAGTTTAAAACACTAGTTAATTACTTAACAGTGTTTAGATTACTTACATGTAAATATGTCCTTGATGTGTAAATGTGACAGCCCTTAATGCTTTTGAAATTTTTTACTTAATTCTATATATTCACTAAGGTATTGAATGCCTACATGATTTTTAGCTCACCTGGCACAAAGTGTCAGAGTGAGCTATTACGATTGATCACCATCTGTCTTGCGTTCACATTTTCTTGTAAATGACATCTCCACTCAAACTACAATGTTACTGAAACTTGGTAGGGATGTTTCATGCATGCCTGCACTATCATGATTGTTAAAAAAATTCCACTCCATATAGAACTCTGGTTGCCATGGCAATGGAAAGGAAACTCTTTAAATATCTTTCGGGAAAAGGAAACCCAGAACTTTGATATTTGTCATTGTTGACCTCTACCAAGATTGTTCAAATTATGACCCCTGTCACTTTACTTTACATGGGTTTATATGAGAATTTTTTTTAAATGTTTCCTAAAATTAGATCTTTAGCATATAGTATTGACCAATGAACTGCTCTATCAAGATTATATAAAGTCATGATCATCAGTTAAAAACTGACCATGCCCCCGGGGGATGGGTCACCTGATTTTACATAAGGTTATGTAAGCAGAACTTTAAAACTATTTTCTTGAACCATAAGATCCAGAGCTTACATACTTGGCATGTAGCATTATGTAGTGGTTCTCTATAAATATTGTTTAAATAAGGACCTCCAGTTATAGAAAAAACCTGCTATTGTTGACATCGTGTTATAGCCAATGGTAGCTAGGTGAGCAATATAAGACCATCATGGTCCTCTTATTTATGAAAGCAATATTTTTGCATTAATGTACTTTGTAGATTCTTAATTTAGATATTAGAATAATGTATACATATATATATTTTTGTTAGCTTAATTTTAGTATTATTTCTTTCCAGGTTGCTTCACATACCTTTGTGACTTTCATAGATTGCAGTCCTGGGATAGATGGTTAAGATCAGGGGCAAATGGATGCCAACATGTTAGAGAAGAAATTATGACAATGTAAATGTTACTTGAATGCCTTACCAACCATGGTTTAGAGTGATTATTAATATTGTTATACCATACTTTTGTTCTAGTGAACCAGTGTGCATATGGTTATATGCTCTGTCCTAAATGTTGAAAATATAGCTTTTTACAATGAATTTGTTAAACAGTCTTGATATAATTTGCTCTATTTTGTACAGGAATATTAAAACTAGTTGTGCCATATTAACCATTAAGTTCACGATGTCAGTGCTTGTAACATCTTACACTGCGTCATGTTAGGTATACCTGTATTCCTTAATATAAAACTATGATTTAGGATTCAGATTTGCTTATACAAAATGGTACCAAAGTTTCTGTTTGAGGATACTTTAAATGAGTTTAGTGTGTGTTTGCTAAAGTCTGTTTCATTTTAAATTTAGATTTTTTTAGAAAAACATATTCTTCTTCTTGCATAGGTTGAGCAATGTAGCAAAAGCTCAAAGTGAAGCTGAATATGAGGATTCTGTTTCTATATTGAGAAGCTCTGATTACTGGAAAGAAAATAAGAATTTATCCACATTGTTCCAGAAACATTGGTTGTCTAATAGCAAAGTAAGTTTGTCTGTTAAATGGTGTACATAAACAACTTAACTTAATATTAATGTTTGGAGTTTGTATTATGAATGAGGTATTATTATATCAGCATATTTATATTTTGATATTTCAGCGCAACTTGTTTTTGCTAGATATATTGAAAGTTTTTATTTGTCTTAATTATGTTGTAGTTTAATGTTGTGGTCTCATTTAATTGCTTTACTTTGTATTTGACTATAGAGGTGGGCCAGTTGTTACAGAAAGACATTGTTTAATATAAGAGTGAATACAACAAATGGGCTAGAGCGGCAGCACCAGAAACTGAAGAGTTCATACCTGTCTGGGTACAAAGATGGTACACTGACCAGCTTAGTTACCTGTCTGATTACAAGGTTTCTTCCCGATAGTTACAAAAAGTATAAGACATAGTAATACCTTGCATCATTTTTCTCCAGAAGTTAAGCATACATGTAGTTACTTGAACAAAATAATTTGTTTGTTTTAGTAATGATATTCAATTATAGTAATCTATCTGTACGAGGGTATTGTTAATGTTAGCTGATAAACAGAAACCTTGGACAAATATACCCACCATAGAAAGAACCTCATCTTATGTAGCATTGTTAGTTTTGTCAGATTTATATTAATTGCCATTTATGCTAGAGAGGCTAGTAACTTTTGAACAAACTTCATCATATAAATTTGATAATTTTCAGGTATGTGGAATACAATGTCAAAAGCCTGGACATGTGCAGACAATACTCTGCCAATTTGCCTTCGTTCCTCCGAAATAAACCCAAGATGTTTCTAGAACATTGCACCAAAAGACTCCCTCCCTGTCAGGAGAAGATTCCTGTAGAGCAAATTGAAAAGAAGTAAGATGGAGCAATTTTCCAAGTCACAAGTGTAGACAGTGGAGCCTGCTACAGTGTAGATCTTGGCAGTACACTAGCCAGTGGTACCTGCAAAGACTGGGAAAAACACCATCTTCCTTGCAAGCATATGCTGGCTGTTACGACTTCTCCTGAATACAGTTGGGAGTCTTTGATGAATATCAGTCAGCAGTCACAACCTGACAATGACAACACAGATGTTAATGTACAGACAACCAAACCTCGTCCAAAAGTCAAGAAAACAGTGGCAGTAGGAACCAAATGCAAATTGCTCTCTTCAAATATTCACAATCTTCTTTTCTTAATTCAAAAAAATGAAGAATACCAACAAGTCCATGAAGATTTATACAATTTGTACACAAAGATGAGGAAGATGGTGCCATCTGTTGGGGGATTAGTTACCAGACCTGTGAAATTTGGCCGAAAAGATAGGCATTTTAAGCATGGTCACTTTAAACTGAGGAAGAACAAAAGAAATCAAAGGAGACACACTAGTTTCAAAGGTAGGTAAAGATTAAATCTAAAGTTAAGCTATTTCAGTCAGAGGGGGATCCTATCAGTATAAATAGCTATGAAAGTAATCAAACGTGCCAATTCTGTGTATTGTACACATATAAATTTTCATAATATATTCAGCCTTCAGGACTGTTCTTTTCTGGGTACTGCATTTATTTATGTAGGTCTAGGACAGCAGAAGTATTAAATTCCATTTACTGTTTAAATTTAAGGAAGAAGACAGGGTGTGGGCAGAGAAAAATCCAAACGTGGAAATCAACTGAAGAAGGTAATGCATGTTGTACTCAGTTAATGTTTTTTTATCTTAAAGCTACACGTGTTTATCATTCATCTGTAAGACTTCTTCATAAATAATTTAAATTGTTGTTGTAACTTTCAAATTTGCGAAAACATTATTGACTAGAACGATCATCTCAATTTTTTTACTTAAAGTTAGGGCTTCATGAGAAACTTTAATCACTTGCAGTAATAGCTCTAGTTTTCATTCATGTAGGCATGAATGCTCGACAATCTACCATTAAGCCCAACAGTGTTGTTCCACAAGACAGTTATACAAATGTTGCAGAAAATGCTGAAGAAAGGCTCCAAGGTATTGCATTAGGAAGTGCTAGTATATGTAGTAAGTGAATTAACATTTCTTACTATTAGAAAGTTTAACATTTCCTACTAATAGAAAGTACGGACAGTGTCATGCCATTTTAGAATGGTATTTATGTGTTTAATTTACCCAACATATTACAACAGTCATAAATAGAAGAACTAAAATGTGGCTTAAAGCAACAAGCTGTACTGATTTCAATCTATGGGAAGGCATAAGGTCTGCTTTCTAGACATAACAAAATGGGAAGATAAATGAAGGTCTGTAAAGTATTTTCTTTTCAGAAATGGAACATAAGGATGCTCCAGCAGTGAACAAATTATCTCAAACAGAAATAGATGAAGCTGAAGGTTAGACTATTACTATTCTACTTTATTGGCTTATCCTGTTTGCTTTTGTTTATGGTAACATACAGTTTTCATTTAAAATTTATCCTGAAAAGTATAAACCTTGAGAAGAAGTACTAAACATATTTTTATGTTAAAGGTGGTCAATCACAAAGAAGCAACATTATATGACAATTTCTATTTTTTGTAT
Organism: Saxidomus purpurata; assembly: GCA_022818135.1. Taxonomy (NCBI): domain Eukaryota; kingdom Metazoa; phylum Mollusca; class Bivalvia; order Venerida; family Veneridae; genus Saxidomus; species Saxidomus purpurata. Next base: position 631,808 of record JAFMSR010000021.1, on the reverse strand, counting down.
ATTCTGTTTGAGATTTATTTAATGAACAAAAAGAGACCCATTACATAGAGTTACATCCCTATCAGAAATTTACATTTTATTAACTTTTATAAAATTTTGTTATTAGAGTACTCCCCTTTTATATGAAAGTATTTAAAACGTTGAGTAGTTCTTTTTTTATTTCAATATGATTTCTACTTTTACATTTGAATTGGATAGATATGCAAACATTTTAACATTCTGAACCAAAATGCAAGTTTTAAAACTACGTGTAGTTTCTGAATTTATTTATTTCCAATCTATCATGGGTGTGCACCAAAGATAGGTAAAGGGAGGTAATAATAATTTTCAAACTTGCATTTCTAATGTATTCCATCTAATTGTTAACGCAAATATTTCAAAATTATTATACCATAGGTCTTGTATTTATATATTTCCTTAGGCAAAGTATGTGTATCAAATTTTTACTTATGATAAAATAACTCTATCTTGGTTAGGGAAATCAAATTTTAAAAATACCTCCAGTGAAAATCTTACTCGAATGAAGCGCTAAGTGATCATAAAAGAGTGTAAATGATCAGATGTTAAAGTTTAAAACAAATCTGTTACATGGCCAAAATCTAATTATTCACCTTAAAGTGTATTTCACATTACAAGTCATAAAGTTTTTGGGTTTATTCTTTAACTTTGATTATTATTGCAGCTTTCAAACTTGTAGTCAAATTATGGCAGCTTGAAAAAGACTATAACATTCCTGTGGCAAAGGTACTGGGGACAACAGTAACAGATACAGACATAAGGTCTCTTGATGGTGCTGAATGGCTGACAGATAACGTAAGCTATTGTTAGCTAAGAGTCTAATTCCACTTTGTCTTTTTAAAGCATTTTAATGCTGGTAAAATGTACAATGTTATTATATTTGAAAAATGTATAGCCTGTTCAGTTGGAAAAATGAAAATTGGGTCTGAAGCCTAATCAAACCTGTGAACAGGTAACATTGCTTTAAAAACAAAAAAACAAAAATAATATCAAACAGGGAATGCCACGTACCAAAAACGCAGCCTCCCCAAAAAACGAACCCCACAGCACCCAGAAGTGCACACCACCAACACACACACACACACACGCACACACACACGACACACACACACAATCATGTACACACACACATATACACTACCAACACACACTAGCATACAAAGCAAACACACGAGGACAAAACGAACAATTAAAGGAACACAGTGGGGCACCGCCTTGGAACGGTCAGTGGCAAAAACACCACTGGGGAGCTTAAACCGGTTTATGGTGCGCACCCAACCTCACTCTTACCCCCACCATGTTCCAAAGTCACAGGACAGTGTAAATAAAAGTAATCCCTGCTAGGTGAATCTCTAACACTGAGTAGTCTCTGTTTTCTCTATGCTGGTTTTTATTTGCAGGCTGGTATTTATTAACATTTTTGAGATTGTTTTCAACACGGGTTCGAATGTACCGGTCATTAAAATGCTTATTACATTGCCTTTGTAGGTAATATACTGTTACTTGAAGATGTTGGCAACATGGGAATGTGACAAGGGAACAAGAGTGTTACATTTAAACTGTTCCACGGTAAATCAGATAGTCGCTGGAACAAGGTGACAACATCTGCTTTTAAATAATGATATACTTTTTTCAAGAAAAATTATTATAACCTTACCCCTACCATTTCTAACAGACTCATTTTTGTCGAGCCGACTTGTGTTGAGCACGATATAGTTGTCACTTTTGGTGGTTCGGTGTATGTGCATGCGTGCGTCCGTCGGTCCGCTATTTTGTCCAAACCATATGTTTTTCTTGCATGGAGGGATGTTGATGTTACTTGGCACAAATGTTCACCATCATGAGACAGAGTGTCATGCGCAAGAACCAGGTCTAAGGTCAAGGTAACACTTGGAGGTGAAAGGGCAAGAATGACTTTGTCCAGAACATTTCTACAGGAGTGTTGTTCTTTTAGAATCCTGTTGAAGAACATGCAGTTGAAATGGAGACAGTTTTGGCTGGATGGAGGTATGTTTTATCTTAAAATTATGTAAACAGTTTCATGAGTTAAATCAGATAAAAAAATGTTATTTTCAAGTGGGAAGTCAAGAGTCTTTATAAAATGACAAAGTAAAGTTTAGGTAAGAAATACCATTATGATACTACCTTAGCTCAATAAGTCTTTTAAATCAGTTTAAAATAAATTCAGAAAAGTAGTTGATCTCGAAGTTGTTCATTTGAATGCATCATTCAATGACCTTTATACATGTAATATTGACATACATGTACTATATTATTGTAGACTGTAATATTCGTATTCCTGAATATTGCTGGCATTTGTGTGTTATCTTTCTTTTATATAGAACATTCATTGAGTTATACAAGGAGAAAAGTGAAGACCATATTACATCAAATTGGACTGTAACCACACAACCACATGCCCAGCAAGTTGATAGTTACAACTGTGGTGTATATTGTTTAATAGTATGTGTTCTTTACTTTTATGCTCATATGAATTGATTGGTAAATTGGATATCAAGTTATCCTTGTAAGACAGCAACAACATGTAAATCCATGCTTAAGCTGTGCTAGTGCAGTCAATGTCAAGCATAGAAATCTGAGTTTATATTGCTATTGTACTTCCAGATTATATGTTACTGACAGTTCATACTGTGAAACTGGAGTCTATTCTTTAGCAAATTACTTGCATGTAAATAGCAAATCAGATCTATATAAAGAACATGTCTTAGATGCTGTTGTTTTAAGAGTAATGAGCTGAGCTTGGGTTCATATAAATGGTATTAAATGTAAAATCGTTTAGTTCCCAAATCAAGGTTTCAAATTACAGAGTTATTGCAAAGAACCATATCTCAATTTTAGCTTTTTGCAAGGTACATTTGTATACTGTTACTTCACAAGATCAGATGATAAAGCGGTCTTTCGGGATATTAATCACATTTTGTGATAGGTCTGGTTTTCAATGTTTTTTATGCCCCCGAAGGGCGGCATATTAAAATCGCACCGTCTGTCTGTCTGTCTGTCCGTCTGTCTGTCCGTCCGTCCGTCTGTGCGGGACACACTTACAAATTCGTGTCCGGACTGTAACTCTGTCATGCATTAAAGGATTTTAAAATAACTTGGCACACATGTCTAGCACATCAAGACGACGTGTCGCGTGCAAGACCCACATCCCTACCTCAAAGGACAAGGTCACACTTGGAGTATGAAGTTTATGGAATCCTCTATATATGCACACATTCGTGTCCGGACTGTAACTTTGTCATGCATTGAAGGATTTTAAAATAACTTGGCACAAATGTCTAGCACAAAGGGAAGTAATTGCTAATATAACAATTGGTTGGTTAGTTATTTATGACAAGTCATTACTAGTACCAACTACTTTTTAAGGTATGAAAGTTTTTAGTTACTTGCAACAGAGACTGTGTAGAACTATGACATGTGAACTGTTAAATAATAATCAATGTACATGTATTAAATATATTTTTACCGATTTCAAGTCCATATGTAGAGAATGATGAGAAGGGGAGCTTCTGTGTATTGCCCTTCAAGTAGAACTTTGCCATAAGTTCACTGGACATTAATCTGAAAATATAATAAAACGTAAACAAATAGAGTTCAGTGAAATTTAAACAAGTTGTATATGATCACTTATTATAATCATCATAGACTTTTATCAGTACATCAGAAAATAATTTATTTACATTTGGATTTTGTACTCAAAAGTTAAAATGCTTAACGATCAAAGTTAACGCTATGGAATCACGTTTCCCCGAATAGAATTTATTTTCCCATTAGCCAGATGTGCGAAGCCGAGAATCCAGGTAGAATTTCCTCACTACATTAATGATTTATTATGTCATTTACACATTTTATATGCCCGTGTAGATTAAGTTGGAAATTATGCTACGTACTTCATGCACAATGTTTACATATCATGCTTATAAAAAAAGACTAACAAAAGTTAATATAAAAAATAACAAAAAGCAAGCATTATCTATTATAAGATACACTTATACCCGCGCATTGCGATTATGCAGTGGGTGTTGTGATATTGTTATATTTTTAGACATTCATGACGTTGTTTCTATGCGACGTCGTCAACGTCATTATATTGTTACCACCATACACAGTGACAGATTAAAGTATATAATCATGAATCTTCTTGGTTAATTTAAAGACATAACAGGTGGGTTACACACACTGAATTCGGTTTAATCGATCGTTACGTCAACACTGCATGGTCAAGCAAACAGGTATCGTTTGTACAAATGTAGATAAAATATAAAGAAATCAAATCCATTTTTATCTTCCCTTTGCAAACTGCTGGATATATCTTCTTTGTTCAACTGAGATCGAAACTTCTTCGCCGGTTTGCTGTCTTTCACTTTCCGCCAACATTTGACTTGAAAAGCGATAGGTGTTGCATGTGCATTTCACATATTCAAAATTAGAATCTTATAATTTCCAAGCCCTTGAAGAGAAGTGATAGCAAATACATTTGTATAAAGTTCCGTAATACGTTAGTGACTTAACCAAGTGGATGCGTAAAATGCATACATCCGTTGAAAATGCGCCACCTACAAATATAATTCAAGCATGTTGCAGCGCCACCTATTGAAAATATTTAAAGGGGCAGAAGGGGAGTAATTTGTTACATAAAAATTCACAAAAACCTCAACGCAGTTGCAGCAATTGCGTTGAGGTTTTTGTGAATTTTTTATCATTAATCTAATTGATCACGCAATCTTATAAAATAATTTCCGGGGATTACTCTGTTATAAACTTACGACCTCAATCCGACGTCGTTTCAACATCGGAAACCAACGTTATGTGGACGTCGGGGTTTTGACGTTTGACAGACGTCGGATTAGGGTCGCCGACGTCATGACCAAAATCCAACATTGATCCAACGTTGTACCGAAGTCGCGTGTTTGCTGGGAACATTAAATTCCTATACACCCCTTTGTTACTTTAATTAAGCCGTAATCCCGTTCAAGGAGGTACATATTTTGAGGTTTAATTCAATTATATATTCTCAGCAGATGTATGGCGACATCCATTTGTAGTGCGGTTTTACTCTACATATATTAATTATTAATAATTTTTATATAAGCTATATTAGTTCATGTATTCATCCGACATCGAGTTGAAGGAGGTTTCATTTTATATTACTTATGCGTATGATTGTACTTAATTTGAAGGATTAACGAGCCTATTACCGAAGGTAGTGTTCTAGAAATCTGTTGCATGCATATACCTTTACGGATCGGCCGACATCCAGTTGAAGGAGGTTTAATTCTAGCATTCCTATACACACCTTTGTTACTTTATTTTAGCCGACATCCCGTTCAAGGAGGTACCCATTTTGATATCTCATACATAAACAATTGTTTATTTCGACAGAGTAATGGCGACAATCAGTGCGTCTTACTACCGGAATAGAGAATTTTATTAATGATATGCAAGATATTACTATATGACTACAGCCGACATCCAGTTGAAGGAGGTTTCATTTTATATTATTAATTTAAAGGATTAACGAGCTTCTTACAGAAAGTCATGTTCTGGATGTCTGTTATATGCATTATACCTTTAGTGATCGGCCGACATCCAGTTGAAGGAGGTTGAATTCTAGCTTTCTTTAACACACCTAGCTTTGTTACTTTAAGCCGACATTCCGTTCAAGGAGGTACACATTTTGAGGTTTAATTCAATCATATATTCTCAGCAGATGTATGGCGACATCCATTTGTAGTGCTTATTTTACTTTATAGATTTTAGTTAATAATATATAAGCTATGTAAGTTCACGAATTCATCCGACATCCAGTTGAAGGAGGTTTCATTTTATATTACTTATGCCTACTTAAAGGTCGTACTTAAACATAACCGAAAGGGTATTTTTGACTAGGATAGTAAAAAAAACTAGAGCTATCACTAAATGTGATTAATACCCCCAAAAGACTGCTTTATAAACTGAGAAAGTTCGTAGTAACAGAATACCTTGCAAACAAACTAAAAAGAGATATTGTTCTTGGCAATAACTCTGTAATTTGTCAAGATAGAGTTATGGTTCTTGTACACTGCACTTCCTCTCATTGTGCTTGACCATTGTATGAAGTTGTATTGAATTCCAACCAATAGTTTTCGAATAATGCTCCGGACAAGTAAAAGTAACAAAGGGCAATAACTCTGAAATGAGTCAAGATAGAGTTATGGTTCTTGTACACTGCACTTCCTCTCATTGTGCTTCATCATTGTATGAAATTGTATTGAATTCCAACCAGTAGTTTTCAAGTTATGCTCCGGACAAGGAAAACTAACAAAGGGCAATAACTCTGTAATTAGTTAAGGCGGAGTTATAGTTCTTGTGCACTGCACTTCCTCTCAATGTGCTTGATCATTGTATGAAGTTGTATTGAATTCCAACCAGTAGTTTTCAAGTTATGCTCCGGACAAGGAAAAGTAACAAACGGCAATAACTCTGTAATTAGTCAAGATGGAGTTATAGTTCTTGTGCACTGCACTTCCTCTCAATGTGCTTGACCATTGTATGAAGTTGTATTGAATTCCAACCAGTAGTTTTCAAGTAATGCTCCGGACAAGGAAAACTAACAAAGGGCAATAACTCTGTAATTAGTCAAGGTGGAGTTATAGTTCTTGTGCACTGCACTTCCTCTCAATGTGCTTGATCATTGTATGAAGTTGTATTGAATTCCAACCAGTAGTTTTCAAGTTATGCTCCTGACAAGGAAAAGCAACAAAGGGCAATAACTCTGTAATTAGTCAAGATGGAGTTATGGTTCTTCTGCACTGCACTTCCTCTCAATGTGCTTGACCATTGTATGAAGTTGTATTGAATTCCAACCAGTAGTTTTCAAGTTATGCTCTGGACAAGGAAAAGTAACAAAGGGCAATAACTCTGTAATTAGTCAAGATGGAGTTATAGTTCTTGTGCACTGCACTTCCTCTCAATGTGCTTGATCATTGTATGAAGTTGTATTGAATTCCAACCAGTAGTTTTCAAGTTATGCTCCGGACAAGGAAAACTAACAAAGGGCAATAACTCTGTAATTAGTCAAGATGGAGTTATAGTTCTTGTGCACTGCACTTCCTCTCAATGTGCTTGATCATTGTATGAAGTTGTATTGAATTCCAACAAGTAGTTTTCAAGTTATGCTCCGGACAAGGAAAATGCAACAGACCGCCCGACCGACCGACCGACCAACCGACCGACCGACCAACCACCGGGTGACTCCTATATACCCCCCTAAACTTCGTTTTGGGGGTATAAATATTTAAACAGATTTCCTCTATATTCAATGTATCTAAATAAAAATGTTATACATATCCTTATTTAGCTATGGCAATGTTTATTGTTCTAGGAGTATAAATCACTGATTAATGTTTTATTGAAAATTTTGATAGTCACTTTGAACGGTAATATCACTTTAAGCCGACATCCCGTTCATGGAAGTACCTAATTTTAGGTTTAATTCAATCATTTACTTTGAGTGGATGTATGGCGAAATCCATTTGAAGTGTTTTTTTACTTTACGAATTGTAGGCCAACAAAGAATCATTAAATTTTAGTAACTTTGATTACCTATAATTGCTTTTAAAAGAAAAGAAAAATGCACAGTTTTTACGAAATGCAATTTGGGAATACAGTAGGGGTTAAATAGTCATACTGCTAAAAGTAATACAGTCCTATCTATCAGTATTGTAACCACGCCCCTCTACCTATTTTTAGAAAAAGAAGGCGTGTCAATCCTCCGTGAATTGGATGTCGAATACCCTTAACCATATTTGAAATGCAGTGGCTAGAGTTACGGTACTGTATCTATAGCAAAACCCTATGAGGAAAGGCTAGAGTTGCGGAAGTTTATAAAGGCATATGCATGTTGCTTTAAATATGCATGATAATGTATTGTAAACTTAAATATTTCACCAGTAATAGTGAATAAACCGATCTGTTGGCAAATTCAGCGTCTTCATAGCCGCCATTTTGGTAATACATAATACATTGGCGGAAATATCATTGTTATATTCGTCTTTACCGGAGCGTTCCATTGTCGTTGGACAATTATATAATATTTTGTGCGAAGCATGATACAAGTTAAGTAAAATATGTTGTTGACACATGTTGTTTTTGTATTTAATTGTCTGACTACATCTAAGCCACACCACGAGAAGGCACTCAGATCGTGACAAAAAAATAATTGTAATCGAAAGTACAGCTGTTAAATTTAATAATTTCGTCTTTTTGTTTACGTTTATCGTGCTCTTAGAATTCTAATATTCTTCTTTTCTTTATCTTACTTTTGCTTTATTAACGTTGTTTGTAAACAGAGAACACATAAATATGTGCAAGAGTATACAGCAGGACAATGATAGTCCCGATATTAGCATTAAATATAACCAAAATGGCGCCTGTGAAATTGTCGTATATACAACAGATCAGTTTATTCACGATTACTGGTGAAATATTTAAGCTTACAACACATTATCATGCATATATTAAAGCAATATACATACCTTTATAAACTTCCGTAACTCTAGCCTTTCCTCGTAGGGTTTTGCTAGAGATACGGAACTTCCGTAACTCTAGACTCGGAGGCTACAGTTACGGTACCGTAACTCTAGCCACTGCCTATTTGAAATCAGTGCTATCCGAAAATTACTGCCACTAACGAAATTATTTGACAAAAAGAGAAAATACGTTCGAAAATTCAGGTATGCCTACCTTTTTACTGAGTTTATCTTGATTAGATTCTACTTAGGTTGCTTAGCACATATGCCCGTATTCATATGATAAAAATGGGTAAATACCTAAACAAAGATACGTGAAGTCCAAAATCCTTGTTTCGGTTTCAGGACAGGTATTAACTCTTTATTACGGTAGACCTATTTATTATGCAACTGCTATGACGACGACCCAATAACACCGGTCTGATATTTGTTGGTGTTATTATGACACTGACCTGATACCACGTAATTATCATTACATAATCATTGCTAATCAGTTCACACTTGATCTGATCAAAGGTGATAATAGATTTTAAGCGGTTTCTTAGTATCTCATTAGAGCATATTTTTCTCCTCAGTTTCTTAACTTTTGGTGTTGTTTTTATGGCAGTTTTTAAGAAATGGATTAGCAATGATTATCTAACTTTTAACATGTGTTATATATCTATAAGCTTAAATGTGATTGTACCTATGTGATAATCTAAATTATTCTTAACTTATTGATACTGTACTTGTGTAGATAAAAAAAATCTGAATGAATTGATCTATGGTCTGATTAACATATTCATAATCTGACTATACCTTTTAAACCTTGATGTATACATGTAATTTTATTTCACAGCTATTTTACTTGTGTTGATCACACCTGTTAAAAATTTTGGTTATAAAAGCTCTACAGAGCTTATGTTCACATGTTATTATGTCTTGCCGACTTAAAATAAATCTTATCTTATCTTATCTTATCTTACCACGTCACTTTAGACATTTAGTAGGCTAAGTTTCATGACATAAGATCTAGGCTATTGTGGACTTCTAACACGCAACACCATTCCTGTCGCAGAAATCAACACTAAAAAGCTCAAGTGAAATAATTCTTAAAGAAAACGATAAATTAATTTCTGAACGAACTTCTAAATGATTTTTATGTTAACATTGCTAAAAATATTGTTATTGACTCAAATACAGAAGTAAATAAAATTGTCATCCAAGTACAAAATGTATTATGAAAATAGAACAGAATAACCCAAATACAAACTCTGTACAATTTAATTTTCAACATGTATCCCCTGAAAACATATGTAAACTACTTAAATGTACAAACCCCAAAAAGGCAACAAAAATTGATAATATACCACCTAAAATATAAAAATGCTCAGTTGAATCAATTTGCAAACCAGTCTCAAGTTTAATAAACAAAATGATTGATACAGAATGTTTACCTGAAAATCTCAAGACAGCACAAGTCACCCCAATTAAAAAAAAAAGATGACCCGTTCATTATGAAAAATTACAGACCAGTAAGTATACTGATATCAACTTCATTTCTTCACCAGTCCTAATTATATTAAACTTATACAGAATATGTAAGACTCTTAGATATTGGTCAGGTTCAATCATGGGCCAAACTGGACAAGAATGTCTAGAATTATGGGTCCTTGATTTGTAAAAATTGCTATAACTTACAGAGAAAAAAACTTAGAACATTCTCTTGCGTGAAACTGAAAGGCCTATTGCTTAGATATTGGAATTGCAGCATTGTCCAGTGGACCGTTACAAGGTTTGCTCAAAACATGTCTCCAGAGGTCAAAATTGACCCCGCCTTGGATGTCTTTTTTACGCGGAAAGAAAGCATTTAGGCCAGAGCTTAGATATATTATTTTGTGTCATTATGTAGTGGTTCTCTACAAAGTGCCCCATTGGTCAAAAGTTACCACGCCCATGGGTCGCAATGTTCACCTTAAATTTACGACTTGAAATTACCATTGCTTAATTCATTTTTTAAATGTATGCAGCAGTTTATGTTAATAAATTGACCAACTTGAAGCATCATTGTTTCTCCATGATCATACATTCTAAGTAGTTTATATTCATAATTAAATTTACAAACTTGAAATTTTGGTATTTACACAACAGTTAATATTTGTAAATTTACGATTATTGCTTAGTTCATTTTCTATTTGTATAGTAGTTTATGTTCGTAAATTTACGAACTTTAAGTATCATTGTTTCCCAATTTTTGTGACCCGAACTTTGGAAATTTATCATTTCTGTTTAATATTTTGAGATCTAGTTATCAACTTCATAGGATGATCCTTCTCTATATCCGGTGACAATGACAATAAGAGAACACATAGGTATGCCAACGATAAGTTTCGCACTGGGATAAACTACCGCGATGTATTTAGTAAACGTGCGCAGGCATGGATCTTAGCTGTGAAAACTGTTTGGATTTTTATTCGACAGACTTAAGCGCCTTTTTGTACGTAGAGTTTGTCACGAAAACTTAACGTTGGGTATAATTGCCATTTCTTAAGATTTCTTCATCAGACTTTCAAATTGTATTGCTCATGACAAAGGGTCGTGATGCAGCCAAATTTGTTATTCTGACAATTTAAAGTGTGAGAGGGCGACACAAGTGTTCTACTGAACACCTATCTACGTTTTTCCCCGTATAATTATCTGGTATGTTAGGTGAGAAAAATATTAAAAGTCTCGTTAAACATCTTTTCATGGCCGAACTTTTACCAGTTTAGTATGTGTTAATTTTCTGTCGTCGCGATTTGAAAATCGTATATTACTCGGACTAATTGTCCTGATCCTCCTGACCACTATTAGCATAATTCACGGTCGATTTATTGTCTATATTTATCTTCGGTTTTCAGTTTACGGATATGCACGTGGGAGGCTATATAAAATAATTGATAACTATTTTTCAGATGAAAGGACAATAATAATGTACAGTGGCGCTCACGTTTTTGTTCCGTTTTTCGGCAGGAAAACGCGAGCAGCGCCCGTTTTTCGCCCGTTTACCGAACGCGGCGTTTTTCGGCTCGCACCGTTTAAAGAAACGCGTTTTTCTGCCCGCCCCGTGAAAAAAAAACGGCTGGTTGCACTGCACATGCGTGAACAGCGAGTTCCTGCGTTTTTAACCGTTTTTTCTACCGTGAAAAGCAAGTTCCTCCGTTTTTCGCCGTTTTTTCCGGGGTAGCAAATGCGCATGCGTCACATGTGTTTTCTTCACTGTTTTATTTTTTTTGTAAAATTATGCCTATCCTTACAAACTATTAAAAATCGCGAGTATAATTATAGATGTTAATTAAGTTTATAATGTGGTCAGATTAAGATTGTTTTTTTTTTTTTCTTATTTTCAAAAACAAAGTATAACTACCACCAGCTTGTTAGATCATTACTTCCGCGTTTTCATCATAACATAAAATAAGCGGGTACATACCCCACAAGATGGAGAGCGAGGGGAAGGCCTTGTGATAGACAGAAATAATTTAGCACCTCCACTGTCCCTATTACGTTACTATGAAAAATCTATAACCAGTAGATATACATTTAATTAAATTAAACCTGCTCGATCATATGATTTCAGTTATCAAAATAAAACTATAACATCGGCAGTTGAGAATATTCATAGCCGTGCTTCTGGTTCAATTAACAGATTCTTTAATTTGTGCATGTACAAAATTTCCATATTCTTGTTAACATCTTAATCGCTCTCGAGACTAACTACTATAGGAATCGCTCTTGTCAGACTTTTCATATCCTGATAAATTGCAAAACGTATAGTGATATCACGGACCTATATACACATATAGTGTATATATGTGTATATAGGTCCGTGGTAATATATTTAGGAAATAGATTTCACTTTTGAGTGATATACCGGTAAGTATATCAATGCGGGGAGTGTAAATGCGTAGTAATCTAATTACCAAGGCCTGAGTGATTAATTTCGAAGCATCTACCAACACACAGTGATATAATAACCGGTATATCACTCAAAAATAAAATCTATTTCCATTCTAAACCGTTAATCTAAACAAAAACATGTTCGATGGGGTACTATTTGCTGCACTTTCATGAAGTCGCTGTCTTGAAAATTGTAGTTTTCCGTGCATTCCTTGCATTTCGTGAAATTTTGGCTGTTCTTTTTTACTTCTCAAAAAAGCGCTATACGTCTTATTTTTGTTGTGTCTGATATTGCTGGCGATACCGGAAGTGTAGAAAATTTTACTACAATTTTTTTTACATCACGTGAATTCATTAACAACAATACCAATCCAAGCGTATTAGCACAGGCACACTCGTAGATGTCGTGTGAAAATTACAAGAGAGGTAATTTCAGCAGTCAAAAATAGTTCCTGACCCCTAGTGTGATATACTTAATAGTTTTATCACGCTCTAATCCTTCTTTGTGTATATAGGAGAAATTTACAATAGTGTTGAATATGAGTTATACTAACACAAGTGGCATAAACATAATAAGGTTGTTTATTATTTTACGATAAAATACAGTACTTTTATCAAAGGCCGGCAAGGTGCCAAAAAGGAAGTATTTGCAAGACGTATGTTGCATTTTGTGTTTTCAAGTAACAATGATGTACTGCTACAAGTTGAATATAGACGTGCAAGAAAAAATTGTAATAATAAATATGTGCCATCATTTCATCGTTTATTCTATATTAAATCATAAACAATGCAGGAACCGATATGCTGTAAACATTACGTCATATTGCACCGCATGACGTTAAATGAGTGTTCGCATAGAAAACGCTTTGCATTTATTAACCTTTTGTAATATCTGGTCATGTTAGAATCAAAATATCATCCTTCTCAGCTTTGTAATAGTCTTATAAACAATTATCTGTCGTACTGATGCGCTGTTAAAAACGGCTAATTACTATGTATTAGTGCTCCAAATCATTGTTTTTTAAACGATGAACACCGCTGGAACGGATGTTATTTCATAAATAAAATAGTTATTCGTTCAAATGCAAAAAAAAACAATCACTTGTGCTATGTACTCATTTTTTAAAAATTACTACGCATCTGAACTCCTGTGTTTTATTCAACAACAAATACAGAGACACATTTATTACTTCATAAATAAAATTTACTTTGAAGTATTCACACTTCCTTCAGCAAAGTCATTAAATTCTATTTGTTAACAATTGAATTATATACGGACAGTTATTAGTTACTGTCTGTCATTGCCGTGACAAAAAAAGCACGCAGCTAAGAAATGACAGAGAAATTGCAGCTTTTCGCTTACTTGAAAATACAGTACGGGGTGTAACCATACCGGTATGTATCGTATCTCAAGGAAATTGCAATATACCGGTCATATCGCGCACCCCTACTCATTGCACATGTTACAGATGGACTGCCTAACTTGCCATAAGGATACTTCTTCCTTAATTTGGCATTAAAGTGATCAAACCCATGACTTGTATTGATGCAAACACGCAATTACTGCCCCATAGCAGCTCTACCATTTAGCTAAAACTAGAATTAAGGCATGTATTACTTTTAACTTTGGATTTTATCTCAAGGCATTTAAACGAAGGCAGTGGTAAGGTAGCCGGATACAGCTTCATAGACTTTGTATAACTGTGAAAAATAATCGATCAAGTGGAACACGCCAGTAGTTATTGTGAAATAGGTCCCGAACAAATGAGGGAGAAAAGAATGGATGAACACACCATAGTCAAAGCGGCAACTATAACAATGCCCCACACCCCCACCTCAAGGTAGCATAATAAAATAGAACTATCACTGAAGGTAATGAATACCCCCAAAAACAACCATCTCTGAACACCATACTGACACAGTATTCTTAATTATATCACATTTGATGCTTATAATTGGACTATTCACAACGACTGTAGGCATGGTATTTATCTCTTCTGTGTAGCATTATTTTGACCAGAGGGGTAAGAAAATCAGAGTGCACAATATTTAATTATCTTAAACACCTGTCGCCTTGATGTAGTGACCCAAAACATTGACCAAGTCAAACAAGGCATGATATTTATTACTTTGTGAAATATCATTAATTTGTGATAAGGGGTTTTGGAGATACATGTAGAGTGCAAAATGTTTTACTATCAAAAGCCCGTTAATGTGACCTTTTACCTAGTTACCAGAAACATGGACCATGCACATCAAGGCATGGAACGTATCATTTCTGTGAATAATAATTTAATTCTAACCAAGAGTTTTTCAGGGATTGAGTTCCATAAGACTACAGATAGACGGACAGACAGTCAAGCTGAATCCAGTATACCCCCTTACACTTTGTGCAACTGGGGTATATAAACATTTCCGCAGGTAAATTGTTTTGAAGGTGACTGAATAAAAATTAGCCACTACAATAAACAGTCCTGTTCTTTCAGTTTTTCCTATTTTTTATTTTTGATTTTCATACACAAGAATATTATGACTGAAAGCTGCAATGAAGATTCATTCTTCAAAAGAACTGAGTTCCATTTAAGTTGCTCATCTGAGCAACCAATAACATTGATATTAATGTCACTGTCGTACTCTAGTTCCGTAGTAACCAATACTGTATGTACTGCAGTACTAAATAGTATTCTATTAAATTGCTAAAGCACTGCATTTCTGCATTGTCCAAATCAATTCAAACTCTCTCGATGCATTAATAAGTTACAACCTGAAAAAAGTTGAAAAAAGTTCTCATGCGTCCATTTGTTATCAAAGTGTGACCTTGATATTTGAGCTTGCATTCACCATGCTGTGATTACAATTATATATATAAATTACTAAGGTTATTTCGCATGCTATATTCTTTATCACCAGCTACTGTTCTAGAGTTTCAATGACTTCTCTTATAAGAACAAAAATTCACAGCTAGCGTAGCATTATCACTTCAGCTGCAACTTGGGATTGTATCCAATATGGATGTTGTCTGGCCAAATGATGTTTCTTGTGAGCTATCAATTTGCTGATTTTACTGTTGTTCTTTCCTTATCTTCATCTTCAAAAAATCAATGTACATGAATTCCAAATATGAGTAAACTCAGCGAAGTTCTTCTTTGATGTTAACTGCATGTTGTCAACACATCAAGTGTTCCATTGTCTCACCTCATTATCAATTCTTTTCATTTGATTCTTTTGTTTTCCTGTTTTGTTTATTCCGTTGAAACTGAAAAATCTACTTTTATGCATATGATGTCAAGTCTCATCACCAAGGTAATATGATGAATAACAAGAGCTGTCCCTCACAAGTGACGAATGCCCCCGAAAGAGGTGCCTCACAGTCTGTGTCCTCTCCATGTGCTCAATAAATGTGCTATGTAATTTTAAAATCCTTCCATGCATGACAGAGTAATCATGCATACAGTATTCCATTACTTTAAACACTAAGTGTGACCTTGACCTTTGAAGTAGGGACTTGGGTCTTGCACGTGACACATCAGCTTGATGTGCTAGACATTTGTGCCAAGTTATTTTAAAATCCTTCAAAGCATAATAAAGTTATAGTCCGGACACAAATGTATGCATATATACAGGATTCCATTACCTATAAACTCTAAGTGTGACCTTGACCTTTGTGGTAGGGATGTGGGTCTTGCACGCGACACATCGTCATGATGTGCTAGACATTTGTGCCAAATTATTTTAAAATCCTTCAAGGCATGACAAAGTTACAGTCCGGACACGAATGTGTGCATATATGCATATATACAGGATTCCATTACCTTCAAACTCTAAGTGTGACCTTGACCTTTGAGCTAGGGACGTGGGTCTTGCACGCGACACGTCGTCTTGATGTGCTAGACATTTGTGCCAAGTTATTTTAAAATCCTTCAATGCATGACAAAGTTACAGTCCGGACACGAATGTGTGCATATAGAGGAATCCATTACCTTCAAACTCTAAGTGTGACCTTGACCTTTGAGGTAGGGATGTGGGTCTTGCACGCGACACGTCGTCTTGATGTGGTAGACATGTGTGCCTAGTTATTTTAAAATCCTTCAATGCATGACAAAGTTACAGTCCAGACACGAATGTGTGCATATATAGAGGATTCCATAACCTTCATACTCCAAGTGTGACCTTCACCTTTGAGGTAGGGATGTGGGTCTTGCACGCGACACGTCGTCTTGATGTGCTAGACATGTGTGCCAAGTAATTTTAAAATCCTTCAATGCATGACAGAGTTACAGTCCGGACACAAATTTGTAAGTGGGGACGCACAGACAGACGGGCAGACAGACGGACGGTGCGATTTTAATATGCCACCCTTCGGGGGCATAAAAAAGAACTTTATCTTCTAAACTGATACAGCCATCTGGATCACCACAGAATCCTTCAGTTAACAATTGCAATGATAGACTGTTTTCTGTTGTTTTCATATCTTGGTCTATTGAACTTCCCTCATCACTGCATGTACATGACGCTTTTTTCTACAATAAATTAAGAAGAAAAATTATCAATTGCATTTTGTTTTAAGTCTTACAACTAATAACTGATACACATACTGAAAATTTACTGACTGAATAGTTAACAGTGCAGGTTATGATCAGACTACATGATTTTGATCTGCACAAGAGGCAAAAGTGTAAGCAAATTGCTAACAAGAGCACCGCAAAGCGCAGCAATATACGCCCGAAGTGTTGTATCAGAGAATGGGAGCAAAATTTAGGCTGTTGAAGCCCAACGGACAGGAACAAGAATAAGAAATTGAAGTTATATAAAAAAATCTAAGTCCCCAACCAGAAAATCCTAACCAGGTACAAAAATGTCAAAAAACACCAAAAAATTGGAGGTACCATTCATGTTGTACCACAGAAAAGTGGTCTCGGTTTTTCCGTACTGCCAATAATAAAAAAGTTACAAAATATGCTATTGATAGTAACATAAAAGGGAAGTAATTCAATAAAAAAATTAAGCAAACAAAATAGGATCTCCCAAATAAAAACAAGAGCACTGTAATCAAGAGCAATATCCACACAGTTATATGACACTTGAACCCTAAGTGTGACCTTGACCTTGAAGTGAGCCATCCGGAACATGGCTTCTGCACATCGTCTCAATGTGGTTAACAATTGTGTCAGGTTTCTTCGAAATCCTTCATGGGGTTCAAGAGTTACAGAGCGGAAGGGAAACAAAATCAACCCTAAGTGTGACCTTGACCTTGAATCCAGCCATCTGGAACATTGCTTCTGCACGTCGTCTCAGTCTGGTTAACATTTGTGTCAGGTTTCTTCGAAATCCTTCAAGGGGTTCAAGAGTTACAGAGCGGAAGGGAAACAAAATCATATGACCTTTGACCCCTAAGTATGAGCTTGACCTTGAATCCAGCCATCCGGAACACTGCTTCTGCACGTCATCTCAGTCTGGTTAACATTTGTGTCAGGTTTGAAATCCTTCAAGGGGTTCAAGAGTTACAGAGCGGAAGGGAAATTGCTAACGGACAGACGGACAAACGGACGGACGGACGGACAGACGTCCGGAACATTGCTTCTGCACGTCGTCTCAGTCTGGTTAACATTTGTGTCAGGTTTCTTCGAAATCCTTCAAGGGGTTCAAGAGTTACAGAGCGGAAGGGAAACAAAATCATATGACCTTTGACCGCTAAGTATGACCTTGACCTTGAATCCAGCCATCCGGAACATTGCTTCTGCACGTTGTCTCAGTCTGGTTAACATTTGTGTCAGTTTTCTTTGAAGTCCTTCAAGGGGTTCAAGAGTTACAGAGCGGAAGGGAACAAAATCATATGACCTTTGACCGCTAAGTATGACCCTGACCTTGAATCCAGCCATCCGGAACATTGCTTCTGCACGTCGTCTCAGTCTGGTTAACATTTGTGTCAGGTTTCTTTGAAATCCTTCAAGGGGTTCAAGAGTTACAGAGCGGAAGGGAAATTGCTAACGGACAGACGGACGAACGGACAGACGGACACCGCGGCGATAACAATATACGTCCCTTCGGGCGTATAAAAACTAAACTAGATGCCCACGTGCAACATGTCATCCCTGCCAGCTGTCAAAAGGACTAACTCCTTACCAAATAGAGATAGGTCAAAATTCACCTAAATATTGGATGTAACATGCATGTTGTACCACATTAAAGTAGTCTTGATTTTTCTCTACGGCGAATAATAACAAGAGCTGTCAGTAGGACAGCGTGCTCGACTTTTTTAGTGCTTGCCAATAAAACAAAACTTTGACAGTTAAGGGCACACAAGACTTTAACTAGGAATTTCTAAGTACAAATCAAGAAAAATTTTCACAGAGTTATCTTCTTTTGCTTACAGATAGGTCTTACGATGGTACATATAAGTAAGTACTCCAACTTTCAAAGTAATATCTCAAATGGTTAAGTTAACAAGTGGACAAGAATGAAAATTTTAACTGAGTTTCTAAGTCAAAAAGGGCCATAATTCAAATAAAATCCTTGACAGAATTACCTTCTCCTGCCCATGTTTGGGAATCATGATGGTAAACAAGTATTCCAACTTTCAAATTAATATCTCAAACAGTTCAGTCAAAAAGTGGACTGGTACGAAAAACTTAACCAAGATTCTAAGTCGATAAAACGCCTTAATTTTTAAAACAAATCCCTGACAGAGTTACCTTCTCTTATGTACAGATGGGGGTAATGATGTGAAATAGCATTAAAAGTTTCAAAGCAATATCTCAAAGGATTAAGACAATAAGTGGATTTTACCCATATTCAATGTATTTTCTAAGTAAAAAAGGGGCATAATTCTGTCAAAAACCTTGACAGAGTTATGTCCTTTTGTCTGTTGATGAAGGTCGTGATGGTAAACAAGTATGGTTAGTTTCAAAGCAATACCTCCAATGGTTTTGAAATAAAGTGAGGTGGTACGAAAAACTTAACCAAGCTCAATACACTTTCCAAGCAAAAAAAGGGCCATAATTCTGTAAGTAATTCTAAAAACAAAGGAAGCTCATGGTGGTGAACATTTGTGCCAGGTAACATCAAAATCCCTCCATACATGAAGAGGAAAGGCTGTGGACAAAGATATTCTTGAATTTGACCTTTAACCTCTAAGTGTGACCTTGACCTTAGACCTAGGGACCTGGTTCTTGCACATGACACTAAGTCTCATGGTGGTGAACATTTGTGCCAAGTAACATCAAAATCCTTTCATGCATAAAGAAGGAATGCTCCAGACAGTCATTCTTGAGTTTGACCTTTAACCTCTAAGTGTGACCTTGACCTTAGACCTAGGGACCTGGTTCTTGCACATGACAATCCGTCTCTTGATGGTGAACATTTGTGAAAAGTAACATCAAAATCCTTTCATGCATGAAGAAGAAACGCCCCGGACAGTCATTCTTGAGTTTGACCTTTAACCTCTAAGTGTGACCTTGACTTTAGACTTAGGGACCTGGTTCTTGCGCATGACAATACGTCTCATGATGTTGAACATTTGTGCCAAGTTATTTAATAATCCTTTGATCCATGGATAAGTTACAGCCGAGTCAAACTAAATTCAGACAGACGCAAGCTCGCTCACAAGGACACACGCATGCACATACACCGAACCATCATTTGGACACCTATATTGAGCTTTCGTAAGCTGCTTGGCAAAAATGGTTATGATGTTTAACAAATATGTTGACCCAGGTATCAAAATGTACAGGATTTACAGTAGATTGTCTATGTAGTGTATTAGGATTTGTTTAATGCAAAGTAACGAATTTATTCAAACTTGTAATGCTTGCTAAATATAAAATATTTTTAAGCTAAAATGAATTAGTATGAACTAATGACTTTTCAAGCTGAAGGCTGATTCTGGCTGCCTGGCCATCATTTTGAAGTAAAATCTTTTATTTTGTGTGATTTATTGTTAAATGTCTTAATATTATTAAACTCCCTTAAATGACAGATGTAATATCACAGATCTATAAACCTTGAGCAGCATTTTATAGATTCAAATCAAAATACTCTGTGTTTAAACTTTGTGTACTTAGTGAAATCCTAGACATTTCTAATTCTTTGAGACTCTTAAACATATCTGGACTTAAATTGCGTGAATGATTGAACTGTTATTTAAATAAAAAAAAGACTGTCATATTTTACATAGTGTCTAACTTGGAACTCATTAAAAAAGACTTTACCACTTGATATCTGATATTTACTCAAAATTTCCCATAGAACAACACTTCTTCAGTTTAGTTTTTAAACTTCCAAAAATGATTTTCAATCAGAAACTTCCAATTTGAAAAATAATTCTACAATTCCAACTTATAATGGTTCAATCAACTGATTATGAAATACTGCTGTTAAATACATTTAAATCAAACTGAACAAATGGTGCGAATATAAAATAAAGCGTCCCGCTGACCAATAGTTCTTCAGTATAGCCTGAATTTTGACCTTGAATATTGAATAACTATAAGTATAAACTAAACTAATTACAGTAAGATCTCAGTAAAATCATGGTTCAGTGCTCAAAATTGAGACTATACACCGTTTCAATTATTCGGTAATTTGAATTATCTGCCCTTTGATGACGTCATGCGGGGATGCGCCTTTAAAACGAGATAATGGCGCAAGTGTGGTTGTTTACCACTGCATATATTATTTCATCGAAGGAATGCTAAATCTAAGTATTTTTGTAGCTTTTACAGCTTGAAACTGTAGACATATACCGTATAGAGATAACTTAAACAAGAGCACCACAAAGCGCAGCAATATACACCCGAAGTGTTGTATCAGAGAATGGGAGCAAAATTTAGGCTGTTGAAGCCCAACGGACAGGAACAAGAATAAACAAGAGCTGTCCATAAGACAGCACGCTCGACTATTGTGGGTGTTTGCTAATAAAACAAAACTTTTATCAGTGTAATAGCAAAACAAAATTCTGCTAACTATTAAGTATAAACTAGGAAAGTTGAATCATAAAAAAAGTCAAAATCTATAACTATAGATTTAATTTTTGGTAAAATTGTTTGATACAAAATTTACCCTGAACACTATTGCAAGGTTTGATATAACTACCATAAGTGGTTACTGTGATATGTGCATGATAGTACCTTGCATGCAAAACTTTACCAAATTTTCAAAGTCAAACAAGGGCCATAATTTGCACTAAATTTAAACAAGAGTTATCTGTCTTGACTGTGTGACACCTCTTAAGACATTAAAAAAAGCTTCAAGTCAATATCATAAGTGGTTACTGAGATATGTGCATGATAGTACCTAGCAGGCAAAACTTTAACCAAATTTTCAAAGTCAAACAAGGGCCATAATTAGTACTAAATTTATACAAGAGTTATCTGACTTGACTGTGTGACACCCCTAGAGACATTAACAAAGTTTCAAGTCAATATCACAAGTGGTTACTGAGATATGTGCATGATAGTACCTAGCAGGCAAAACTTTAACCACATTTTCAAAGTCAAACAAGGGCCATAATTTGTACTAAATTTTTTCAAGAGTTATCTGCCTTGATTGTATGACACCCCTAAAGACATGAACAAAGTTTCAAGTCAATATCATAAGTGGTTACTGAGATATGTGCATGATAGTACCTAGCAGGCAAAACTTTAACCACATTTTCAAAGTCAAACAAGGGCCATAATTTGTACTAAATTTTTTCAAGAGTTATCTGCCTTGATTGTATGACACCCCTAAAGACATGAACAAAGTTTCAAGTCAATATCATAAGTGGTTACTGAGATATGTGCATGATAGTACCTAGCAGGCAAAACTTTAACCAAATTTTCAAAGTCAAACAAGGGCCATAATTTGTACTAAATTTTTTCAAGAGTTATCTGCCTTGAATGTATGACACCCCTAAAGACATGAACAAAGTTTCAAGTCAATATCATAAGTGGTTACTGAGATATGTGCATGATAGTACTTAGCAGGCAAAACTTTAACCAAAGAAGCAACGCCAACGCCGACGCCGACACACAAGACTTAGTGACTGTAATAGCTCTCCATATTCTCCGAATAGTCGAGCTAAAAATTGAAGTTATATAAAAAAATCTAAGTCCCCAACCAGAAAATCCTAACCAGGTACAAAAATGTCAAAAAACACCAAAAAATTGGAGGTACCATTCATGTTGTACCACAGAAAAGTGGTCTCGGTTTTTCTGTACTGCCAATAATAAAAAAGTTACAAAATATGCTATTGATAGTAACATAAAAGGGAAGTAATTCAATAAAAAAATTAAGCAAACAAAATAGGATCTCCCAAATAAAAACAAGAGCACTGTAATCAAGAGCAAATGCAGAGCAATATCCACACAGTTATATGACGCTTGAACCCTAAGTGTGACCTTGACCTTGAAGTGAGCCATCCGGAACATGGCTTCTGCACATCATCTCAATGTGGTAAACAATTGTGTCAGGTTTCTTCGAAATCCTTCAAGGGGTTCAAGAGTTACAGAGCGGAAGGGAAACAAAATCATGGACGGACGGACGGACGGACAGACGGACACCGAGGCTATAACAATATACGTCCCTTAGGGCGTATAATGAAATCATAGTGGAATGACGAAGACAAGTGAATCAAATGTTTGCGCGATTTAACCGGAAGCTTTTTTATACTTGAAGTTTTTAGCGACTGGTGATATGCAGTTGTAGATATGTAGCAAAACCAGTTGGCACTACAATTGACTCGCCTAAAAGTGTTTACTTTATTTATTAAGAAACATACAATAAAGAACTAATAAAGGAACTGCTACAGAAAAGTTTGTCTTTGTTAACATCACTTTCCATAAGTGATTTAATGACTCGCATGAAGAAATTATTTCAGTTTATACATCATCAGCAGTGATGCGCACCAGGGCTTTCATCACGTCGCTAAACGCTTTTTCATGCGTCAAAATGTGTCGGTAAAAAATTGTTAGAAAATTACCCTAATTATCGAAAAATGTCGCATATTTCCAAATATTATAATAAGAAAATAAAACTTAAACACGCCATCGGCACTGCGGACATTCGAACATCTTTTTGTAAAGTTAAATCGTCTTATTCAACTTAGTTTGGACGCTGTAATGCGTTTATGCAGAGTCCGTATATGCCCGTTTATGTCACCAAAAAAATTGAACTGAATAATGTGACTGAGAAACGAATGTTTAGTGGACAGCTTTAAAGGAATGAAACATAGAAAGATGAAGTTGTAAATTAAAGAAGCAAGGACATTTAAATTACATAAATTTACCTTAAAATAAATCTTTTCAAAATAATTTTTTTATTAAGTTTTGGTACTTTTTCCAAATTTTGAGGTTTATCGCGCTAAAAATTCCCAATTTGAAAGGCATGGGCTGTTGCCAAAAAAAGTAAAAAAATCACTGCACAGTGAATACAGCCAAGACATATGGACATATTTAATATTTTAATGCTGGGAAGGGCCGTTTGCTAAGTTGAAAGAACTTGTGGCCCGACAAATTGCATTTTGTTTCGTTGTGTATATATGTCATTGTATTAACATATGTGTTTGTTGAAAAATAAAAGATGATTAAACTAAACTAATAATCTGTTACTCTTGATTTGTAAAATGAGACATATCCAGTAATATCAAGGCGTGACAGTAGCGCTTCTTAGATTTCATATTAGATTTCATCTCTGTTAACACTAGTTTCACACTCAACCATAAATTCACATGAATGCTACATTTCAATAACTGGTCACCAAATTTGTCACTAATTGGTTAGCTGTTTATGCGATCACTGGACCTTTCATAGGGGTTTTATGGCACTCTGTGTATTGTGAGTGTACTTCAAAATCCCCTTAGTCATAATCCCCTTGGTCCAAAAATGGCATAGTAGTCAGAATCCCCTTGATATAATTTACAAGGTATTCATAATCCCCTTGATGAAATTTACAAGGTGTTCAAAATACCCTTGATCAATTTGACAGAGTATTCATAATCCCCTTGATGAATTCAAAATCCCCTTGTACATATATTTTATGGGAGACATTTTATACAATTTGTATATATATAAAAACAGATTATAAAGTGAAAACATTGTGTGCAAAGCTTGATGACCTTGCATTCCTGCCACCCAACGATGTGAAAGACGACAATGGCGATGCTCTGTGAAGAAGCTACTGATAACTTACAGTGCCTGACAGAGTAAGTTGAGACTCAAATTATGTGAATGGTGCGTTCTGTGCAGTTGTAACAGCAAACGGGACTATGAGAACCCGCCGTTCAGCGCCTTGCTTTCCTCCAGAAGTTTGGAATGTCCATCAAGACCAAGACAGCACTAATAACCAGTGTGAGTCCTGGAACAACGCCTTTAAGCATCTTGTTGGATATACTAACCCTTCTCTTTGGACTGTCATTGAGTATATTAGAAAGGATGCAACTATGGTGGCAGCTGACATTCTGCGCTGTGAACTTGGTGAACTGCAGCAGAAACAGGTGAAGATGGCCACAAAGGCACATCAACAAAAATTGAAAGCCCTATGCCTTCAATATAACACAGGAGTTAAGTCACTTGAAGATTTTTTGTCAGTGATTGGACGTGTTATAAGAATTAAACAAGAGCCATGTTACACATGGTCAATCCCCCCGCTGGGAAGAAGTTACCAGAAGGTTCTTGCACACTGCACTTCCTACCAATGTGTTATGTCAGTGTATTAAGTTTGAAGTAAATCCCTCAAGTACTTTTGGAGTTATGCTCTGGACAAGTAAATCTGATAAAGAGGAATAACTCTAAAAGTAGGCAAGGTAGAGTTATTGTTCTTGAACACTGCACTTCCTACCAATGTGCTATATCAGTGTATTAAGTTTGAAGTAAATCCTTCAAGTACTTTTGGAGTTATGCTCTGGACAAAACTTTTAAAGTAAATCTGATAAAGGGGAATAACTCTAAAAGTAGGCAAGGTAGAGTTATTGTTCCTGCACACTGTACTTCCTACCAATGTGCTATATCAGTGTATTAAGTTTGAAGTAAATCCCTCAAGTACTTTTGGAGTTATGCTCTGGACAAGTAAATCTGATAAAGGGGAATAACTCTAAAAGTAGGCAATGTAGAGTTATTGTTCTTGCACACTGCACTTCCTACCAATGTGCTATATCAGTGTATTAAGTTTGAAGTAAATCCCTCAAGTACTTTTGGAGTTATGCTCTGGACAAAACTTTTAAAGTAAATCTGATAAAGGGGAATAACTCTAAAAGTAGGCAAGGTAGAGTTATTGTTCTTGCACACTGCACTTCCTACCAATGTGCTATATCAGTGTATTAAGTTTGAAGTAAATCCTTCAAGTACTTTTGGAGTTATGCTCTGGACAAAACTTTTAAAGTAAATCTGATAAAGGGGAATAACTCTAAAAGTAGGCAAGGTAGAGTTATTGTTCCTGCACACTGCACTTCCTACCAATGTGCTATGACAGTGTATGAAGTTTGAAGAAAATCCCTCAAGTACTTTTGGAGTTATGCTCCGGACAAAATTGGGACGGAGACACGGACGGACGGACGGAGACCATTACCAATATCTCCTTCGCCTTCGGCGGGGGGATAAATAAACTCAATTGTTTCCAGTGAGTAGACTGTGTTTGAAAATGTGCTAAAACAGTATGATATGTACATATTGTGATTTTAACAAACTATATGCTACATGTTTACATTTTTTGGAGGGAATATCAACCATTTCCCACTTGCAGTTATATACAATTATTGAAAACAGAGCGGCAATATGAGAATATAACTCATTGGTTTCACCTAAAAAATTGTGAAGATTGTCATATGACAAAATTGTGCTAAAAAGTATTTAATAACAAATTGTGTGCTGCCTTTTTACTTGTGAAGCCTATCTTACTTGCATAATGTAAACAACTTTTGAAATCATTGATGCAATTTTTAAGTGGTAAACCCATCTCTAGTTTTACTTTACTCATAAAAAATTCCCTACTCAACACCTTTGCACTGTGTTATAATAACAAAGACCACAGTAATCAAAGTGAAGTATTACTTAAATGTTTTTATTTGTCTCTACATTAACTTCACAATGGTAAATCATTGAAAATAACTAAAATTATTCACACTTCTTTCTCATAAAAATGTGCTAATTTCCCTACTCAACACCATTGCTGTCTCATAATAACAAAGACTACAGTAATCAAAGTGAAGTAAATAAGAAATTGAGTAAGGGGATTATAGCCACCCAATTGAGGGGATTATGAATACTCTGTCAAATTGATCAAGGGTATTTTGAACACCTTGTAAATTTCATCAAGGGGATTATGAATACCTTGTAAAATTCATCAAGGGGATTCTGACTACTATGCCATTTTTGGACCAAGGGGATTATGACTAAGGGGATTTTGAGTGTCTCCCGTGTATTGTACATGATTATGCCCCAAGGGCATTTTGTGGCCACCTGATGTTTTATGATATATACACTGCAGTAGGGCACCAAATAATTGTAACACACATCTTATTAAAATTGACAATGTTATTATCACTAATAGTTCACATTTTAACACGAAAACAGTTTGCTGTATGATGCAACTTTCAAGTACCTTTCATTTTAGTTTTCATTTCATAACCTTACATTGTTGAAAAGATATATTAATAAATTGCATGGAAATGAAAAAAGATGGTGTTTATAAAAATTAATATTTCTAAATATGTCATTGATTGTTTAAAAAATAGGCCTTAGTAACATAATTAGTCCAGACATATGGCTACTTTTTACGGTAAACGAACATTATCCCCTTAGCAGGAACCGTCTATAGAGTATTCCTGCCCCATAGCTCATACTTTTTTTAAAATGTTTCTTGACAATAATTCTCTCTAAACCATACATTAATTACTTTAATTTATGTAAATCACGTTATTCAATTTTGTTTATTTCAAAGCTGAACAATTACAGCATCCGTAACTTTATTCGAAAATATATACACCAGTTTTTTTTCTAAATAATCGCCGAATTTTTTCACAGTTAGCATATCCACGGACCTATATACACATGTGTATATAGGTCCGTGGCATATCTAAATATATTATGATTATGATAATTACGCAGAAATGATGTATAAAATGACAAAATCATTACCAATTACGTCGTAAAAACTTTTTTAAGCTGAATGATGTTTACGAACTATTACGAACTAAGTGTCAGCGATGGTTTCATTTGTGCAATTTATCATCGTATGACGTCACAGCCGGTAAGGGACGCAACTCTTGGTCGGTAGATTATCGATTAATTGAAAGGGTGTATAGTGTACTTTATGGCCCCTCTGACATATCTATGTTATGTAATCTTACATAACGTACTGATAAGGGAGAAATTGAAGCAAAGGTTTAAGTACTGCCTAAGGCAATAAAACAAATAGGCTGTGGATTAATGAGGGATCAGCTTCATTTCTTAAAACAAGAGGATAAGACTAATTGTTCCAATGAATAATGTACAGACCACTTTTTTCTACTATTTTTTTAATGAAAATGACAGCTATCAGAACTGCAGCATTTTGTTGAAAATCCCAAGTTCTTTAATAATACCAGACATTAATTTCTGCCTTTCTGATTCAAATGCAGAAAATGATAAAAATATTTCACTTTTAAAATTGTGATCTTTTTCAACAGTGCACACTATTTATTGGCAAATAAGTATTGTTTAATAATCAACATACCATCAAGTCCAAAATGTACAGGGTGACTGCATGTATATTGAATTTAGGGGTTTAAAAGCTGTGGACAACACACAAAGTTAAGGAAACCTAAAGCAATATGCACTAACACCATCACTTAAATCAAGACTGTTTCAGAAAATATCAAGTATATTATTGGCACAATAACCTAATACCACTGGCACTGGACACTAAATCAATAGAAAAGTAAAGGACATACACTGGTAACTTTGTTTATAACAAACTCATTGGTACCATATCATTATCCGGAGTTTGTTATATCCATATAACATTTTCATAAGAAAAGTAAAATAAAGAAAGAATCTCGGGCAGAGAAAATATATTCCTTATATCCTGATTTCGCTATATCCACAGTCTTACATACAAATTTTACTATAAATCAAATATCATTTCTTAATAAAATATCATAAAAACCAGAATACACAAAATTTAATAAACAGTTTTAAGAAAAACATGTAGCACTGATTTCTGTGAATGCTCTTTAAGAATGGTGTTGATTAAGGTTATTTTACATTGAAAGGAAGAGTTCCTGTCTGGCCGGTCAGGGAGAGAGGGATAACATGTACATGACGCCATGCAATCCTTCTACAATTGGCTTCCTTCCATCATTTCGAAAACAAATTTCAGTATAGCATCGCCCCTACTTAAAGGACCAACCATTTCTGACTTTGTAACACTTTCTTAAAGCAAATTTACCTGCCGAACTCTATACTTTAACACCAGACACTGGTCAGTCAGGACTATATAGATGCATACGTTAACCATTATTTAACTAGCTGTTGGTTCAGCAACCGGCCAATCAGATCTAACCACTGCTGGGATTCAAAACTTTGACCCTCACCCTACTCCCAAGGCAGATGCCACTATACCAAAAGTGACAGTATGTATGCATTGGCAAAGTGGGCGGGGGAGGGCGGGTTAGAGAACCAGACCTTTTCATTCTAACATGTGGGAGCAATTGAAATTGCAAGTGAAAATCTATCAGACACTTTTCACCCATGTACAGCTATTTCATTGTTTATCCAAGGTCGGAATAGAAAAACTTGCTACAGTAAAGTTATCTGCTTTCATATTAAAAAAATTATATGATGAAAATTTGATTTAAATTGCTTCTTAGAAGGACGCTTGTTGGTAAACAGAGAAGTAACTTTTACAAGTTTCATTATCCCTTAAGTCCGTGTCAAAAATACATGGTTATTTCATTGTCGATATATACCAACAAAAATGCTTTAAATTTGCATTTGTGCATATAATTGTTAAATACTGCAATGTACAGCTGTTTCTCTTCCTCAGTAACCAACACGCCAGTTTGAGCCCCCAGAAAGAAATGCCTGGCAGTGACGGTCAATTTTTTATAGGCTTTTTTTGTCATGTAAGTACTTATGTCGCTTAAAGGGGCACTCCCTACGTCATCTAGCAGATTAAATTCTCAAAACAAAGATTATGTGTTCAATGAATGCAAAATGATAAATAAATACAATTTCAAAAAAGAACCTATGGCAAAAAATGCCTCATTTTGCCACAATTAATCAGGTAAGGTGACTCCTCGGCTGTCATCGCTGGTCTCTAATGCATCTATAACTTTGAATAATTATAATAACCAAGAAGTTGACGATCTTTGTTTACCTTGAAACTAGATTGTTTTTATAATAGCTCTATGTTTTCAAAAGTATGACATCACGGCAAAGCCGAGAATAGGTAAAACTGCAAAAATTATCAGTACCCAGATGTGCGAGCTGAGAATTATTTTTATGACAATTAAGGGAAATTGTACATGCACAACTTAAAGACTACGGCGTAGTACGCACCACGTTAGAACAACAAACCACAGTACCAGTAGTACCATGAGTACTGTACAGGGATACAATTGTTTATGAACTGTCAACAAGTCTATTAAAACCTGACATTTTACCATATATCTGACGGTCTGATCATAAGATATGGATATGTAGGTTATATCCTTTACCCGAAAAGACAACAAGAAAATTTGTAAATTTATCATGTTTATATCATTATGCCTCAATGTTTTATCAATGTTTCACGCCCATAATAAGACAAACTGAGTTAGCATTCTACTGATTCTGTAACAGCAGCATGTGACAACTGGAAATATACTGTCAGATACTGTAGTGTGGTGTCGACTTTTGTGTTTTCCTTGTGATGAACCATAATGTACATAACAGTTTGTCAAATACCAAATCATAATTTTCAGCTCTGCATTCACACAATTTGTGTAACAGCATTTTCCTGAAGTTGAATTTTTCATACCAGTACTGGTTGAAGTCCTACATCCGGACGCTATTTAAACATATTTTACGATAACTCTGGTAATTTTTGTATCTAGCAAACTTTTAACAGAAGTAAGTTAGGTCTGGGACGAATATAAACATACTGCGAAATGCGACTGGTCATTTCAAATCCTTTTTCGAATCCGTCGCCATTTTTGAGCGAATGTTCTTGAAATACAGATTTAGTCACTAACAAACGGTGGTAAAAATATTTTACAGTATATAGAATGAAATAATAATAAAATGCCATCACCATATCATGTATCATTGTAAACATTTGTTGAGTATTATAGCTTTGTTTTACGCTTTCTGCCACTTCTATTTCTAGATTCAAGATGGCCGCTTCCCGTTCGGACGGCCACGAATTTTGCGAGATTTTGCGTCGTTTCACACTCCGTTAATATTATTGCTCCAGGTTAGGTTCCTCTCAAAAAAAAACTTCTAGGGAAAGATCTATATATTTTTGCGGCCAGGTAGTGAGCAGTGAATAATCTAGCCCTGCATCCTGCGTCATAGACGCACAAAAAATGCAAAGGACGCAAAGATTTGAAATATGTGCATCCTTTAGGATGCAAGCACGTGAAAAGCGAGACTTGGGTATATGCTCGCAGCAGTTTGTATAAAAGAATATCGTCCACGAACTTGCGTTTCCTGCGAGTATTTAGAAGAATTTTCACATGAAATCGTTAAAAAATCGCGGCACTTCGCTGGTGTAAAATCGCGGTACTTATTGAGGTGTTTCAGATAGCTAACAGGACATTAAATTAGAATTATTTTCTGTGAAAATTTGTATACACGTATTTTTTACTTTTGTACATTAATTAAATTCGAAAATATTTGCTGACAGACGTACATTTGTATAGCTTGGTAGTGCATAACCAAAATAAAACTTACTCATATTATACACTGTCTTTTCCAAACTAGTTTTTATAATTCCAAAATAATCAGACTTGTCACTACCTGTCAAAATATTCGGTCTTTTTAATGCCACGTGCTTCGCTTGGATCAAACAAAACTCGGCGTCGGCGTACATGCTTTGATCTCGTAACACCTGCGGCTTTATGAGTAAAAGAAGTCGCTGTAGAAATTATTTTATTCGGCAAAGGTAATTCTTTAAAGTAAATACATTGTAGAAGAAAATTGTTACTTAGAAAAAATCGGCTTGAAGCGCCGCGATTTTGTTATAAACTTAACGTTTATTTTAAATAAAGAATAGTTGGAACTTATAAATGTTAATTAAGTTAATTGAAAATACTTTCCGCATTCACAAATTATCAAACGTTACTCTATCAGTGGTGTCACATAGCTAGAAATTTCAAAGTTGACGTAGTTAGTTTGTCATCCTTTATGAATGCTCGTATTTTTCACACCTACCGCGACATTCGCGAGTGACAAATGCTAATTGGAGAATAAACCTCAACTAATTACAGCAGATTTTGAACGGAAATAAATATTTGAAATCAACATAAAAGGTAATTAATATTTTCAGTAACTCAGTACTTTTAGAAACAATTATATTTGAGAAAAAAAAAACAACATCACAGCGGCGATTCGCAACGAAAATAATTCGGCGGGGATGTCCGATTCTATTTTCTGACTTTTTGGGAAAGGGACTCATTGTTT
The DNA here is from genome assembly GCA_022818135.1 of Saxidomus purpurata. NCBI lineage: Eukaryota > Metazoa > Mollusca > Bivalvia > Venerida > Veneridae > Saxidomus > Saxidomus purpurata. The sequence goes on along the minus strand of JAFMSR010000021.1, from coordinate 599,731 downwards.
CATAGCTGGGACTCATTGTTTTGAAAAATGTGCGTCCCAGGGACTCATATAAATCAAAACCTATATTATTCACTGCAGTGAGGTCACCAAATTGCTTTTAAAAAATTATATTGCCCAACTGTACCATGTATCCGGACAGCATTTTTAAAAAAATTTTATTTTTTGTGATGTTAGCTTTTGAACTGTGTAAAATGTTTCAATCATTTGACACATTTATAAATAAAAATTTCATGAAAAAAGTTAAACTTGTGATTTTTATTTGCCGGGCCTCACAGAAATATTGAGCATGCACAGTATGTCATTTTCAATTTCCTCTCGACAATGTTAACATGCTTTCAGTGACTAACAAAATAGTGAGATTTCTTGATCAAATTATTAATACTTACATTATACTGTCATTTTTGCACTTTGATGATTGAAATCAAGTGTCTGTTTGATCAACAATTATATGACTGTAAATATTAATTAGGAAATAATCTATGACTTTGAGTGCTTTATCGGAATTGAACCAGTATAGTAGAAATTATTATTTTCAATGCTGTAAACATAACATTAGCTTAATATCAGTAATAAATGCAAGACACCTACAGTACACGCAAGGTGTTTTTTCCAATTGTCACCCATCACCGCGATGTCCAATCATCGTGACCACGCAAATTTGGTCACCCAAATGCCCCCCTGAGTCACCCGTCACCGCGAATTAGCGTGTCCGGTCGCGGTGACCATCGTCACCGCGAATCGCGGTGACTGGTCACGGTGTTTCGCGGTGTCCACATTCGGGTTGAGACTTGAATATTTGTTATGTTTTTTTACTGATTAACTTTAAATTGTCAATAAAAAATAGAAAAATAATTGTAATCTGATGTTTTTGAAACTTTCCGGCGCCCAAATCATTTTAATTACGATGCCGCTATCAACAAACTAACATACTTTAGGATCAAGTAAAACAACCCCGGCAACACAATAAATCTAAAAAACAAACTTACTTTAACTATTCCAAACTTATGATCTAATAATCCAAAATATCAATCTATTGTCAATGTCTCAAACTTTTTCTTTTTAATACCACGTGCTCACTAAGATCAAAGAAACCGGCCATCGCGGCGGCATTCTTTGATCTCATAACACCTGCTGCTTTACGTTTGATATAGAAAACACTTAGCAGTAAAAATAACTTTATTTGGCGAAATGAAAAAAAAATTAACTGGGAAAGCATGGACGTTGGCAGTTACTGAAAAATTAGAGGCAATCGTAAATGACAAAACAAAAAGTACGCTGTGAACAGGAATGTAGAATATACAGATTCTACGTTCCTGCTGCGAACAAGCAACTCGTTTTGATATTCAAGATTTCTTTATTAATAATGTGCATTTCCGTAATATTCCGGTTGTTTGTGTGATCCGTACAAAATAATAAAATTAAATATAAAAGGAAGCATAATTCGCAACAAAGAGAGGTCTCACAACTGAACCTTGCGGTACACCAAATATAGCAGACGGCAATTGTGTTTCGGGTACACAACATTCGGAACTTTTTGATATAAATCTAGATAATTTTTTGCATTTGAGAAATTCGAACATTGGACAATATAATTATAACAATAATTTAAATATTTACGCACTTTCGATGCATTGTCTGTCGACTTTCGTAAGACAAGAGATACTCAAAATCTCCGCAGACAATTATGCGTATTCACTCAACATTGACAGTTATCTTTCAGAAGTAATTGTGTCAAATAGCTTGGGTTTGCAAACAATTTTTTTAGTTAAATATGTCATCCTTTATTACAGGCGATATTTTTCACACCCACCGTGATTGACAAAAGGCAAGTTCACTGCGGATGAACGGCCACCGGATATTGGGGCGAAAGTGAGCACAGATAATTAGTTTTCGCGAGGAACGTGTTACAATTGGTGTAAGTTAAAATCCGATACTTAATCTAATACACACTATCTTGTCTTTCTTTTTGTGTTTTTGGATACTTCGATGACTATCTTAGTCCAGTGCATACCCAAGTTGTAAATAATGTCGGTTAATATGTTAATATATCAAAAAGAAGATCGCCTGCTCACTTCAATAGTTCGACCGTTGGTAATGTTTACCGTTTTATTTTGCAAATGTGCTTAGATTTGAATAACCTGAATCGAGCAATTTATTTGCTCAAGTACCAGGCATAAGTGTTCAAGATTTTATCAACAAACGTGCTTTCGGTGCCAAAATATTGATACATATGTGACTAAAGTGAGTGTACTGGGTATTGTTTATTTTGTTTTCTGGTGTACCGGAGTATTGATACTAACGTGTACTGAGTATTGGGCATTAAAAGTGAGTAATAGAAAGACTCTGCTGACTTTAAAAGCGTTGTATTTAGCTCCCCGGAGTACGAAGTACCCAAGGTTGGTAATTGTGATCGCCTGGTGTCCGTCGTATGTATGTATGCCTATCGTCTGCGTGTCGTCTGTGCACATTTAACCTTGTGTATGCAAAAGAGACTGAATTTTGCACTGAATCTTCAGGACACTTGATCAGAATGACTGCCTTCATGTAATCTTTGTCGGTTCGAATATGGGTTATTTTGTTTCAAAAACTATGTCACGGGGTCAAATAATAGAAAAACATTTTGTATGCAACAAAAGTTCCATTTTTCATTCGACCATGAACTTAGTCAGTATGATTTTAAGTTGTATATTGAATCTATTTATTTCATTTTATTATTTGGTTTTCGCGAGATTAAAGTAATGGACAGTCGGCCGCGAATCGTGAATCAAAAAAAAATAATACAGGAACATGCGTTTCCCGAAAATAAAGATCACGCGAATATAAAGTGATTAAAAGCAGGTTGCATTTTTCATTTGATCTTAATGAAGCTTGGTAAGAATGACAGCCTACATAAAATCTTGATTGAGTTAGAGTATGGGTTATCTGGGGTAAAATAAATAGGTCATGGGATCAAATATGTATCTACATTTCGATAAAAATGAATGTTGTAGCGATGCTTTAAGACGACTTCGTAAAAAAATGTTGTTTTATTGCGTAACTCGCACGCACGCAATGCAGATATGGCAGAAAGGTCCGCTATTTTCATTACCTAGAACAAAACACTGCATTTTATCTTAAAACTTCTACGTATTTACACATATGTTTACTAGCTGTAGTGAGCATTTAAAGTCACTTCATGTCCGAGTCATTTAATTGCTGGTGCGGTACTGCATACATATTTGGTGAAATTTTAAAAATATAAATGGTTACATGTGTGTCTTATACTCAAAACGCCGGACAAAACAGTTTATTATACATGACAGTGGCGGTCGATTTTTCATGACATCCTAAATGATGTTGATTATACACTTTTATAGTTTGAAATATTAACGTTTTATGAGACTTGTGCAAAACAAGACACCTTATACATCAATACCTTCAACTGATAACAAATATAATACATTTCCCTTTTCAAAAAATTCTTTTTTACTCATTTCTTGATGCAATACTCAGTACAGTGATTCGCTCATTCAGTCAATACTCAGTACACGTTTAACCAATACCCAGTACAGTAATTGAAATGTTTTGAGAACCGTATCTTCGCTATGCTTTCGTCTAAAATGATGAAATTTTGAACAGTATTATTTTGTCTTTAGGCAAATGATATGCCCTATTCAGATTATTAATATCTTAATGATCTATCAAATAAAACGTCATAATTTGCAAACGGTCGAGATTTTTCGAGTGAGCAGGCTATTTGGTTTGGATATTTTCAACATTTCAACATTTTTATGTTGCACATCGAGAATACATTCGACTTGGACAGTCATTATCGTATATGAAAAAACACAAATAAACACAATATCATATGCATCAGAGTGAAAATCGGGTTTTAACTTACCCCGGTTGTAACCGTCCCTCGCGAAAACTAATTATCTGTGCTCACTTTCGCCCCAATATCCGGTGGTCGTTCATCCGCAGTGAAGTTGGGATTAAAAAGATTGACCAATTACGGCACATTGTTTACGTGAATTATTATTTTAAATCTACATAAACGTGATAAATATAAGTTCAGGAAGGAAAGAAAACGTTTTGAAACAATTATACATGTATCTAAAAATGATGATTTTTTATGCAGTAATACATGTACTCGAGCGGCAATTCGGAACAGAAATACCGCGGCGACGATGTGCTAATAATAGAGACCGTAGATGAAAAATAAAAAGTATTTACAGAAATTGATGTATTCTACATTTTGTACACCAATAAATATAATAAAATAATTGTAAAATACTTTATTTCAGTCGAGTTGGTCACCGCGATTCACCGCGACCGGCCACCGTGAATCACCGCGACCGAATATCTCAGCGCATCGTAAATGGTCGCGGTGGCCGTTTGGGTGACCAAAACTTTTTTAGGGTGACCTCGTCACCGTGACTGGTCACCTAGAATGAATTTCTGTCGCGGTGACCGGGTGACATTTGGAAAAAACACCTTGCGTGTACTGTACATTTCCGGCTGAAGTCACCATTTTTTGTGTACACTATGTCTAGAGTGGTGGAACCTTTGCTGGCGGTATCCTTATGCTGGTGAAAAAAAATGCTATTTACAGAAAAACAGATGAAGAAATAATTTTCAAGGTATATTCAGCATTGCTAGTCGATGAAATGCTTTTACAGCAAACGTAGTGATCAATCATGCAGCTCTGTGACCCCACAGCAGCAGATACATTTGTTCTGGATCCATTTCGCTAGAAAAATTCTTTAATATAGACATCAAAATCATTATCAACAAGTTAAAGTTAGCATTTTTGATAAAACTTGTTCTTTTTTGTATAAAAATATATTTTCTATGGAAACTGTCATTTCTTTTTAGTTAATATTTAGGCTCTAAAAACTGTTTCCCACCTGTTGATTGTCAAATATCACATACCACCAACATTGGTTCCCTTCGTAGTTAAAGTTTTGACGTGTGTCGTGTCAATAGCTCCCAGAATGACATAGTCACCTGACAACGCACATCAACATCTTGTTTCAATTTAGCAGGGATAACATTGTGTTTTCGCTGAGGCAAATCAAAATGGTTAGGATTTCCTGCTTTCTTAACAGCCGATATACAGTTAAACTTTGTTTGCTCAAACTCGAAGGGTCCGGCGATTTCGGTTTGAGGGATCGGTAGTTCGAGCAATCGAGGTTTGTCAGCATGGTCAGTCACGGGGGTCGTCATACATCTTTTATCGAGACCACATCGGGAGTTATTGCACATACAATGGTACACACATGTAAATGTGCATGTATATTATAAACTTGTAGCTTACCCTTGATTAAAAGACAAATTAAAAAGTGTTGTAATGTAAAAGTATGAAATGTTTGTCATTCATTAAATAATTTATTCAATTTTCTGAAAAAAAACAAACTTAAAATTAAAGCCAATCTGCTACTTATTATATATATTGCTATAAACATTGTGAGCAACTTTCAGTCTGTTTGTACATCATAACCTTTACCGGTAATTGCAAATTTAACTAAGTGTGAATAACACACGCCAGCGCTTGGGTCTGACAGATGATTATCAATGCACTGTTTGCTCGATAATTGAGATTATCACCTTTTATTGTTCGAGCCAAAGGATGTACTTTACAATGAAATAGATCTGAAGGGACCGCGGTACAGGTTCGAGAGATCGGTGTTCGAGGTTTCAGTGGTGGAACAATATGATTTATATTGAGCTTTAGCCGGGACCGCCGGTAGGGTCAGAGCGATCGGTAGTGCACCAACAAAGTTCTATGCTCCTACGTTTATGAATAAATTATGCAAATGAACCGCCATATTTTAATTACGGTAAGCGCGCTATTGCGCGTTGGAAATTGACACGTCCGTTTGCAAAGCTCGCCACGTTTAACAATTTTCTTCCATGTAAGAAAAATTGATGGTTTTTGATTGAATATTGAATGATAAATAAAATAAAAGAAATATGATAAAAAATGACCAATGATTGATAGTTTACGAGCGTTATAAAGTTCAGAAATTAATCGGAACGACTGAGATTCTGCCGACAGGTAGCAGCTGAAGATGGCCTTTTAAATAGGGATGTAATTGATTAAAATTTTTGTATCGATATATCGATTTAGAAATATCGACGATACAGCGATATATCGATACATGGGCGTAAAAAGTCACTGACTACATATTCTACCAAATCTCTTGAATTTATTTGTACTAAACATATGGTTCTGGTCTATAATATATATCAACCCTTGCAGTGCTGAATATTTTTGCCTATGAGACCACATTTCATTAAATTAAATCATTCGTTAGAAAAACACGGAACTCTGGGTAGAGTGATTGTTTATTTTCTGGTTGAGTTTTGATGGAATTTTCGAAGGTGAAACTGTAGATCATTGCACGGTAAAACATTATTCGATATACCATTTTTCAAAATGGCAATCGATATCGAATCGAAAGTGTTTAATCGTTGATATATCGATATCGTTTGAATCGATTACATCCCTACTTTTAAACCTACTTTGAATTTTTTTTGAACATGCAGACAATTTTTTTCTAACAGATATTTGAATATACTTTACGAAACTACCAAGTTTATCATGTGTCCACTTCTTATTTAAAGTGTCTGGGAAGTTAAATTCGTTTGTTTACATAAATTTGTACCGCCATTCCGAAACAAACGTCTGCATTGATCAATAACGAAGTTATACGCTTCCAAACGTAAAGCCTCGTTGGCGCAGTGCATTATATCCCCGCTTGGCACACGGGAGATCGAAACCTCGTCGAGTAACTTTTATAATTTATATAGTGGGGAACAAATTGTATCTTAACGTTCAGCTATTAAAAAAACATTCGACTGATTCAAAAACGTAACAAGTAAATTTGAATATATGGGTTGGGTTAAATGCCCGCGCATGCTCTGTGTGTGCCTGATGTTTACATCCGGTCGTAGCATACGTATAGAGTGCTAACTTTGTTAGTGTAGTGTTCAAGCGAACGAAGTTTAACTGTACATTCAAAATACCTCGAGCATAGGTTCCCCCACTCTAAGCACCCCTTGTATGGTCCTGCTAAACCGATACTTACTCAAAAATTATCTCCACAAACGCACAGGTAGTCGAACCATAGCCACACACCTTATTACCTATATATAGGTGGGTGGGGTATGGTTCGACCTCCTGGGACAAGATTTGCAAAATAGTCACCGTTCGTATTCTGTCCCATCTATTTCTAAATTAAACAAAAAAAACATGCAAATTTCACCAGCTTTTCCTTGCTTACCAGTAAATACTTTTGTTAAGATATTTGTCTAACACAACCTTCTTGTTGTTGTTCATGTCGAGATCCGGCAAACTACCGAAACGAATTAATCACTGACTTTGTTGTTATAATCTACAAAAAAACAAAAATTAACAACCCATCTTGCGAAATAATGTACTGGGCTGCGGTTAACGAAAACTTGAACGGGACATAGTGTCACATATATCAAAATTAAAATATCCGGGGCCGGGATACTGATAAATTAATCATAAAATTTGTCCGGTAGTTTAAACATTGCCTCTGTAACAGGAGCCAGGACTGTTTGGCTTAAATACCCAGGTTCGATCTAGATTTTATAGTGTGTGCTTATTTTGGAAAGAAAACAACTAAATCTAATTACTTTATACTCACAATTTTATTATAAGCAGACAAGCCTACAACCTGTATGAAATATATAACTGAATATAATACTAGATTCTATATAATTCTGAAATAAACTCCTAACCAGTACTTTTGAATATAAATTTGTATGAATTAAATAAATGTTTCTCTAAGAGCCAAAAAATGGAACCTAAAATCTAAATTAAAAAGAAAAAGAGAAAATTTAGTGAGAGAAAGATGGTTCAGTTCTAAGGCCTATGAATTAGGTAACACTTTACCTTTGCTCGGCGACCAAAGCACTGAACGCTGGGCATAGGCTGGGAGCCTATTTATGCCAGGGTTTTCCCGCCAAAAATTGAGGGACATTACCAAAATAATCATAAAATCTAGTACTGTCATTGAACTGCATATATAAAACTATAGTGAAACTAATAGTACATATAGTTCATGTTATTATTTAACAACCCACTGGAAGGAAAAACAAGAAGCATGAAAATCTCATGCTGTAAGTACAAGTACACTATACTGTAACTTAAAGGTGTATAACCATACTTTTAGAAGATGCACTGATAATGTAAGGAAACTGCCTAAAACGAATGATTTCAGGTCCGTATAAACATGTAGTTTAAGGACAAATACTCTATACAATTGAAATATATGAAAAGCCAGGGTTATAACTGCGTTACCGAAACGTACTAAAGAAGTTAACCTATGCATACATGTATAATAATTGAATGTACTTCATATAAAATCAAGGTGTATACCTTTAATAAACCCGCACTCGGTGTACTGAAGAAAAGTAGTTCAAAATAAGCCATACCAACATAATTATATGGTTATATAGATAGTATGGAATGAACAATATAATATAGAAAATATCGCTCCTGCTACACCTCTAAATTGCTTCTCTGCAGTAATTGATCAGGAACGGTCTACGTAACGTATGAATTCCTGCTCTACTGTAGATTATTATTTTATTATTTATATTTATTATTATTATAAACAGGTCAGCAATAACATCGGCACTTAAAGTACATTTCAACAGGAACGTAGAATATACATTCTACGTTCCTGATTTCAATGTTATTCTGACAAAGATATGGTTCATTGATTAGTGAAACGACAACAGCCGTGAAAAATCTTAATGAGGTATACTATTCGACGGTCTCCGGTCGCCGGTCTCTGACGATCTCCGGTCTTCAAAGACTGGCCGAGACCGGAGACCGTCTAGTGAGACCGTCGTTTAGTATATTGATTTATCGGACTCTATAAAAAATGCAAGACCGTTAATATCTATCAATTAAATTTTAAGACCTGATCATTTAAAAGGCTTTTCAGATTTCCCTCAAAAGAAATGTTATTACAGAATTTTTTTTAAGACTTGATTCTGTCGAACTATTTTTGTATTATTTGATTTAGCAAGGTTATTATTCCTTAAAAATAATTTATATACATTGATTACAGGCAAATAATATTTTCTTTATTCTGTGGAAAATATTCACCGTTTCTTTTTTAATTGTCTCTATTCCTTATCGGTGAGATAAATCTGAATATATGTGTGTGTTGGTGAAGGTTTCATACAAGGAAAAACAAGTAAGCTTTGAGATAGTTTAATATCTTTCGAATCCTTGGGAAAAGTGTATTATCCGGTCGTCCTATATACCAAGTAAAGAATATATTGGAAAATACGGCCGTACCCTTTATTTATTTATTTTTCATGATTTTCAAAATATTTAGTATCAAATGAAATCTGAAATTATGAACTGTATGAATATGTTAATAAATGAGTTTAAAAGCAAAACCTTGAAAGAAACTCATATTCAATATCAGTCAATATTTCGGGCATTTTTATGAATGAAAACCACGGCCGTACCTTTTTAAAATACGTAATAAAACACATTGAATTTGGTATCAAATGAAAGTATACACTCTGCAGTTCATAAACATGGTAAATATGTAAAATCCATTCAAATAACTAAAAAGTTACTGGTGTACAAACTTTGATACGTATTGCAATTAAATATGTCTCTGTGTTTGCAGTTGCAAAATACGGCCGTGCATGTTAATTTCCTGAATTCTTTATAAAACAATATCATTTTGTTATCATTTGAAAGTTTCTTATTTGCAGTTTCCAAAAATATCAATCTTTTGACAATTAAAAGAGTGAAACGGAAATAACAGGCCTTCAAATATTGGTTATTATTGTGTAATTTTCAAATTTAAATAAGGGCCTAGTCTACTTTTAGTATTGCAAAAAAGCAATGCCACTTATTTTTTAACAATTCAATGAAACATAGCACGCAGAAAGTGTGGGCAGTATGTACTAATGAGATTTTGAATGATATTTAAAGTAAAGTGTATTTATTTCTAAAAAATGTTGTTTATATGTGATTAATTATTGGCGAAGAATACAACTTATTCATATTATTTTTTGTACCAGACATCTAAGGCATATATGTTGAGAAACAGAATGATTTGTCATGCAAAAATATCTTTATGTTCAATATTTTTCTAGTTCACGAAAATACACCTGAATACTTGTATCAATTATATAAAAAAATCACAATTCGCAATGGAAGTTACAAACTTTGTAGTTAAACAATAGACGTATATAGTAAACCTGTAACTACTGTATTTTAACACCTTTTATGATGGTGTTTACTTAAACAGCACGCGTTTCTCATTGATTGGATTATCACACCCTGTTTAATGAATTTGAAATTAACATTGAGCCGCAAAACAATTAAGTTTGATGAAATAATACAACATGGCATAGAATATCCAAAATAACAACCAACCTAAATGTATATATACTATCAATAAAAGTATCATTTACAATGATATATAATGCTTAAAGTAATATAAATCACTTATATCACAACATGAGTTCAATTAAAACGAAATAACCCGACCATTCACACTTCTGCATACTTTATAATGTTTATACATACTTTGTTTAGCAATGTTTCGCGAGAGTAAAATATAAAACTATAATACAAGCAGATCTACGTTTGTTGCATTAAACAAATGAAATTACAAATAAATCATCTAAAGAAAAACTGTTTAAACGGCGATATAGAGGACGAGTTTCATTTCATGTTTATATGCTCTAGGTACAAACCTATTAGAAAACGCTATATTGCTGAGTATTATATACGTCGGCCAAGTATGTTCAAACTTACCCAGTTGTTCAATTCCAGTGATACAAACGGTTTATCAAACTTAGCTTGCTATATTAACTGTGCTTTAAAGATACGAGATAACATTTTAAGATAAACCGCAGTGTGAAATGCTTACTAAATTATTCAACTCATTATAAACAGTTTGTGTGTATTTTTACGTACCCTCTTGTATGTTTATCCTCTTGTATGTTTACCATTTTGTATATTTACCCTCACGTATGAGTTTTGTTCTATATTTTCTATAAATTCTGTGTTACTTGATAACTTGCTATATGACATTTTGTTTAATATATTGTTTTGTACAATTATATGATCATGACCTCAATGTATTGTATGCTTTTATATGGATGATAAACTATGTACAGTTTAAATCCGAAAGTAATAAATATATGTTCTGTTCTGTTCTGTTCAACAATAACATTATTGAAACAAAAATAATATCAAACAGGGAATGCCACGTACCAAAAACGCAGCCTCCCCAAAACGAGCCCCACAGCACCCAGAAGTGCACACCACCAACACACACACACGCACGCGCGCGCGCGCGCACGCACGCACGCACGCACGCACGCACGCACGCACACACACACACACAACACACACACACACACAATCATGTACACACACAAACATACACTACCAACACACACAAGCATACAAAGCAAACACACGAGGACAAAACGAACAATTAACGGAACACAGTGGGGCACCGCCTTGGAACGGTCAGTGGCAAAAACACCACTGGGGAGCTTAAACCGGTTTATGGTGCGCACCCAACCTCACTCTTACCCCCACCATGTTCCAAAGTCACAGGACAGTGTAAATAAAAGTAATCCCTGCTAGGTGAATCTCTAACACACGCAATGGAAATGAAGTCAGACTTTTAATGTTTTAGCAATCCAGAAGTGTCATGAAAAACTATAGATAAACGGACGAATGAAAGTCATTATTTTTAAAAATATTTTTTTTAAAGTTTTTCTTCGCGATAATTAGACTTAAATTAACAGGATAAATAATTTCAGACTTTTATGTTATGTAATTATATCAAATGATCAAAGGTTAAAATTGCGGAAAACGTATTAAAAATAAATGATTAAAACGTTAAAACTTTCGGTAAAGTTCAAAACCGTACAACGTTCATCAAAGTTACCCCTACACTATAATAAGATTTTAATTACTTCAGAACGATCACACTTCTTTGAACATAAAATTATTATCTGTTAAGATCATCCTGATTTGTGTCAGTGATTCTTTCAGTATATTTAATAATTATTATCCGTATGTTTACATACAAAACTAAAGATAATTACTATGGACTTTATAATTATATAAAGTAAAAAATAAAAAACAAGGTGAAATTAATTTTTTTTCATAATGTTAACATTAATGTACCATGAAATAAACCACCTCTGCGGATTTGCATACTAATTGACGGTCTCACTTGACGGCCTCCGGTCTTCGTCGGTCTCAATAAACTGGAGACCGTCAGAGACCGTCGATTTTGCCGAACCGTCTTTTAGTATTGTCCAATCTTAATTCTGATTGGCTGCTGGTTTGGACACGCCTCTTTACCGGGGTACTGCTTCCATATTTGGAGTGACCCGTTTTTTTAATCTTTTTTTACCGGCTGTTCTTTCCATATTTGGAAATGAGCCGTGAAACCGCGGTAAACGCGTGAAATTTACCGCGTTTACCTGCCGTTTTCAACGCGGTAACAACCATGAGGTAAACGGAACAAAAACGTGAGCGCCACTGTAACGGGTCGATAGCTTAGTTGGTAGCGAACTTGTTTCGTAATACTTTTACCTCGTGCGCTCGAGCGTCTATAAATGTATTTTTTTTTCAAGGTTTAGTCCATCTAATGTTTTAAACTTGTTATATTTCAGGAATATATTATTATTTAATTTTACTCACTTTTAAATATTTTAATATTTTTCCAAAATGAAACATAAACCAAATGATGCTCGTGCATTCCGTGTTTGACTGCATTCCTTGTACATACCAGTACCAGATAAAAAAAAGAATGTCCGTAATTGTAACAAGAAACGCTATTGCACGATATGCTCACGAAAGTTGATTTATTCAGTGCAATCACTGAATAATATATATTCATGCACAAAGGTCAGGATCAGGTTAATTTGTTCAGACAATCATTTTCTCGGCGGTTGCGTAATTAACAAATGTAACATCTTGGCATTTAACTAAATATATTTTTGAAGCAACGTGTAAAAGAAATAACTGAACTAGCGACATTGTAAGACATTGATTATGTGTGTATTAACTATATATATGTATGTTGTAACTCATACTATACATTTTTTCATACTTTTCTGTTATTTAATGTACCTATGTTACATTGAACCGCCTCGGTATATTGTGGCGATGAACATTGTAATGTTCATGCCAATAAACTATTTGACTTCGAATAAAACCCAAAAGAACTAAAGATGAATAGTTCATTTACAAAGAGAGTGTGGGACAGTGATTTAACGTGTCAGTTATTAACTTGTAGCAATGTTTGCAATTTAAGATCGGAATTTGCACATCTGACACAAAGTCTTGTTATCAAAACACCGCCCGACGCAATGAATGTTAATGAAGGACTAATTGAAAATGGGTCCGTGTAAAACATGTATATATGACCTTAGGGGTTTATTACGTTTGATTAATTAATAAATAAATCTTAAACTACATATGTTTTAAAATTCATCAAATACAGGAATATTCGAATACAAAAATTATATCTGAATATTCGACAGAAATAGGAATATATGAGTGTTCCCATTCTTAGAAATTACTTAAAATATAACAGTTTTACTTTCTTAGTACATTTTGCTTATATTTCAGGTTAAATTACGATGTTGACTTTTTCGAGGAAAGTTCAAGCTCTACTGTGTGTGTGCTTACCATGGACATCATGTGCCATTAACATTTCAGGTAATTATTTTATAATGTAGCCCGCTGGCGGTGACACGACATACACATGTAGTTGTCACAGTATCGGTTAGGTGTATGTGCATGCGTACGTCCGTCTGGATATCTTGTCCGGGCTGTCGCACGAAGAAACCAGGTGGCTGAAATGCCTAGTAACACTTAGAGATTAAAGATAAAAAGGGAATATAAGACCTTGACTAGACTATTACAATATTTATCCAGCTTAATCGAGTCAGTTATTTTCAGTTCACCTTTATCTCATGTTTTTCGCAATCCATCGGCTGATTTTACGATACGTCAGCTGAACGGTCTTCCTCATCGTCATTACACGTACATAAGGCCAGTTACTTAAATGCCGATTGATTCCACAAGCAAGTATAATATTAATATTAATGAAATTTGATTAAAATGATTTCAAAAAGCTTGGCTTTTATGTAGCTTTATCTTCATGCATTGTTGTGGTTGTCAAAACAACACGTGGAACCGTGTTCCATTGGAGAGATTTACTTGTACATCATCAATAGCTGATAGTGCATCACGTGATACACAATGCTTTGGAAGTCGTACATTCAGATGTAAACAATGTCTACTACACTGATAAGATGCTCTCTATAAAGTTAACAGAAATTATGTCTGAACTAAGAATTAACTGATGTTTTGATTTTATTGTTGTGAAAACATAAATCATATACAATGTGTATGCATATACACAAAACTTTGTGAACATAAATGTTATTTAATTTATGGTTGGGTGGACAATTCACTTTACTTTAACCCCTGGATACAATGCTATAGCACTTATATTCCAAACCTGTAACCGAAGTCTTTGTTTGGAAACTTTTATTTCAGTTTCATTGATGTTAACAAAAGTTTGTTTTCTATGTCAATTTTCTTCATTGCAATTCTTGAATTAATAAGTGAAACTTGGATTTTAGGTTTTTCATTTTTTAACTTAATTGTGGTGTGACAACAGTCACAACAGTCTTTATTTATTCGTTTTTCAATTATATTCAGGAGCTTGTCACTACAAGAAAACTGCGTCTGGATATCTTTTGTAAACGAATTTCCTACGTGGGATCGCGGTGTATAACTCACCAGGATCTGATGAGGTTGAAGCTAAACCCTGTAAATATTGATAAAACAATAATTAACTCTTACATTGCTCATTTTCTAAAATAAGTTTGTCCATCATTAAATTGGTACATTGTACTATTAATTGTGCAAAGAGATGCTCACTGACAATTTGGCAAAAGAGCAAGACTGCATGGTTGAGCAGATTCATCTTGATGTACGGTCGTCGGTAAGGCAACATGTAAGAATTAAGTGCATGTCAAATGCAAAACATCTCTGTTTAGATAATGATTTATTTAGACAATTTTATTTATTCTTGACTGCGAGTTTTGACAACTTATATCAATTGCTCTCAAGAATCACTCACGATGGAATTAACCTCAAAAAGAGAAAGTCATTTCGGAATTATTGTGTCATGCCTAAGAACACTACCACCACGGTACTGGTGGGGATCAAACAAGAGATATTCCGATCCTAAGGCGAACGCCCTACCATTGCGCCTTGAGGGCACCAATTATTAAAATATTCTAGTACATAATTAATGTAACTTTAAACCCTCTATAGATAGAACTATAATGCTTTTACTGTTAGTAATTTGCAACATTTGTTCCTAGAAAATTATTAACTTAATTATACAGAATGCAGTTACCTCATTCGTCATTTTGTTCTTTGATTTTCTCATTCGTTGTGTTCAGGGCCTGATTTTCTGATTTTAAAAGTACTTCTGAGACTTTAAATAATGTCCTCTTTGACACTGGTTCAACTCTCATTATTTTATAATAACATTAATTTTATTCTTAACCTGTTAATTAGAGCCTATTTTTTATCAACTACTAATAGTTCATACTCAAAATGATACACAGATGGCAAAGACGAAAACAAACATTCCGTTCAATTTATGTTTTATGGTATCTGAAATAATATTTCCCTGTTTTGGGATATACATGGCAGGAATTGGGGTCTGTATGTGTTTCTTTGGTGTTTTGGTGTAAGAAAGGGTATAAAATACTTCTTTCATATATTCATTTGTCAATGTAAGTGAGTCACTGTTACAAACAACATAACAACAATTTTTATGTTTTTTATTTGCTTTATAAACATCCATTCTCATCATGTACAATATTTTAACTGTGATAAGGCAGTACAAGGGATATTGTATGACTGGTAACGGTTGAATCTATTCAGTGAATCTATTTCTAGAATATCCCTCTACCTGTAAATCTCTCCTATACCCACAGAACTAATGTCACAGTCAAACCTATGGGTCTTAAGTTTCTGTATCCGCTAAATGTGACCTTAATCCTAGTAAGTAGTTTTTTAATAAACTCATTATAGTGTGCTAAAACCATGTTACAATCCCGATGGCTTAAGACCGAGGTCCCAGGGTCATGTAAGTTTCGTTTCAACTCCAAAACCGCTAAAACATTTGAAGGAATTTCATAAATATTGGGTCAAATGTTCATGAAATCAAGACCACTGTCCAAACTTTTGTTCAAATCCACAGGCTAAAGGACAAACTCACTGTTATTTTTCTTGAAGCTAGGGCCAAATGCTCATTTCATAACGACAGTGTGCAATGTGTTCCAACCTTACTGGCTTAAATCAAAGTGACTTTAATGTCATTGATTTTTCATTGTCCGCTCTATATCTCCTAAACCCATGGAAAGATTATCATAAAAATTTGGTAAACTGTTAGTCTCCAAGAGAATATGCAGAAGGCCTGTTCTAAAACAGTCATGTCAGGGTTACATTTAGGGGCCAATGATTTTTGTGTCGGCTCCAGCTTCCTTACAATTTGGAAGATTATCCGGCCAGGCCAGGGGTTTCATTTAGAGGCATTGATCTTTGTGTCCGTTCCATCTATCTAACCCTTCGACAGATTAACTTCGGGTTTAATGCTCATTTCATCATGATAACGTGCATAACAAATGTTCAAACCATGTTAGCTCAAGGTCATGTCATCGGTGTTTTGTCCGCTATTGAATTTTGAAACCCCTTATTTTGATGAAACTTTGTATCAATTGCGCCGGCTCAAGGCTACACGTAGGCACAAAACTACATTTCCTTTGAAGGCTTTCAAGAAACGTCTGAGATTGCGCAAAACCTACTAGTATATTTAAACTAAGCTGATCTAATGTCAAGGTCAAATTCAGTGGTAAAATTTCGTTTTATTTTTTAGCTCACTTGAGCATATGCTCTGTGTGAGCTTTTAGGATTGCCTGCCGTCCTTCGTCCGTCGTCTGATGTACGGAGTCTGTTAACATTTTACTTCAGATGACATCTTCTCAAAAACCGCTTGATTGATGTTTATTATACCCCGAAACGAATTTTAGGGGGGTATGTAGGAGTCACCCGGTGGTTGGTCGGTCGGTCGGTCGGGCGGGCGGTCCGTTGCATTTTCCTTGTCCGGAGCATAACTTGAAAACTACTAGTTGGAATTCAATAAAACTTCATACAATGGTCAAGTACATTGAGAGAAAGTGCAGTGCACAAGAACCATAACTCCATCTTGACTAATTACAGAGTTATTGCCCATTGTTACCTTTCCTTGTCCGGAGCATAACTTGAAAACTACTTTTGGAATTCAATACAATTCATATAATGATCAAGCACAATGAGAGGAAGTGCAGTGTACAAGAACTATATATCTTTCTTGAGTAATTACAGAGTTATTGCCCTTTGTTACTTTTCCTCGTCCGGAGCATAACTTGAAAACTTCTGGTTGAAATTTACAACTTCATACAATGGTCAAGTACATTAAGAGGAAGTGCAGTGCACAGGAACTATAACTCTATCTTGACTCATTACAGAGTTATTGTCCTTTGTTTCTTTTCCTTGTCCGGAGCATAATTCGAAAACTACTGGTTGGAATTCAATACAACTTCATACAATGGTCAAGCACAATGAGAGAAAGTACAGTACAAAAGAACAATAACTATATCTATACTCATTACAGAGTTATTGTCCTTTGTTTCTTCACCCCTCGTATATCTTTGAAAACGTCTGTTCTTGACCAGCACTCAAATGTATGTCATTGTGTCCAGATAACTCAAGAACGCTTAGGCCTAGCATCTTGAAACTTGATATGAAGTTGTTCATGACCAGCAAATGACCCTTTTCGACTTTGAGATCAGCAGGTCAAAGGTCAAGGTCACAGTGACCTGGAATAGTAAAACGGTTTCCGGACAGTAACTTGAGAACACCAAAGCTTAGCATCTTGAAACTAAATGTCGATGTTGTTCATGACCGGCAGATGACCCTTATTGATTTGAGGTCAGTAGGTCAAAGGTCAATGTCATAGTGACCCGGATTTGTAGAACGGTTTCCGGACGATAACTCGAGAACACGTGGACCTAGCATCTTGAAACTTGATGTGGAGGTTTGTCATGACAAGCAAATGACCCCTATTGATTTTGAGTTTAGTAGGTCAAATGTCAATGTCAATCGGACTTATTTAATGATAAAAATTGTACTTTTAAGGCCATATTTCGATTTATTTGAAATTTAATTTTTGACACGCATACCTGTCGATGCTACAGTCTTTAAAGTCCCATTGTTTCTCAGGAAAAGGCATTTCCTGTACACAAATGTGATATCTTGATATAAGTGTAGTTCTACTTTTAGAAGCCTAGGTCAGTTACATACCAAGAGATTGGTCTTCTACACTAAAAATCGATCTTGTTTCATCTCAACTTTTGTTTTCACGAAGCGATTTCCGAAAACGCCCGATTGTTTCCGTGACGCGGATTTTGATTTATTCAGGGTATACAACAGTTGGTGACGACATCTTCGGTAAGAGTTTTGACAAAATGTTTTTGTTTTTACGTGGGAGCAGTAGTTAGATATGAAAGCGATGTTTTGTGTATAGAAACATAGTTTCGTTGCAAAGTACATGTGTATTTCAGCACCATGAATGTCAAAATGCAGTATTGTGTAATAGTGCATCATATTAAAATGCTTTATATAATGCTTCAAAGTATGGATGTTGAAAGGATGAAGGACTTGTTAATTCGAGTGTTGGAGCAAAATCCAAGCCTAATTTTGGACTTGTTTGAGCCACCAGCAAGATAGCCTGGTTATCACCCGTCACCAAACGACCAAAATCCAGAGTGGTGCGTTTGCTTGCATTGCCGAGAAATGCCAACTGAAGATGAGCGACTGTGTTGCCAAATTATGTAATATATCTGTTAGTGTTAGCAACATGTTTACGTTTTTACTCAATTTTAGCTCACCTAATCTCTTACTAGTCCGTCAATTGTCCGTAATCCCGTGAATATAGTCATTTTGAGTCCTAATGCACAGAACGATGTTTACACTCGAGAGCACTTTTAACGCTTATCCTCATCATTTGTAGAATATGTGTTCCGCAGGAACATTTGGCATTAAATACTATGTACATCAAGGTACAGCACAAGAGGGCCAGTATCACTATACTGAACTGTTCCATGATTTGAGTATTGTGTATAGAATTTATCAAATTTATCTACAGATATCGTGTACACATTGCACTCTTCCTTCTGATCAAGTTTTGTGAAAAACAAAAGGAACATTTGACCTGTACTAATTGCATGCAGTACGATAAATGTTAGCACAACATGGTTGATTCTATACAGATCACTGCATACTACCTTCTGAACAATTTCTATGACAGTCTATGGAAAAACATGACCTATAAAATGTTTACAAGCAAAAGTTATTGACAGCAAACAGATGACAGAGAAACAAATATGTCAAGAAGAGCCGAAACAAAGACTACAATTTTAAATTTTATTTTATTTTTATAAAACCTGAACGGTGGTCCTCGAGTCAGCGATTGTAGGCCTTGTACACCCGTCTTGTAACTTTTCCCAAATTTATCCTTACCTAGTACTGCTTGAACAGGGTGTAATACCATATCTTAACATTAGAATAATAAAGATATGATTGTAATAAAAATAACTAACTGTAGACTAGTAATATTTTAAGTGATATATTTTTTTAAATGGCTCAGTACTCAGCACAATGTTTGTTGGCAGACACTTACTCAGTTTTTACATGTTTATTCTATTGTTTAATTCGTGTCTTGGGTAAAGGTAATCACATTCCATTGTTTATTGCAGGACTTTCAAGTTCTCATATTGGACGAAGCCGTGCTGGTTCTAGCCAGGATGTACAGAAGGGACGTATTTGTCATTCAATATGAAGAGGATGCAAGAAAAGCTAACCGCTGGGGGTTGGTGATCGGACAGACATCCCATCGTGCTGTGTCTGGAAGATCAGAGACAAATACCAACATATGTTTGGCCAATATATTCCCTCAAGGCTTGTTTATATTAATTACTGGACAAGAATGTTTATTCCTATCTGATGTAAGACCAGTTTTTTCTTGCTTAAAGCTGCATGCCCTCAGATTAGAGTGAAAAGTAGAATTCTTCCAACTGTCCGAAATTACCATATTTTACAATGAATAATAAAATAAAAGGGTACCAGAATAAATTCAAGTAAAGCATTTCAATATTTTTGGAATTATACACCTTCAAATTATAAAATGAACTCTTTTGAATATATAGTACTGCAGTTCCGTAAAACCAAATCCACTAACATACTCAAATTACATTTGTACTCTGTTCATTTTTCAATTGCGTTGATGATAGTAACATTTAGTTTTACTTTTTATGCTTTTATTTATGACCAGCGACACGGGATAATGGGCCTTCGGACAAAATACTTCGAAACTAGCTTTCTTGCATATTTTGAACAAACAATATTTCAATATCAGTATGGGAAAATTTCAGTTACCTACGTCCATAAGATACAAAATTACAACTTTCTGAAAAAGTTAACCTAAAGCGTCATTGTTCACTCTAAAAATGACGTCACATACCACAATTTGACGTCAAAACTCACTTCAATTTACATGGGCAGTAAATCATTGAAGTAATTATTACTTAACAGCCTTAACAGTTCTTTTTTTCACGATATGTTCTTTTCATAAGATAAAGGCAAAATAAAAAAGAATCATTTCGAATCGCTGTTGCCATAGTAATGGTCTTGAAGGATTTTGAAGCAAATAGTATGTTTCTGTAATGGAAAAGTATAATGGCTTTCAGTTTTTAACATTGGTTTTGCATTTAAAGGTGAATAATCAGATTTTGGCCATGTAACAGATTTGTTTGAAACTTTAACATCTGATCATTTACACTCATTTATGTTCACTTAGCGCTTAATTCAAGTAAGATTTTCACTGGAGGAATTTTAAAATTTGATTTCCCTAACCTGGTTACCCTACCAAGATAGAGTTATTTTATCATAAGTACAAATTTGATACACATACTTTGCCTAAGGAAAGATATAAATATAAGACCTATTGTATTATATTTGTAAAATATTTGCATTAACAATTATATATTTAGATGGAATTCATTAGAAATGCAAGTTTGAAAAATCATTATTACCTCCCTTTACCTATCTTGGTTGCGCAACCAAGATAGCTTGGAAATAAATTAATTCAGAAGCTACACTAGTTTTAAAACTTGCCTTTTTGTTCAGAATGTTTAAATATTTGTATATCTATCCAATGCAAATGTAAAAGTAGAAATTGTATTGAAATAAAAAGAACTGCTCAACTTTTTAAATACGTAATAACAAAATTTCATAAAAGTTAATAAAATGTAAATTTCTAATAGGGATCTGACTCTATGTAAAGGGTCTTTTTGTTCCTAAAAAAAATCTCTTGCAGAATATACAAAAAGTAAAAAATGTCATCAAATGTTGCTTAAATGTGACTGACCACCTTTAAAGTGGGTGACAAAAATGTGAATTTTATGTTGTTTGCTTTCAACTATTGTCGAATAATGTAACAAATGTCCGAAGGTACATTTTCGCGCGACGACGGTCATATAATTTTGGCTGAATTTTATTTTTCACTTGAAAAACAGGGCGAGCCGCTTTAAGAAGAAAAATATGCAGTATGGAAAGACATAAATTTTGCTTCCACTTCTTACAGTTATGGTTTCTAAACCATTGTTAGTGTACAAGGATGTGTTAAAGTGAAGAACAGATGGAGTTCTCAGGCTTTCCGTGCTGGTCAGTAACTGAAGTGCACTTAAGCATCTGTTGACTTTGAACTCACTATGTCTTACTATGGACATCTTTAGTGTAAAATGTGGACCAATTGCCAGAATTCAGAAATGTCATTAGTATCACTTGACGTGTTTTTCAGAGTAAACAGAGGCAGATGGATATTTTGAGACAGAGCACTTCAATTGTTTCATCTTTGACCTTCATTGTGGGTAATAAACATAAAAGCATAATAAACTCACATTTTTGTGAATGCTCAGCTTTTTAACTCACCTGTCACAACGTTCTTCCAGAGTTTAGATTCATTGTGTTTGGCACTGTCATAATTATGGACCTATATAATTGTGTTCTTGGGGTGTCATACGTTTTAAATAAGAATAATTATGAAGTACAACTTTAATAGTGTAAGAACATGTTAGGCATAGTGTTTAGAATTTGTGTGATGGTCCTATATTTTTTTTTTTTTCAAAGTATGCCACAGTGGTCATAAGTGGCCCCGCACCAGTGGTCACTTGTTTAAAACAATCATTTTGAAAATATTCTCCATAACTGAAAGGGTAGCACTAAGCTTTGTGATATATACATTGCAGCAATATCAAGTGATCCTCTCCTTAAACTAACTTTGCGCCTAGGGTCAAAACTTGCTCCGCCTTCTTGGTGTAGTTTCAGTTTCTAGAGGTACAGTTTACCCTTTAGTATAGACATTTCCCATTTCTTTATACAGTAGTGATACAAATGTTCATAAACAGGCATGTCAGATACACAATAAAATAAATTCATTGAAAATATTGTTTTATTTTTCTGTTACAAAATAGTGTACAGTTTTAGTTAATATAAATATGTATTTGTAACAAGTGCAGAAAGGTGGGGCGGAGGACCTTCAGAAGGGGGTAGGTTGTTTGTCATCTCAATAAGTGACAAAGAAACGTATTAATTATAAATTTAATTCAGGCATATTTTCTGTCAAAGAGGTAGGAGACCCATAAGGGCTATTAATCATAGCTCTACTGGACTGTTTTGAGTAAGTATTGTGAACATCTTTTGGAATGTTATCAAGTAAAAGCTAACAAAGGTCACTGAACCTGACCCACAGACCCCAAAAACATTGGGAATCATCTACACAGCTAGATCTATCATCCTATGTTACTTTTAGGGTTCTGATCATTCGGGTATTATTTATAGTAATATAATTTATATTTTTATATCACATGTAGATACTGCATTGAAATATAACAAAAACTCATTTTTGGCAAAAATGTTCGTTGGCACCTTTTTGCACTTAGTTTGCAAAGTTGTAATGAAATGCTGCTAAAATGTATTATTATGATATAATAATGATACTGTCAAAATTAAAAACTCAAATACTTAAGAGATCAGACCTGCAGCATTTAATTGCTATGGTTTTTTGTTAAAATAACAGATTTGGCATTTGATATCCTTACAGAACTTGAAAAGTCAATACATATGTGCATCTTGCATCTACAGCTTGATTTTCAGCTTCATTGTTAATTTTTATTTTACACTTTGCTAGTTTCCTATTGCACTGATTTTCATCTATCCAATAAAATGTCTGTTTCTTTTAATCAAAAATAGAAAATACAAATGTTACAGTATAGAAATTAAAAAAAATTGTTCACAATTTATCAAAATTATATATAACAGAATATGTGATCATCTAACAGCCTTGATATTAATTTTAATAATTCGTGGCAAATATGTGCGAGTTAGAAATCAAAAACAGAATGATCTGAATTATAAATTTACTGTGACTGTGTTATAATGAAGAAAGGGAATCACGTATTATTAGCCTGATCCTTGGTGTCCTTAAATAAATTTGCTCAATTTGTTGAAAGTCATGTTGATAATGCACATTATGTACTAAATATTATTACTATTACCTTAAATGTTTAAGCGCATAGTTAAAACACTCCCCATCAACGTGTTTCACACTTTGCAGAATTAATTTTTTTCACATTGTGACTTAAAATGATTTTTTTTACAACTTTTGACGAGTTTTCTTGCAGATAGGACTGCCATCAATTGTAACACCTAGGTTTCATATTTGTCGAAAGTTTTAACATATTTGGTAAAATTATTTGACTTATGTCTTGATACAATCTATTTTCAGGTTGACTCTGGGTCATCTTGGGTTAAAAACTAGGTCACAAGGTCAAATAAAAGAAAAACCTTATTAACAATCTAGAGGTCACAATTATTACCCAATCATCATGAATATTGGCCAGAATGTTTGTCTCTATGGTTTCTAAGTCAAGCTTAGATTTGGGTCAATATGGGTCAAAAACTAGGTCACATGGTAGTATCAAAGAAAAACATTGTTTATACTCTAGAGGCCAAATGTAATATTCAATCTCAATGATTTCTAGATAAAGTTCTAATCTGGGCAATGTGTTGTCAAAAAGAAGCTCACACAGTTAAATCAAAGGAAAACCTTGTAACACTCTAGAGGCCACATTATATATCCAATCTTCATGAAAATTGGTTAGAATGTCTGTCTTGTCTAGGTCAAACAGAATGTTTGTGTTTGTGATATATAGTCTAGGGTTGAACTTTGGTCACATTGGGTAATAGGTAGGCTTCAGTGAGTGATATAGGACCATGATAAAGGGTCTGGTGTCATGGCATTGCATGTCGCGTTCCATTTTTCGACGTGTTTGTATAATATTTTGCTTTCAAGTTCAACAAAGCGAAACAGAAGGTTATTTGTTAAATCATACTTTTATCTTTGAAGTCGGTCCGCTATTTAACAACCATGTCCATTTTACCTTGTTCAATTTTATGCTACATGTTGGTAAATTATGACCCCTTTCATTACTTGTTAAGGACAATACATGAATACATAGTTTTTCAAGTGTACGTAAATTGGAATAAGTGTTTAATTTTTTTTATCTTTTTGTGTTTTATCTTAAAATAAATATGATAAATATTCACTTGAATAATCACCAGGAGCAAGAAATTGCAGCACCAATTCTTCTGTATCCTTAAACAAATCACGCTTATATAGCCATTACAAATTACACTATCTATGTTCAAAATTCAATTTAATAAACTGTGGCAAACCCAAATTTTCAACATTTGTTTTATTCCAGCAAGTTTTGCGATAACTTTTTCAAATGCATTGGATGGCAGAATAAGCTTTGCGGTCGGTTCAACGGCAAATATAACTGTCAAACAACAACCATACTCCGGCATTCACAATTGGACGGTTGATTCTGTAACAGTTCAAGAGTGTATATTTAGTACTTGTGGGGTGAAAAATGCGTCAGACCCAAAACGATACTCTTTTCGATGTGATACAACTTCTGGCATTTTCATTTTTACCATCCATCCTGTGGAAAAAACAGATAATGGCAAAGTGATCGGATGTTATGACGGGACTATTACAAGACAGTTTACTTTAACCTTGACAGGTAAGCTTTTACAAATATATTTATACATATTGTCAAATAGAAACAGATTTAAAGCAAATTAATTGTGTCAATGCCTTTTCAGTAAATGTAATTATTACACTTAAGGGGGGTCACTGCTGAAATTCAAAATAACGAGGAATTTTATTGACCCTGTTTTTTATGGAGACTAACATATTGCTAGTCAATTTCTGGAAAAATAATGATGGGTCAATGACTTAACTTTTTCGCAATATTAATCTTTAGTGATACACTATCAGATCAAGGTGCTAAATGCAGAATTAGCTAGAATTTTGGTATTGTAAACGTTTATGTATAAGGTGTATTTTTCAGAATGGGTATCAATTTTAATCTTTTCTAATGTAGTATGTCATACTTTAGGATGAAAAATCAGAGATAGTGGTATTTCTATCATCATCTGAATAAATATTACGCTACTTATTATTACCCCACCCACTTTACTAAAATTCATTTTTTCAATTTTTGATTAATACATATTTTCATGATAAGGGACTAGCAAGGTTTTTCAGATATTTTGCCTACAGTTTTATTAAAACCTTTTATAGAATGCAAAAATAAAAAATGGGGGTCAATCTGCATATAAGAAAGAAATTCAATAAAAACTGACAAAAATGTGATTTTTAGATTTCGACGAGCTTTGAGATATGACGGTATAGGTCTGTAACAAAGAACTGTAAAAAGAACTATTTATTAATGTGTTTTTATATCCTAACAATTCTCCTTGTAATAAAGTTTGAATTTAGTGAATATCTTAAACGGTGTTTGAGAAATGACTATTTTTGTACTCCTACCCCCATTTTTGCCTATGGCAAAATTTGTCAATTAAGTCACAAAATGTGAGGTCAAAATATTTTTTCTCAAAAACGTTCAATTTTTTGGCACTAAAATATTCCTATTGTGCCCAAGTTTACTACTGCATAATTGTTTTTCCAGGTTAATCAGCATTTTTGAAATATAACAAATGTAAATTTCTGGAAGTGCAAAAATCCAAAACCTCACCAGTGACCCCCCTTAACAGGTTTAGAAACGCAAAGATTTCCCCTGTTGAACATATTTTTTTGAATGACGCTATTGTTTTTATTTCTATTTAAGTCATTTTTTGCGATGAATTATTGGGCGGACTTGTTTGGTTACACCGTTTACGCCGGCGGGGTACTACTTTACGCCGGTAGCACTTGATTGAAAACGGCTGGTGACATGTCAAAGGGCAACTCACTTGATTGGAATAGTGTCACGTGGCGGCAAACGCAAACCGGAGCAAACGGCGTACGCCTTTTTTTTCGATAGGCATACCCCGGCGTACCCCGCTGCGGAAGAATACAAAATGGCGGAAACGTTCAGGTACGATATTAGGAATAAGAGAGAACGGAATATATTAAAATGTGCATATTTTGATTAGTTTTCTCATTATCATGTTCAACAATTATATTTGTGATAGTAGCCGCAGTGACCAACAAACTTGGCACGGAGGCAGACATCTTTGTAGCCGGTTGTCCCTTGTTTGGTACTAGGGCACTAACTAGCCAGGTAAGCCGGTCACATGGCGGGTAACGTTAAGTCACGTGAGCGGTGTAACCCTGTCATGTGATCGGTGTATCCCGGTTTGTATCAAATCAAGTCCGCCCATTGAAACGTTTACAAGAATTCAATTTTATATTGTTTTTGTTGTGTATGAAATTTGAATGAATTTGAAACACGATAACACTGTTAAAATTAATATTTTGCCACTTTTGCGTTATAAACCTGTTGAGTGTACATTTCACTAAAAATGCAAACAAGTATAGAATTTATACACATTCATATTTTTCTAGACACGAAAGGCGACCTATTATTTAAATTTATGAGTTATGTTTCTCTAACATTGCACTTCTATTGCAACCAAGCAGATCTTTTCACAAAGCATTTGAAGTGTCCTACTTCTTCGCTATTTTAAAACAAAATCCTATACCGATTCTGCCCCGTATGTAAGGGCTGGACAAATCATTTTGTTTCATTAAAGTCTGTTTATGAATAAAACAAATACGAATTATTTGAAATAGCGAGCTAAAGGTTGAGTCACTAGAAAAAAGAAGAAGTCACATATGTTTGACCAAATCAAAATCGGCCATGCTTCGATCATTTGACTAAGTGTTCTACTGAAGTCAAGTGACTAAGTTAAAATTATGCTAAAACTTAATCAAGGAAAATAGGCTTTGTATGCTAGTGTGTGTTGGTAGTGTGTGTAAATGTAGCCTCTAAATAGACTGCAAAGTTTATCTGTATGTTTAACTTGAACATATTACCTTTTAAGTAGCCATGTACAGAATTTTAAAACAGGACCTTGGACCATCAGAAGCTTATCTTACGCATTTCTTGCTTGAAAAGGCAGAAACATAGACCATTTTCCACAGTAGTTTACCTCTCTTTTAAACTAAGATGAGAATAGCTATGCTTTGTCGCTTTTAATTATGCGTTTGTTTTACGCTTATGATCGCATGCCACTTGTTGTATCTGGCAAGTCCCTCCGCCCATTTTACATGTATGCTCTAACACTTATTATGTGATGATGTCCATTTAATGATTTGCATTGTTTGTTTTTATACATGCCTGTTTGCTTCCTTGTGTTAGGCTTGTTGCTTTCTTTAGAGACATTCAATCCTTCTAATGCCAGTACAATGTCCCATTCTTTTTGTGTCGATATATTGATATACAAAGACCGGAATCTTCAGATGTCAACTTATCCATACATGCATTAGTTTCATTTATACATAGCTTGTATACATACGCAATTTCAGGTAATAGCAATGAAAGAATTTCTGGAAGGACTAGCGACCATACGCACATTTATGTTGTTGCAGCGGTTGCATCGACTGCTTTACTCGTCATCAGCAGCATTGTTTGCCTCATCTGGATCATATATAGAAAAATGAAACGTGAGTATCCGATTTTATTGTACGAGGGTCAGGCGAAAGCAGTGTCATTGGGATTACATTTCTGAAATGAAGCGTTTTATCAGAATAATATGATAAACTGACAAAGTATTTCCTCTTTTTCGAAGCATGTTTTGTAAACTTCTAATATAATGGGTTAGAATAATAGGGAAATTGACATTTGCAAAAGTAAAAATAGTAGATGAAAATGAGTTTGATAACACTAAATCGTGAAACGAGCACTTGTGATGCACCTGGTTACACTTGTTAACAAAAACACATTTAACAATTCCGGGTATAAACATTATGGCATGAGCGTCCTGCTATACAACGGTCCTTCAGTAAATGAACTGGATGCAACGTGTATGGACCATGCCATTTGTAATGAAAGTTATATAAGTATAAGTGAATGTGACAAGAAAATTCCTGATATCCAAAGGTTTTTGTGTTTCGCAGTTGTCCCTTAACTTCATTCATTCTTCCCCTCCCTTTTAGTGCAATATATATTTGTACATGTATATATAACGCATCCCCAACAACTATCACCAGCGTCTATTGGAAAACCAGTAAAACCAGGGGTCTCTTGATTTTACATAGGCTTATATAGAGCAAAACCATGAGCCCAAGGTCACAATTGACCTTTTCTGCTATTGATGATCTTCTATAATAGCCAATGGTAGCCAGGTGAGCGATATAGGGCTATCTTGGCCCTCTTTTTTAAATTTGGTTTCTGGTTTTATGTTCAGGCTGGTATATGTTGTCTTATCAATTCTTACAGGGTCTAGCTATTTAGTACCTATTTAAACCGGTTAAACCGGTTAAGACTTGTTGGTAGGTTACATACTCTGTGTTGTTTAACAAGCCTTATTTCAGGAATTTCAAGTTTAGGTACAAAGCAACGTCAAGACAGAATATTGCAGAGTAAAAAACAGAGACAAAGCAGGCCAAGATACAGAAAAGTGTTTACAGTAAAGAATGATAGAATAAAGGGTACTTTTCAGGTAACATAACTTGTAGAACCTGTTGCAGACAGTCGGAGCAGTTGATTTCCAACATACAAATCATTCTTAACATAAATTAAACGTTGTTGTGATCAGATTTTGTCTGTTCTGGTGTTTGAAATAAAATATTTCATTTATCATTTAATATAAAATTGTGACCTTTGTCTGTTATTGTGATCAAACTGTGTCTGTAGTGTGAAAAAGCCTTAAGCTTTATTGTGAAAATGTCGGCGTAGCCCCTAAACCGGCAAAATGTTTGTAGGTTCGTCTGTGTTGACGGGACACTGTAAACAAATATCGAAGATATGTTTATGACATGTATATTTCAATAATTTACAACATTACATGACAATGGTCAACTGGCAAAATGAAACAAAGTATTAAAACAATACAAACATTTATGATTCCAGCTAATAACTAAACTGCTTACATGTCTCATGGTCTGATACATGTATTCACTTATTGAAAGTCGTGTTCTTTCAATAACTAGCCGAATAACACATTTATGAAATAAATGTTACTTTTACTTATGAAAAATAAAGTAAAAGATGAAAATTATTGACTAACCTGTAAACAAATATCGAAGATATGTTTATGACATGTATATTTCAATAATTTACAACATTACATGACAATGGTCAACTGGCAAATGCAACAAAGTATTGGATTTGTCACTTGAGCACGGTGTGTAATGTCATGGGTGAGCAGTTAGTCTAGGTTAGTATAAACAATCAATTAGGGATGTATGAATAGGATAACGGTATCCTGTAAATATGTTCACGGAATGACCGTACTGTATTATTATATTAAAATGATAAACGCGGACACATTCGCGTGTTAGTGCATTTATACTTTACGGCCTGCTGATAAATACAACAGCGGAATAATATGTAGTCCTATGACAAAAACAGTGAAGAGTTTGAAAAAGCCTCACGCTTTAGTGTAAAAAAATGTGAAAAAGCCTTAAGCTTTATTGTGAAAATGCCTTAAGCTTTGTTGTGAAAAAGCCTTAAGCTTTTTTTGAAAAAGCCTTAAGCTTTATTGTGAAAAAGCCTTAAGCTTTATTGTGAAAACTGTGAAAAAGCCTTAAGCTTTAGTGTGAAAACAGTGAAAAAGCCTCCAGAAGTATATATTATATGATAAGTTTAAATCGAGAAAAACAGCATCTTTAAATAGTGAATTACTACAACTGACATTAAGTTGAAAGTGAAGTTATAATACAAGATTGACATTGACACACATTAAGGGCATTGTGAACTGAACTGTTGAAGTGAATGTCTTATGAAAGGAAATAAGTGAACTGATGCAAAGCATCTAAAACATAAAGAATTTTAGCTTTTATAGTTTTAGTGAAAGTGAATGGCAGAATCAGAGGTAGATATTGAATTAACAAAGATAGACTGTTAGTATCAAAAGAAAATATTAAATGTTTTGAGAGACATTGAAATAATTTAGTGCAATACTAAATTGTAAAATGACATTGACTCTGAAATAGTCAAAGTGAAGTTCAATACCGAGTTCAACTATTGATGAAGAATCATTGACACTTGTATATTACAATATTATTTTACTACAAAAGAAGTGTTTGCCTCACACTCTACATAGATTGTGCACAATTGACTTTCTAGTTTAAAGCAATTAGTGTCTTACTTAGTAAGACTTTGTCAAGTCATACTGATTACTGAAACAGTGAATTATTAATAACTAATTTCCTCATGGCGGAATAAGTATCGGCAGAAGTAAGGAAACTGTTAGAAGTTTTTCATGCACTTACTGTTAAAAGGCCGAAGGTGGAAAAGACCTAGGATCTCGTATCTTTCTTAAAACATTTTGGTGCTGAACTAAACAAAGAAGAAACAACAGGAACGAAACCAAAAATTGTAATTGTGGTCACCAATTCCCTAACATTTCACAGTTCTATGGTGAATCAGGAAAAGGAGAAGTTTCATTTTTAACTTGGAGATACGAAGTACGATGTCTTCAAGAAGAATCATATACAGAGGCACACATTCTTCTAGGAATCAGACGTTCATGTAAAGGCGGAGCAGCTGATATTCTGAGACCTATGGGAACTCACGCTTCATTAAAAGGTATTTTAAGGAAATTTGAAAGAGTTTATGGAAACAGAATCCCAGGAAAGCATTTTGATTTTTTTTACGCCTGTCAACAAGAACAACATGAAAGTTTGTGTACATTTGCAGGTAGAATAGAAGAAATATTTTCACATCTTTAAATACAAGATTGAACTTGACACACACTAAGGACATTGTGAACTGAACGGTTGAAGTGAATGTCTTATGAAAGGAAACAAGTGAATTGATGCAAAGCATCTTAAACATACAGAATTTTAGCTTTTATAGTTTTAGTGAAAGTGAATGGCAGAATCAGAGGTAGATATTGAATTAACAAAGATAGACTGTTAGTATCAAAAGAAAATATTAAATGTTTTGAAAGACATTTGAGACAATTGACTTTCTAGTTTAAAGCAATTAGTGTCTTTTTAGTTAGACTTTGTCAAGTCATACTGATTATTTAAACAGTGAATTAATCATAACTAATTCGTCATGGCGGAATAAGTATCGGCAGAAGTCAGGAAACTGTTAGAAGTTTTTCATGCACTTACTGTTAAAAAGCCGAAGGTGGAAAATATTGATGGATCTACACAGGTTTTAGGAGCGGTCTTGTATCAACAACAGAATGATCAAAAGAGAGTGATAGTTTATGCTAGCCGAAGTCTTTCGAAATCTGAGAAGAACTATTCTGCATTCAAATTGGAATTCTTAACGCTTAAATGGTCAGTGACTGAAACTTTTCAGACTCCTTGAAGAACGCTCACTTCACTGTTTTAACAGACAGCAACCCGCTAACGTATGTATTAACAACAGCAAAACTCGATGCCACGGGACAGAGGTGAATCTCATCACTCAGCATGTATGACTTCGACTTACTGTATAGACCAGGATTAAGAAATGCTGACGCAGATGGTATGTCGAGATACCCGTATGAAAAACTACAGAGCTCAACAGGTGAATTAGTTAAAATTGAAAATGATACCATGAAAGCTATATGCAGAGGTCTTTAAACAACATCCTATATTGAAACAATTCCAGTAGCTTCTGTGAATATTGTAGATATAACAGAATGTCAAGGACAGCCTTTGTCTCAAATAGAGCTTAGGGAAATTAGAAAGAATCAGAGAGAAAATGAAGTAATAGGCAAGTCGCGAAGAGCTAAAATAGATAACAGACTACCAAACAGACCCAACTATATAACAAAAGAAGACAACATCATGTAAAAGAACTTTGACAAATTCAAAATTATCAGAGGTGTATTGTACAGAGAAGTAATCAAAGGTAAAGAAAAGATCAAACAGTTAGTACTTCCTAAGATCTGCAGAGAAATTGCCCAAAGAGGATTACACAATGATGTAGGACATCCAGGAAAGGATAAAACATTGTCTTTACTTCAAGAAAGATTTTTCTGGCCTTTAATGTCTGTAGATGCAGAACGATAGACATCACGATGTGAACGTTGCCTAAGAAGGAAAAGATCAACAAACAGTTGAGCTCCACTCGTAAACATCAAATCCAGCTATCCTCTTGAGTTAGTTTGTATGGACTTCCTCACACTTGAACCTTCCAAAGGTGGAATAGCAAATATCATATTCATTACATATCACTTCACTAAATTTGCAGTTGCCATTCCAACAAAAATCCAGATGGCTAAAACAACAGCAGACGCTCTCTACGAAAACTTTGTGCTGAATTACGGTATACCAACAACCATTCACTCAGACCAAGGAGCAAAATTTGAGTCGGATATTATTAAAGAAATTTGCAATCTTACTGAAAAGAATAAATCTCGGACAACACCATACCATCCAATGGGAAATCCAATTCCAGAACGTTTCAATAGAACTTTGCTCAGTATGCTTGGCACATTAGAACCGGATCAGAAAAAAAGATTGGAAGAAGTACATCCCTTCTTTAGTATACACGTACAACTGTACAAACCATGAGACAACAAAAGTCTCGCCATTTGAACTCATGTTTGGTAGAAAGCCGAAGTTGGCAATTGACTCATTGTTGAACAAGCCACAAGCGATTCAATCAACAAAACACCTGATTCTTACATTCAAGATCCGAAGAAGAGAATGCAAGTTACACAAGAAATAGTAAAGAAAGTAACAGAAAAAGCAGGACAAAGACAAAAGACCTATTATGATAGAAAAGCAAAGATAAATGTAGGAGATAAAGTTCTTGTAAAAATCCTAGCATTTGGTGAAGGGAAACATAATATCTCGGAAAGATTTGAGAAAGAAATACACAAGGTTATAAACCAACCTAGTATTGGAATTCCCGTATTTGAAGTAGAGTCAGAAGAGAGCGGAAGAGTAAAAAACTTCACAGAAATCATCGTTTCCCTTTAGGTTTCATAAAAGATGACCCAGAACAGGAAAAGAATGACAAGAACACACCTTCTAAACCAGTGCCAAAACCAAGATATGTTTTGGACAACGCAAAGGAGTTAACAGGTCAAAGAAATGGAGCAGCAGCTAACAAGAATGAAAAGAAAACGGAACATCGTCTAAGTTAAAAAATACAACTGACGTTACAACAGAAAATAGTCAGAGTGAGAAGACGAGTATGTAGCATATACATATGAGAATGGGGCCGCCAAAAATAAGGAAATTGAACTTTCTGACAAAACAGTGTTAGCTACAGAAAAGAAGTTGGCTACAGAAAAGAAGTTAGCTACAGAAAAGAAGATTTTGACAGAGGAAATAGCACATGAAGTTGACCATGATACAGCACAAACAGAAAAATCAAATGAAGCAACAGGAGGTAGTTTCACAGACAACCAGGATACTTCTAAAGGTAAATGTGGTCATACTGAGAAGAAAGAAATAGGAAAAGGTGCCAAAGAAACTGAAACACAGAAGAAAGCAAATGCTAATGATGAACAGACTAAGCAAAAACAAGTTGAATCTTGTAAACCAAAACCACCACTTAGACGAACAGAGAGGGAAAGAAAACCTCCAAAACGGTTAGACACTTGCAATATGTACAGTGTGAATAATCCTGACAGACCAGTTGACAACAGGTTAAATACCTTGGGAATCTTGTTGAGTTCTGGAGTTTTTGATCAGTTGAATCCAGATGTGACAAATAGGATATTAGAGGCAATTATGAAGTAAATTTTAATTTGTGCTTGGTGAAGCGTAATACATAGTTATTTTAAATTAAAACTCGGTATCGCTATTGTTTCTACATGTATCTGTAATGTCTTACTACATACACAATAATTAATGAACTTTAATTATTTCAGGAAGATATTGTATTTCTTTTATCATTTTAAATTGTAGGGACACCATTTTTAGGAGTGGGAGAGGAACAATGCAGTCAAGTAATTTCTTTTTTTTTCAGTTGCTCTTATTGACAATTGAGAATATGGACATTAATATAATGTCTATTACTATGTTGCCTCCTGTTTCAGGCTTATCATTTTGTTATGAAGATGATTGCAGAGAAATTGAAGCAGTGCCACTAAGGTAAAGAATAACTTTGTTTCAGCGCTGACAATAACATAACGCCTTATGTTTACAGGTGGAATGACGGGAGGTCATTTCCCAGAGAGGGGGAGTGTGTAACAGGGTCATTTGTGACGGAATTCCCGTTTAGTGGACCGACACCTACTTTTTGTCCTATTCCTATTACTTTGTACAGTTCATTACCGTGTTGACAGGTTTTTATCTATTACTTGTCATCCATTTTGTTAAAACATGATCAGTCACGGGTTAACTCAGTTTTGTGTGACGTAATGAGTTCTGTGTATAAAGCATGAATTTGTACATTGGCGGGTTATTCTGCCGTTCTTTGTTTAGTGGTCAGTTTGGCTTTCTTGAAGGAAGATTTCATCTGTCTTTGGTGTGTATCATAGTAGTAAGGTATTGTGAAATGACTGAAGTGATGATTTGCAGGTTACGCGTTTAGTTTGACCTTTATTTTTATCTGAAAATAAGCAGTCAGATTGATCTGCGTTCCTTGTTTATAATTTGACACTTTGCATGAATCATTGCATTGTTTACAGCATTTAACATCACAGTGAGTCAGTGTGGAGTGAGCCAGTGTGGAGTAAGCCAGTGTGGAGCCATGTAGGGTACAGTTTTGGTGATACCCTGATGTTTAGGGCAGAGATCCCATAGATATGTAAGTGTTGCCATTTTCTATTCTTTTGTAAGATCGAAAGCCTTTGTCACAGTTGAACCTGTTAATCATGACCACTATGCTGACTGATTACTATGTGGTTTATTCCATTATGTGTTTACATAATAATAAATGTGATATTTGTTATATTTCATGTAATTTAGAGACTAATGTGTAAATAGAGTAAGTAGAGATTGACTAGTTAAAACTATGTTATAAATGGCATAGTCACAGTATATTATTTTAGTAGTATTATAACTAGGTCCTTAATATATTGTGTTCTGTTTTGTATAATTGCAGAGCATATTTAAAGTGACGATGGTTTATGTAAAAATGTAGTTATGCGACGATGGTTTCTGTAATGATGTGATGTGACGATGATTTATGTAATGATGTGTTCACGGTTATGCTGTGTTCATGGTTTGATGTGGCGTTGGTTTATGCCATGATGAGTTGCTTAATATCTATGACAGATGGTTATTAGTATTACCATTAACTGTGGTAATTGTGAATAAATTCCTTGTGTAACATGTAAACCAGGGGTCGATCCTCACTGGGGGCCCCATTTTGTAACACGGCTTTGTCCAAGGAACAATATAAACAAAGACGCTGAGTTCAATTTCATTTTTAGCTCGACTATTCGAAGAATAAGGAGAGCTATCCTAGTCACCCGAGCGTCGGCGTCGGCGTCGGTGTCGGCGTCGGTGTCGTCGTCGGCGTAACCACTTATGTTAAAGTTTGCGTACCACCTCAAATATTTTCAAAGTCCATTGACATATGGCTTTGAAACTTTGCACACTTGTTCACCATCATGCCCCCAACCTGTACACAGGAGGAGGTAACTCTATCAAGCATTTTGACAAAATTATGCCCCTTTTTCTACTTAGAGTTTACGTTAAAGTTTGCGTACCACCTCAAATATTTTCAAAGTCCATTGACATCTGGCTTTGAAACTTTGCATGCTTGTTCACCATCATGCCCCAACCTGTACACAGGAGGAGATAACTCTATCAAGCATTTTGATAAAATTATGCCCCTTTTTCGACTTAGAATTTACGTTAAAGTTTGCGTACCACCTCAAATATTTTCCAATTCAATTGTCATCTGGCTTTGAAACTTTGCACACTTGTTCACCATCATGCCCCCAACCTGTACACAGGAGGAGATAACTCTATCGAGCCTTTTGACAGAATTATGCCCCTTTTTCGACTTAGAATTTACGTTAAAGTTCCAGGATGGATATTATTTTATATTGTCAGTCACTGAGAATAGTCGAGCGCGCTGTCTACTGACAGCTCTTGTTACTATAAGCATCTAGGTGTAGAGACTGCAGTTTATCAAACCACTTCAAACTGTAACACAGTTTACACAAGGCATTCAAACTTACCACAGTTAATGGTAATAATAATAACCATCTGTCATAGATATTAAACAACTCATCATGGCATAAACCAACGGCACATCAAACCATGAACACATCATAAGTGTAAAGGCATCATCACATAAACCATCGTCACTTTAAATAGGCTTTGCAATTATGCAAAACAGAATACAATTTATTAAGGACCGAGTTACGGTGCTCCCTCAAAATAATATACTGTGACTCTTTCATTTATAACATAGTTTTAACTAGTCAGTCTCTAGTTACTCTATTTACACATTAGTCTCTAAATTACATGAAATATAACAAATATCACATTAATTATTATGTAAACACATAATGGAATAGACACATAGTAATCAGTCAGCATAGTGGTCATGATTAACAGGTTCAACTGTGACAAAGGCTTTCAATCTTACAAAACAATAGAAAATGGCAACACTTACAGATCTATGGGATCTCTACCCTAAACATCAGGGTATCACCAAAACTGTACCCTACATGGCTCCACACTGGCTTACTCCACACTGGCTCACTCCACACTGGCTCACTGTGATGTTAAATGCTGTAAACAATGCAATGTGTCAAATTATAAACAAGGAACGCAGATCAATCTGACTGCTTATTTTCAGATAAAAATAAAGGTAAATCTAAACGTGTTAACTGCAAATCATCATTTCAGCCATTCTTACTACCATGATACACACCAAAGACAGATGAAATCTTCCTCCAAGAAAGCCAAACTGACCACTAAACAAAGAACGGCGGAGTAACCTGCCATCGTATATTAGGGCTTTTATCGTTGGTACCGGTTTCCCATATGACCAAAGCCCCCCCACCCCCCCCCCACCCCCAAGTGGTTAGTTATTTTAGGTTTCGGAGGATAGTGCAAGATACAGAAAGCGTCCCAATTCCAGAGACACCCCTGGTTCTTATACATGCCAGGTGTATAGCACCCATACATGGGAACTCGGTTTTAAAGTCTCACCCGAAAGACTGTAAGTATGTTTTGTTGGTCAGCCCCGTGAATCGAACCCGCTACCCCAAGTTACAAGTCTCGTGCTCTACCGATTGAGCTAACCAGGCTGACTATAAACCGCCAATGTACAAATTCATGCTTTATACGCAAAACTCATTACGTCACACAAAACTGAGTAAACCCGTGACTGATCATGTGATAACAAAATGGAAAAAAAGTAATAGATAAAAACCGGTCAACATGGTAATGAACTGTACAAAGTAATAGGAATGGGACAAGAAGTAGGTGTCGGTCCACTAAAAGGGAATTCTGTCAAAAATGACCCTGTTACATAGTACAGTCCTGTGGTCCTCTCCGGCGACTATTCTAATTGTGACCCTTGGGTCAAAATGGGCCGAAACCTTCTTTTGTTAAGCTACCAAATTCAGATCATGTCTTAAGTTTTGCAAATAAATTTAAACGCTTACCAGGGATGACCTTGTCCTATTAAATTACTTTTTTGTTTTTGAAGCTACAGCAACTAAATTAGGACCATGTGTGCAGTTTGGAAACACAATTCAGTATTAAACAAGAATGACATTGATTATGACCTTTTGAACTACTTTCATGTTTGTGAAGCTACATTCATGGAATTTGGAACATGTGTGCAGTTTTATAGACGGGTTCTAATGTGTTTGTTTCTTTTTTGCACCTTTTCTATTAATGACCTTGAATCTAATGACTTTTTGTTTCAAAATCACGTAGCCGCTACGTATATTTTAAAACTGTCAATATCTCTTTAATTAATTAAGTGTACACTTGTATACTCGTCTTACATTGCTTTTGAGGTTAGCTCCCGTCTGTGGATTGGATGAAATTTCATTTGTTTTATAAACTGGATTTTTTAATGTTTTTCAGTAGTTCACTTTAATATAAAGATAGGTATAGGGCGTTTTATCAAATTTCCTAGGACATAATTTGATCCTAAGTTCAATTTTTTTGTCTTAGGTGCGTAAAAACGCTCGCTTAGGGCTGTCCTAAGTGCAAATTTTGTCTCATATAAACTGTATCTGTGAATATAGAGCAAAGGCATTCGTATACTTTTTAGAAATGGAATCTTAATACGTTTCAGTCTATATGAACTAAATGTGAATATTGAATTGGGACGAAATCAACGTTTTCTCAAGTATTGCTTCAAAATTGTTATAGATAGATCAACAATGATCTCACTAAGAAAATAAATACCCACAACAGTACGTTTATGTCAACAAAAATTTTAACAATCATTTTCGATTTTAATGATGATAAGTAGATGCTGTTTTCATGTGATCATTCAATTTATTTGTGCAAGAAATATTTGTAAGCAAAAATTACAACATAATATGATAAACTACGATTGGTAATACTAATATACTGGTTTATACTTTATAGTTCTGGTGTTCAGATCTCGAGAATACCCCCAGGACGCGAACAAAACCTTCAAAGCGATCGCGAGGCCTGAGAAAAGACAGACCACGGAACAAGCAAGTGAACCATGCCTTGCAGAGCCAGAGAAACTATAAGAAGCAGATAAAGTTTATCTCCTGGGATGTACAGGGAATGGCATGTAAACTTAATGAAAGTGAATTTTTGAATGTTGTAAATAACTATGTTGTACTTATTATCTGTGAAAACTGGAATGTTAAATGTACAAATATTGACATAGAAAGTTTACAATGTTTTTCCTGTCCTGTGTTTTGTTTAGTAAGTCTAAAGTGTACTGTGCTTTAATTAATTATGAAAAAGCTTTTGATACTGTTATACATGAAGCCCTTTGGATTAAGCTGGTACAGTTTAGGATAAGTTGTAAAATAATAGATATGATCAAAGCAATTTACCAAAATATCAAATCATGTATGAAGAATTCACAAACAATGTCACATACTGTGTTTTTTTAATATTTCTCTTGGCGTTAAGCAAGAAGAATCGTTATCACCTTTATTGTTCATATTGTTTGTTAATGACATAAGAGACTCTATTAATATGAACGAACTCTCTGAGCGCGATATAAATTTGCTATCTATGTATATGTTATTATTTGCTGATGATACTGCACTTTTTCCAACATCTTCATCATAATCAATGAAAGCACAGTACAATTGAGACGTACTTAACAAAATATTTTCAGAGAGTGAAGAATGAATATATAGTGTTGTGCTGATATTTAAAACCAAAACGTTTACAACAACAGCTAAAACCAGAAAGTTTACAACAGCTGAACAATATATATGAGTATTTTATTAAATGGTGTTTGAATATCAATGTGAATGAAAAATGAATTTGTACAATTGATATCAGAAACAGTAGAAATGATTTTAATTGGTCGGTTAATGGAGAAACTATTGATGTTGTAGATAATTTTTGTTATCTTGGTGTCAAATTTACGTATACTGGAAGTTTTTGCCACGCAGTTAAAACTTTAAATGAACAAGCCCTTAAAGCTTACACCAATTTATTAGCTATTTTCAGCAGAGTTAATCCAGATATTAAAACGAAAATTTCTTTATTTGACTCCTTAGGTGTACCAATCATTCTATACGGTTCTGAGGTCTGGGGTAAATATGACCATAAAGAAATGGACAAAGTGCACATGGAATTTTGAAAATGTATATTAGGTGTTCGCCCCTAAACTTCCAATCCCGCAGTGATTGGTGAACTTGGAAGATTCCCCCATCTGTTCTTTGTAAATAGTGGTTGAAATAGTGGTTGAAGATTAATAAAACTCCTAATTCTTTGATTCACAATGTATTTTGGATCAATGTACGATTAACATTAACAGTGATAACCCTACTAATAATTGGGCTGCCTCCATTAAATCTTTATTAGACCATCTAGGTTTCAGTTATATTTAGAATGAATTTGATACCGATGTGAACTATATGGTTATGTTTAAACAACGACTGCGTAATCAGTATGTACAAGAATGGAATGATATGCTTGCAAACAAATCCAAAATGAATTATAATAGAAACTTTAAATTAGAATTCAAAATATGAAAATACCTTGATACTATAAATAGCTCAAATATACGAAAGGAAATGACTTTCTTCACATTTGATTGAAATTGAAAATGGCAGATTTACAGGAAATAACAAGACAAGATCGAAATGCAGTTTATGTCAACAAAATGTTTTTTTTTCTCATTAATGTCCTTAAAGCTCCTCGCTCACAGTTTCCGGTGAAACAATTTACTTTCTCTAAAATTATATACTCAAACATAAAATGTAATAGAAATTGCCAGAATCAACAACACAAGTAAATATCTAGGTAGCAATTTAAGAAAATCTGTTAAAAAGGGTTGATGAGCTTAGTTTATTCGGTAGCGTATTATTTTAAATATAAAGATATGCTTTACATGAATTTATAATTGAACATTTTATTTGACTATTCGTTCTAAAATATGTTATTTTCAGACAGTTTGAAGAACTTTATTTTTTCACCAAAATCTGAGAGCGAGCAGCTTTAAAATTGTTACTTAATCTTAAAGACATATTTACTTTGAAAGACTCGACAGTAAGATAAGGAGAACATCATTTGGCAAAATGTTGTCCTTTTACCGATGTACTCTTAGACTGTTTATTATTAGTTCTGAGAATGCTATAATATTTTCATTAAAGTATATTTTTGTGTCGCCCTTTCAGAGAAAAGGCGATACATAGGGATCGCTTTGTCCGTCCGTCCGTCCATCCGTCACAAAAACTTGACGTTGGCTATAACTATACCATTTCTTAAGATTTCTTCATCAAACTTAACAATTGTTTTGCTTATGACAAAAGGGTCGTGATGCCACCGAATTGTGTAGGTCAAGGTCACATTTGACAGAGTTATGCCCCTTTTTGTAATCAGTTTTTGTCACGATAACGTAACGTTGGCTATAACTTTGCCATTTATAAAGGTTTCTTCATCAAACGTTCAAATTGCATTGCTTATGACAAAAGGGTCGTGATGCAGCCAAATTGTGTAGGTCTAAGTCATATTTGACAGAGAAATTTGTATGCCTGTTTGTCACCATTATTTTGTGTTTTGTTTTAATTGCTTGATAAGGCAGGCACAGCCTACTAATTCTTCATTTTTTTCTTTCAGCCATTTATTTGAATTATTTTACTGATTTACTTTCTGTTACGTACATTATATTCAAATGTTGTGATTACTTTATGTTTCGTATTTTTTAAAGGTTTTTAATGATTTTACATATTTTCCTTTATTGTTCACACCACATTTTATGCGTCTCTACGCTACCTGTTGACTTTGAATTTAGATAACATTTAATCAAAACATACAAAAATAAGTTGATTTTACTTTCGATTTTATTGTGTAGATGTAAGTAACCATTAGACTTGTTTTCATTTGCCTTTTACTGCAATGTATAAAAATATATACACGGCCAATAAACAACTTACTGTGTAATTTATTTTCTTTATCATTTTATGCAGAGATGGTTTCAGACCACCTTTTCTGCTTATTGAATGTACCTAAGAACAATATTATTGCGAAATACAATGGTATTTGGACACCTCTTATGAAAGCTGGCGAAAGTGAAGTGTGATTTATTTTATAAAAAAGAAATACGAACGGAGAGAAACGAATGAAAAAAATGCATTTGTTAACTGGAAGTTAATCGTTTTATTTCCATTGCATTATCTGCAATGTTATGGCTTATAGGCGGATTAGAAATAGCGTGTCCAAAAATAAGACAATTTGCATAACGCAAAACAAAACCAAACGTTGGCACAATCGGAAGTGTGGATTATTCTCTTCTTACAGTATTTATGGCACTAATGGTTGCCCTATTGTCGAAATTTAATCATCACAAACGTTTAAGTTAATGAAGAAATAGTTGAAACAATACACTGACATATGTTCTTATGCCCTATGACATTTGTTTGTAAATGAGATTGTTTGTTTTTCCAGAGAACTGTAATGAAGTGTTTATATTACTACATACTAACTTCAAGATTAAATATGGTATGA
Organism: Saxidomus purpurata; assembly: GCA_022818135.1. Lineage (NCBI taxonomy): Eukaryota > Metazoa > Mollusca > Bivalvia > Venerida > Veneridae > Saxidomus > Saxidomus purpurata. The sequence continues at coordinate 556,949 of JAFMSR010000021.1, read as the reverse complement.
TCTTTACAACTTATACGGTAATTATGCACGTGCATAGAATCAATTCCAAAAATATGCCTTTGTTTCAGTATAAATTGAAACGAAACAGCAACAGAGCATATATAGATTTCTGAATTTATTTCTAGATTTATTAAGTATTGAACGTTGAGGGTTAATAGGAAACTGAGGTATAAAGATGATAAAACAAAACTAAATGAACAACATGTTGATTTCTGGACAATATTTCCAAAAAAATGGGAATGCAGGCAAATGCATTCAGATAAATGCAAGTGTATTCCATTTCTGGAATTTGCAATCGAATCTGAAAGTGATTTTAAATAATTGCAATAGGACAAATTGTAGAAGAAAATATCCAATGATATGGACACTTAATCATTTCACAATTTTTCACCTTTGCAAGTAATTGCGGCCTACATGCAAAATAATGGTTTGTAAATTAAACCGCAATAAATATTATATTTCTGTAAAATTTGAATATTGTGCATTCATAACCATATTAGTAAAAAACAAATTCAGTCAGTCAACAATTGACAATATTGTACTTGGCTTTAAAATGACTAATAATGAATGTAAAGAAATGAAATGTTTTATAGTTTATGTAACTTTACAAAATTGTAATGAAATTAGTCCATAGCCACAATGTACATGTATATACCACATTTATACAGGACTCTTTTTATTTTGGTCACATTTCTTGAAGAATATAAACAAATGCTAAATATTTAGTTTTATTAGAAATTTACAACGATACATTTCAGTTACTTTAATCCATATGCCACATGATAAGAAAAGTTGTCCAACATGGTTGCCACTACCACTGGCCAGGATATCATGACTTACTAAATATGGAAGCGAATAAATGAGATATACATGTAAATTCTATTTCCAAGAAGGTAGGTCATAGAAATATTCAATAATTAAAGTGAACCGTCATACATCCCATCAGTATTGTCACCTACTGTATATGACGGTACCCAACAAAAAGCAATATTATTATACTATTAGCTGATCTTAACTGGTCATAATCATAACCATTATAAAGATAAATCTTACTGCGCTGTAGCTTGATAATCAAATAAAATTCAGACAATAATTTCATATCAAGAAAAACAGTTTACCACTGAAGAAAATAGAAAACAAAAACACCGACTGTAGAGGACTTTGGCTACCTCCCAGAACTGTAATTAAATCATTACACTGCTACTTTCTGGTTTAACACATTTTCCAGGCCTATAAGTATTGGGTGAAAGAAAAAATAACCGATACACAAGCCATCAGACATAAATGGCCACCAATAAGATAAATCATATTAGAAGAACATATAACGAGCTCTCAAACTATAGTGTACAGCGCCACATGCACATTAAAGTTTGAAATTGCATAAAATATATCTGACCCTGACATGTTTTATGGAATAAATTTCCATGTCATAGTCTCGGGAAAACAGCATTAACAACTTGGGGTCTTGGAATTAATTCCATATAAAATTGTTGTTTAGACATGCAATCATTATCAATATGGGCTCAACACAATTTTAAACATGTACTTTTTGCAATCTTTGGCTTTTTGTTCAAGGTCATTAACCTGCGACAGGTGCTGCCACCACACTGCAAAGAAAATGGCGTCGGGCTCGAAGCAGTTGGGCATGAACGGACCACTGATGCACATGAAAAAAATTGCATTTGCAGCTAGATACTCTTCGTAATATTTAGTGGATGAAAGCGATATTCCGCAAAACCCCTTCCTGTATATTTTTAGATATGATAGAATACATGAGAGGGAAACTTCTTTTTTATGATGGATGAGGCTTCCCGGTAAAAACTTATCCCTATATATTTTAGATTTTTATCATAAAAATATACGATAACATGTCTATAAATTATTTCATGAGCATAGAATTCACGAAAAGAAATGGTTGTGTATATTCATGCCTGTATGTTAATTTTTTCGAACACGATAACCAATGAAAATACATGTCTATATATTTTTTGATTGTGAAATATACGAGAATCATCGTTAAAATATATACTACGTGGTTAAAACAAAACGCTGTTTATAGTCGTAGCGCCATTGAAGAATCTGCGGCTATATAAAGATGGCCTACCTGCCCTAATACGCAGATGCTTGGCGATCCCTATAGTGTACGTCTGTACTGGTTGAATGCTACCTTGAAGAGAGCGAGCGGAAGTTGCATTTCCCGGAGAGTGACGTCATATCTTGGTTCCGGCATGGAAAATTACCCAAGGGACACAACACTAGTATAAATAAAATATATTTTGAAAGTCTTCTTGTCCAAAGCCGCAAGACCAAAATACTAGATATGTGATATGTGACATTACGGTGTGCTTGTTTAGCTTACATGACACACGTAGCTTGTTTTTCACGGCCCAGTGTCCGTGATCGATCGCCGTCCGTCTTGTGTCTTGCTTCGTCAACAGTGGCTTGAATCATCGTGCCCTCTTAACCCAGTCGGCCAGTATTTACCAAATCTTTAGGAATGTTTCTTCGGTGGACACCTCCCAAAGAGTTCAAATACTTCAAAGGAGTGTACCTCTATGAGATTTACCTTTGTTCCTGACCTTGTTCCATACATTTGTTGTACACTTTTTAAAATGTTTGAAATATAGTTACTAATATAGACACTGTAAGGCCTAGTGCTTTGCTATTGTATTTATAGCATTATGTAATGGTCCTCTACTACGTCACATCAAATCATTTACAAAGGTTTACAAGAAAAAAAGACATGTTCTTTTTAGAAAGTGCAAGCCTGGGGCTTAGATAATTTTTCTTTATTATTGTTAAGTGGTCATCACCTAAAGTTATTCACATCCAATCCCATCCCATCCCATCTTAGCCGAAATTGACCCGTCTGAGTGAAGGATGATTTTTCGATTATATTTGTATAATTGAGATTTGGATCTTTGTCTTCTTTGACCCTAAAATTAGATATTAACCTTGCACAGTCAAAGAATGGGAAACAGCTATATGAATTTATTTCAAAATCAGTTTGTATATGTAGAAGTTACGGCCCGTAACCGAAGTACTGGTATATAACGCTATATTTAAGGATTTGAGCCCGAAGTGTTGCCTTGACCTAGACTGTGGATCGACAACACATTTGTCATTTAGAATCGGTCCATGCGTACAGAGGTTCCAGCCCAGACAAGAAGTGCGGACGTCGGACTGACCGACGGTTCCGAGCAAACCTATCCAAGACGATTTTTAACCGGTTGGGGACTATTAATGACGTTTCCAATATTACAAAACATTGAATAACAGTAACTAACATACAATTCAGATTAACATGAAATGAACATCGGCAACATTACATCAGACGACATTTGTTTTCATTCACAGGATAGCGTGCAGCTCCATATCTCCGTTATTCGTTGCATTCGATGCCAAGAGGTAATAGAAGAGTTTGTGTTTTGATGTGAAATTCTAAACAAATGCCATCCAAACGGATGAAACGGCATATCAAGATAATAGCGAGTCAATAAGAGTAAAAGAAACTGCTAGACATTTCACTAGTACTACAGAAAAACATTGTTTGCACATTCTAATATAAAATAAAAGTTGTATCTTATTACAACTGGTGTATTAAGAGAGGCGTCGCGGTGAAAGGATAGAGTGTAAAACTCCAAACTCGGAGTTCGAATCCCGGTAGCGGCATTTGACTGCCACTTCCACAATCTCGGCGCGAGTAATGGTCAGAACTTAAGGAAGTTGCCATCTAGAGTAGATAATTTAAGTTGCTAGAACATGTTCTGCAATCGGTGTTAAATACGTAAGTTTAAGACTTAAACAACTGCAGTAGTTGGTACTTGAAAACCAGAAAAAAGGTTAAATCGGTCATTGTGTGTCGATGCACTGGATCAGCTGAATGGTGCTACGTAATAATTAGATAATCATACATGTAGATCTACTTTAACATTTTGTTTACACGACTAATCAATATCTAAAACCAACCAAGTATTTCTTCCGTTTCTCTCTCGTCAAGCTTTACATTCTAACAAGAAAGTGTCGAATCGTTGTGTGCTTAGTCAAACACAATGGTAAAAGGGAAATTCACACCCGGAAGTATGAAATATCCTTAACTGTGGACATCGAAATGCAGCTGAAATGTACAGGGATATTTCAAACGTATCGGAGGTTTGATAAGTTTCTTTTTAAAAGTATATGCCTGCTGGATACAACCGTTGTTTATTCTTTTAATACACATACTGTATACTCGTCTGTTTTAAAATCCTAATACTTTTTTATGGAATAGACCATAATCTTGTAATGAATTTCGCTCATTTTGAGAAAGTCCCCTCCAGAGAAAGTATGCCTACACAATGTACAGTTGTCACTACACTATTATTTATAAACTTTAATGAGCCAACAGATATCATTTTTCGTTTGAAGGTTCGATTTGAATGCTTCATACCGCACGTTTTAATTTTAAAATAAGATGAGTTTTACTTATTGCGGTCAAATATCCTCACTACAGGACTTCTCTTAACAATTAAGAAGTACATAATACATATTAATGTAATTCATGTTCGGGTGTCGAATTTTAAACCGCCTTTTTTCAGGGTAAATTCTGAAGTAGCAAGCAAATTAAATTTATCCGGTATTAAGATCTCAAAAATACAGCCTTTTTTTCGAGACCAACATTATATCATACAATACTTGCGTGATATCAACATTGGTGTGATAAAAATAAATACAGAAATACACTGCACATAACATGGTTACTTTGAGGTTTGAATCTTAGATGAGAAGGTCTATTTGATTTTTGCAGAGTATTCAGATTTCCAATACGAATAGACTCCAATTTGTATTGGCATTTCAAGAGCAAAAACGCCAACTTTTCAAGTGGCTGTGAGACAAGTAAATATGACACATATTGTTGATAACAATTGCCAGGAAGTAAGTTCACCTAACTTAGCTACAGTTGTAATCGACAGAAATGCCGTACTTTTGTTTTAAGCGTTTCTAGTATTTTTATAAAAAGAATGAATTTCAATGTTATTCAAAAATAACAACTTTAAGTCTGCTTTCGATATTTCTAGCAATGATGTATTATTTACTTGTCTTTTCAGACAGAAAGTACGGAGCAAAATGATATCTAACGTTTCTTTGTTTTGAAATGCCCGTATTGATAATTCTATACCTAACTTTACCCTTTCTCTATAACGCTCCATTACAATGCCGAACTTTAAACAAGTTTTGTTTTAATGACTATGTCACGGTTCGGACTTAGTTGACAATATGTGTAAGGGGCCCGGTAGCTCAGTCGGTAGAGCGTTCGCCCTGTAAACGAACGTCCCCGGATTCGAGCCCCGTTCTGGCTGCACATTTTTCTCACCCTGTGACAACATCACGAAATTATAGTTTAGTAATGTGTGTATTTGTGTCAAACCTATCACTCGTTTAAATGCAATAAGTTTTTTGTAGATCTTCATTATAGGCACCAGCATCTATAACGCTGTTACAATAATGTGGAATGTACGTTTTTGTTGTATTAACGTACACATTTTAAAAGCTGTATTATTATCAAGATATCACCAGTCTCGGTATGCATCTTATCTAATTCGTCTTAACGTATTGTGTGTTGCCAGTTTATGGCATGAATTTTTACCAAGGGTCGCATAGTATTTATGTTAACAGTTTCACGGGGTGTGAACTAAAATTAAATGTATACAACGATTTTTTATTCTATGTTAATATTATCAAAAGCCGTTATTGCGTTTCTTGTGACATGTCTTCCGCTCTTGTTTTGCTCCAAAATTAATAAAAGTAAATGTTTCTTTATATCTTTCTAACTAACTTTAAGAAATACGCAATCTCTCAAATAAGCTAACAAGGAAATTCTTATGAAAACTGCAAAGGTATTTAATTTCATATGCAGTGCCCTTGACACTCTTAAATCGACAAAGAACAAGTTAATCCCAACAATAGTGCATAAGTACACAAAATTAATACCTCAAGCGACATATCATCTCGCAAGCTACCAGTAGACCGGAATACTGTATTATACAGGACACCTAACTAATATTCATTCACAGTCGTGTAAATGATATTGACGGGAAAACGATATAGATATGATTAAAATGCGCAGTTCTGAGTGTGATCTCCCGTTCGCGTAAATGTCTTTCAAAAGAAAACAATATATCAAATGCACTCTCTATAAATCATTTTTGTCTGATCTTGGGAAATGCTCTTCAAAGGCATACTTGTCATTAAAATAACTGATCTCGAGTATCTGTACACAAGATCCCGTTCATGTCATTTGATTATGTGCGATGTGCAAGCAACGATATCTATCATTCTTTGTATGTGATATCCTAGACTATAACTATGGTAACAACAATATTTAAGAAGATACTTTCAATCATTAACAAGTTTTAGTATGAAATAAAACCATGGACACGAAAATCACATAAACAGATATAAAGAACTAGAACAATGGCTGGTAAAGTAGAGTAACAAATCAAGGCTATAATCTCGATACAAAAAACATGTTTATGTTTATATCGGTCGGTCGGTCGGTCGACCGGCCGGCCTTCCTGCCTGCCTGCCTGCCTGTCTGCATGTATGTTTGTTTACACTCAGAGTAAAGCAAAAACTGTACTTAACGCTTTTCTTGAAAAAATACATCGGAATAAGTATACTTCAAAAGAATACTAAATTGGAACGTTCCTATATAAGCATCATAAATGGGTAACACGTACTTTCTTGTTTTATTTGAATAACAAAAATGTTTTTCCCTTCGTTCAAATATCACTTTATTGACGTTTAAAGGGAAATAAATTCATTATATATATGTTTTTTAATACAGGAGGGTAAATGGACCATTCCAGTTTTCTATGATAAATCTTAAAGCCTTCCTAAGCCTATCGATTATTTTCCTTTCATGGCTAGGTCAACTGCTCACAAACAGATTTTTAAAACTCGTCAGCACATAACTTGAAGAGTTCATACATACCGGTGCTGAGTTTCATTGTAATACCACCACCCGTTTTCACCATTCTGAGATCTTCTGTTTTTGTCCATTGTAATTTTTTCTGTAACGCCCGGTGCTGGTTAAGTTGATAGTTTCTCAATTCCTGCTCTGTCCGCACAATCGCCGGAACTGCTTCACAAACTTCTCCAGTCATAAAAACGTCATTAGAGTAGAAATTGTAGGTTTATATGCTGTTTAAAAACAGTTCATTAATGCTTTCCAAACTATCTAGCCTTCACTGGTCAATTAACTACCGTATAAAACCGTATATCAGCAGATTAGTGGGAGTGAGTAATCATACCTTACCTGTCGTAACAAAACGCACGACTCGTTTTAAACGACTGGATATATGCACCAAATTCGGCGTATCGGCCGCGGCCAATGTGCCGGAGCGACCTATAACTTATTTTTAGGGTGGTCGCCTGCGGGCGAACCATATATAATGCCTATTTCAAAGAGTCTTCTCAGCAATTTTCTGAAAACTAAGGGGGAGATTCCCTTGGTGGATTCCCGTATTTAAGTAGGGCTGATAATTTTATAATGTATTATTTCAATAACTAAATTCAATTTGTCGTGAAACACTTTGAACAAAATTATATGGGCTTCATTTGCATTAAAATATTCAGCTTGGTAGTTAATTTATACCGGAGATATACCCAGACCACGAACCTTTGGGTTGTAGCCACCCTGTTAAGTGACCTTGCCGTGAGAGTTTAAGTACATATATCCCTGTAACTCCAAGTAAAGCCGAATCGTATCCTCCTATATTAAGGGTTTACAAACAAGAACGGCTACAAAGTAGTGCCGGTTTATCTTTTTGCTTTCGTGATGATAAGCACAATCTTGTCTAAATGATTAAAACACAATAATGTAGTTTGTCGTTTCCTGGCATATTTTGTTAAAATATAGCCATACCTCTCACGTATTCAAATTAAACATCGCGGAGAGATAAGTATAGTTTTACCGGAGTAGCTGAATTCTTTTTTTAATTTTCCGCTCAATATCATGATATCTATATCGCCCATAGTGTTCAAATTTTAAAGGATGATTGGTCTTACTGAGTAGATGATCCCTACTGTTACTGGTCAGTGGGTTAAAAGTCAAGGTCATGGTGAACTCCGTATGCCTTTCGTTGATGACTGTGTACGGTCATAATTTTCATTTGACCTTCACGAAACCTGCTGAGAATTTGCATGAAACCTGTAGATGTCTCATATTGTTTTGGGGGTCAGTTGGTCAAAGGTCAAGATCAAAGTGAACCGAACGTAGAAAATATTAAGGATGGGAACGAATACTGTAATTAGTATTCGAATATTCGTATAGACTATTCGAATATATTCGAATATTGTTAAACATTTCTGAGTGTTTTACTATCCGAAAAGTATTCATCCGAAATTATGTATAGTTCGCCATTAACTAACTCATAACTATTCGGAAGTTGTCACTAAAACTCTGATTGATTCTCGACATTTTAGCGGCATTTAAGCAAGATTTTAGCTTTTTTGATGTAGTAAGATTGAAAATAATATCAAATCTGATCGTAAGTAAAATAAATCGGACTTCGATACAAAGTGGATTCAGTGCGCATCAATCTTTCGTTCTTTAGAAAAATACCATTGGTTGCATTTCTTTTAGTAATTATTTTTGATTGGGTTTCAATTGAGTAATCGAACATGATTGTTTTTTTTAATTAAAAGCTATGACGTTTATCTGTTACAGCCGACAAACTTGAGTTACATTGCCGAATTTGGGGCTAATTATTTGAACAATACATTAAGATTCGCACCCTACGAAACGTGAAATAAAGGCGCTAGATGATAACCCCACGTGTGAATTACTAAAACGACAAACTGAAAAACTGTTTGCAATTTAGGGTCCGCAACTTGCAATTATGACACGTGTTATCAAAACACCGACCGGGGCTATTAAGCAATTAGTTATTTGATGAAACATTGCAAGGCTTTCGTGTGTTTATCAACGTTTTGTCGAACTTTAAAACAAATGAAATAAACGAAAAAATGAACGAATATTCGAATCCTAAAATTGCAATCGAATATTCGGAAGGAATGCGAATATTCGAATATTTGAATATTCGTTCCCATCCTTACTTGAAACCTATACTACACAGTCTTCAAACTTCATAGCATGATTTGTCTTAGTAAGTAGATGATTCCTAGTGTTTTTTGATTCAGCGGGTCAAGGTCACAGTGACCCGATCTCTGAAAAGCTTTTCCGCTCAATATTTTGAGAGCTGTGTCACCTACATTCTCAAACGTCATAGGATAATGTGTCTAGCTGATTAGATCATCCCTACTGTTTTGGGGTCAGTGGGTCAACGTTCAAGGACAGGTGACCTTCGTTAGCCTTTTCTTGATAACATTCTACAGGCTATTATATCCATTTTACTTACACGAAACTTGCTCTGAAGGTTGCTTGCAGCCTTTAATTGATTCCTATTGTCAGTGGGTCAAAGTTTCAGGTCACAATGACCCGAACTTTGATGATCATTTTCGCTTTATATTTTGACATCATATTATCAACAACAGTCTTGAGACTTTACAGGATGATTGGTCTTCCTGAGTTTATGATCCCTACTGTTCTTGGGGTCAGTGGGTCATGATCACAGTGACCTCTGTTAGCGGTTCCTTGATATCATTCCAAAAGATTTTCACAAAACTTACACAGAACAGTCCAGTAGATCGATACTAACCCTTTTGTTCTGAGATATTCAAAAGTTACTGTTGTAGCGAAAGAGAACTTTCAAATAAAGATCAGCTATTGAATTTTGTTTTAAATATTTTTTCATCTAAGCAATGTTAATCTTCATCGTGTCCATTCATAGATTGTTGAATCTATCTGTAAAATACAGTTTAGTTTTGGTATGAGAATAACTGCATTTATTTTGTAAAGCAGTAAATATTTGTTGCAAAAATGTATTATTGTGGCATAATAATGGTACTGTCGCGAGTTAGGAAAATGGCTAGAATATTTATACAGCAAACGGCTCAAATTGTTGGTCTAATTGTTTGAGAAATTTTTGCAGCTTTTTCAGTTTGCGCTTTGTGATATTGTTGCCGTTGTTTAAAGGAATTTGAGTGTGTGATTTTATTTTTAATATTTTATGAATTAACTATTGTTTAACAAAGTTGAGATGGAATAACATATTAAAATATTGATTTTAAAGCTGTGAAATACGTTGTTCATTTTTGCGACTTTCGATTTCGAGGGTAGCGTACATTACACGTGCGGAAAATAGGTATTTACACAACCACCAAATAATGTATTAGTTCACTTGCGGTGAAATATAACAGTCCACATGTTGTAAATGTTTGGTTAAGATATCTGATGCAGTTTTTGAGATATTCCAAAATATTTAAAGGTAGCGTTAGAAGTTCCCTAAGTGTATATTCAAAATTTGAAATATTTTCCGAAATGAATGACATTAATAAACTGTGGGAAACTAAATTTGTCAACAATTGCATTATTCCAGCAGGTCTTACAATAATTAATTCAAATACATGGAATGGCGGGACAAGCTTTAAGACCGGTTCAACGGCAATTCTAACTTGCAGCCAACAACCATACTCCGGCATTCACAATTGGTCGGTTGATTCTGCAACAGTTCAAGAGTGTATATTTAGTACTTGTGGGGTGAAAAATGCGTCAGACCCAAACAGATACTCTTTCCTATATGATACAACTTCCGGCAGTTTCGCTTTTACCATCCATCCTGTGGACAAAACAGATAATGGCAAAGTGGTTGGATGTTATGACGGGAAATTTACAAGAAAGATTACTTTAAACGTGACATGTAAGTTTTTACAAATATATACAGTGTATATAGTCTCTAATAGAAACAGATTTATAGCAAACTAGCTGTTTCAATGCCTTTTCATTAATGTAATTATTACATTTCACTTAGAATGCAAACAAGTATATGTACACATTCAGATGATATAAAGCCGGGAATTAGAACAATGACCAGACTTTATTTTGTTTGATATAGATGCGTTCCATTAAAAAAACAACAAATATTCGTCTTTCAATATTGTAATGGAATCCTACACTAAATCTCTAACTTACAGTAGCAGCTAACGTTAGCTGAGAGTATTCTATTTGTCATAACTCCAAATGTGTATATCTTTCTTATCATGATAACACAGTATGCGAAACCTGTACATTTTCAGACAGTCCTAACAAGATAAGATTTCTAACCTTTCTATGATTGTCCGTCGTCCGTCAACTTTTTGCTTCAAACGACATCTCCTATAAAACCTTTGGCAGGGATGTTCCTTGCTTAAAGTTCTACCAAAACGTTCAAAGAATCCCATTCCACGCAGAACTCTGGTTGCTATGGCAGCAAACATGAAATATTGAAAACAAAATTCTTCTCTGAAACCACAAAAACAAAAATAATATCAAACAGGGAATGCCACGTACCAAAAACGCAGCCTCCCCAAAACGAACCCCACATCACCATATTCATTTTTAAAATAAATTGTCAGCGTCGAGCACTGTAAATTCGCAGTGAATATATACGTGAGAAAATAAAATAATTACACTGACACTTTTTATAAGAATTTACATGTCAAGAGACTTGCAGTATGTATAGCACCACCCCACAACCTCCAAATTCCACCGCCTCCTAGTCCACCCCACCACCTCATTTCTGAAATTGGCTGTAATTTCAATTTATTTACTCACCGGATCGTATAGTGACAATAAATACTTACTTTGTACATGTACTCGTATTTTCATGTGAAATTTATTCGGAAAAACGGGATTTGGGGCAAAATAATAAGGTTAGTTTAACTTTGGTTACTGAAAATCGAGACTTTTGCCAACTTATAAACGTTCTAGAGAACACAATTTATGGAATTTTGTTTCCACAATTCGTGCAAACGGTAGTCTCAACATTTCTAATGGTAACTACATTGCCCGATTTTTGAAAGTTCTTCAACAAAATAATTTAAAACAAAATTTACAAAAGTCATACTCACATTTCTTGTTTATTTTGTAGAACCCCACCACCTCGGAAGTGTGCTCCCAACAATTTCTTTTCACCTCATTTTGTGGTGGTGGGGAGAGTTAACCACCCATGTAAGGGGTGTAGTGCTTTTCTGAAATACTCTATTTAGAAACTGAGAAAGTTTTGTTTTCTAAAACTTATAGTACTGATTTAATTAAACTGATAAGAATTGAGTTATGTATCAATGTGTGATGCTGAGAAAAGAATTACCCCGTAGAGATGAGGTCCCAATGGAGTGGTGAAATTTAAAAAATGCGTTATTTTTCTGAAAAGTATTAAATTGTCAGAATATTATTTTGTTTGGCACATATCATCAACTTTGTATTCCCTAACAACAGAAAATGTAGAAACTGGAATTTTACAGAAACGAGGCCCTTAAGGGGATGTTGTACTTTTCTTATATAATTATTCAGGATTGAAACTTAAGAAATCTTGTTGTCTGAAAGTAGTAGTACTGATTTAATTTAACAATTTAGTTCTTTAGGACTGTAACTTGAAGAAATAAAATATCTCCCCGGAGATGAGGTCCCGGTGTGGTGGTGAAATTTTTAAAAATGTTTTTTTTTCTATAAACAGACAGACCAATTCACTTTCTAGTTTTTCTTTTGTTCAGCTATTTGCTTAATTTAGCGGGGGATAAAATTCACCGAATTTGCGAGTTTTTCGTATAACACTTTTGTCCGGAACATAACTCCGAAAGTATTGACGGGGATTTGTTTAAACTTTACACACAGACAGAGGACATTGAGTGCAGTGTACATAGACCTTAACTCTAGCTTGTCCTATTTTTGATTTATCTCCCTTTAGTACTTTTTTCTTGTCCGGGCAATTACTCCTTAAGTACTTGTAACTGAATTGATTCAAATTGCATACAGTCATGAAGGACATTTAGATGCACTGCAGTGTCCAATAACCATAACTCAAACTTACCCAGTTTTGTGTTATCTTCCTTTATTGATTTTTTTGCATAAAACGTTTGTGCAAAGTATACAATTTTAGATTTTCAGAGTAGAAGTGCGACATTTACACAACGAAAGTTCAGGTGAATAACCCTTAACATGTTTCAATTACTTATATTTTATTAAGTTACAACCTATACCATATCCATTCCTCTCACCTCAAATGTATTGGTCATAGAAAGAGCACTCGGCGGGGGGATGGCCATGTCTAACATGACTCTTGTTGTATTTGGCAAGTCCCCCCATCCATTTTATATGTATATTCTTATTGTGTGCTGATGTCCATTAAATGATTTGCATCGTGTCTTTTATGCATGCCAGTTTGCTTCCTTGAGTTGGGCGTGATGCTTTTTAGAGATATATCATCCTTTTAATGCCAATACAATATCCCCTTCCTGACGTAGAGTTTTGTGTCGATATATTGATATACAAAGACTTGAACCTCAAATGAAGGTGTTAACTTGTATGTCTATATATATGCATTTTTTTCAATTAAACATAATATTATCTCATAAATTTGCAATTTTAGGCAAAAGCAATTGTACAAGTTATAGCAATGGAGGAAGTGATAGAGGGTTTAGCGTAGGTTTGCTTATAGTTATAGCATTGATCGTTCCTCGTCATTAGCTTCGTTGTCTTTATCCGAAAATGTGAGTATCCAATTTATTGCACGATGGTCCGGCAAAATAGTGTCATTGGGATTGCATTTTTTAAGTGAAGCGTTTAAACTTTCATAATATTCCCTCTTTTTCAATGCTTTTTTGTAAACGTCTAATATATAATGGGTTAGAAAAAAGTGATGCATAATAAGAAATTAACATATCCAGGTACATTGTATAAACGTTATGGTCTGGGCATCCCGCTATACAACGGTCCTTCTGAAAACGAACTGGTTGCAGCATGTATGGACCATGACATTTTGTTCTGAGAGTTGTACAAGCATCAGCGGATGTGACAAGAAAATGTGTATCTTTGTAATTCCTGATATCGGAAGGTTTTAGTGTTTCGCAGTCGTCCCTTAACTTTATTGATTCTTCGTGCAAAATATATTTGTAGATGTATAAATAACGCATCCCCAACCACTCTCACCAGCGAGTAAAACGTTTGTATATAGTAAAGAAGGGCACAATCATTTAAACATTAATCATAAAAGTTCACAGTAAGCTCAGTTATTCTCTGAAAGACATTTTTGCTGAAATTACTCGTGTTTTTATGGGTCAGCTTAGGTGTTTATCAGACGAACCGTAAATGGAATTAAAAATTTGATTCTGGAGTAGAGTCTGTTGCAAATCTAGTAAAATCAGGTTGGTCGAAGACTGCAACAGGTGATAAAATTGTCGGAAAAATAAGAAAACGTCTTCAAAATGATGCTAGATATACAGCGCGTGATATTGCACGCATTGTTTGTGTTTCACTGTACATAGTTCATTTAATCTAAAAGAAAATCTTGAAAGTTAGGCAGATTTCTGCTAGATAGTAGCCTGTTGAAACCTAAAACAAATTGCTTAAGATTTTTTTCAAAATATGACGAAAATCAATTTGCAAATGTCACGCGTGTTCATACATTGGCACACTATTTTGAACCCGTGCAATAGGTTGGGAACAAAATATGGGCCACCGAAAATAAAAAAGGCCAATAACTGCAAAACGCACTTTAAGAGTAAAGAAAGTTTTGTATGCGATATTCTTCTCTGGTCGAAGCATAGTACAGGTGCCAGTAAAAAGAGGCAAACGTGTGACTGGAAAATACTACCGTGACGTGGTATTGAAAGCAAGAGGGCCATGATGGCCTGTTATAGCTCACCTAATAACCAGGGCACTTACATAAGGAAGTCATCGGTGACCAGGGAAGGTCAATGGTTGCTAAAGGTATCACTGATCAGTACTGGTAAGTCAGTGATTGCGAAACACAACTGTTGCTAGTTGCTAAGGACGTCAGTGGTTGCTAAGGAAGTCACTGGTGACAAGATGATGCTAAAGGTTGTTAAGGATGTCACTCGTTGCTACGGGAAGTCGTTTTATTGTTAGGGGACTAAATTGTTGCTAAGGAAGTCAATAGTTGCTTAGAAAGTCACTTGTTGCTAAGGAAATCACTGGTTGTTAGGGAACTCAATTGTTGCTAAGGAAGTCAATGGTTGCTAAGGAAGACACTTTTTTGCTTTGGGAAGTCACTGAATGCTAAGGAAGTCACTGGTTGCTAAGAAAGTCACTGGGTACTTTGGAAGTCACTTGTTCCAAGGGAAAGTCACTTGTAGCTAGGGAAAGTCACCGGTTACTAAAAGTCACTGGTTTCTAGGTAATTTGCTGGTTGCTATAAGAACTCACTGGAAGACAGGTTTTTATTGTATGGTTATTTCTCGCCCAAATCGACTTAAGCAAGCCGCCATTGTTTCGTGCATAATATGAATTCTGATTACGTGATTCCCTACATTGTATGGAATTTTTTTTAAATGATATTGACGTAAAAGTCGGTTTTTAAACTATCATGTAACTTTATTAGGAAAACCAGTTTTGTAACTATATATAGGCCAGTTAGAATATTTCCAAATAATGCCAAAATAGGGCGAAATTTCCGAGAGCCAGTTTAGGTTGCTTGTGCATTTATGGTTAAGTTATTCGTCTGTTTTTGATTGAAACGGTATACCAAACTGCCTTGAATAGTTCAGCATCTTAAGGACGTTTTCTATAGTTGTAATCCATGTTTATTTTCACCGGTATGAAGTAAATTTTAGGCTGAATACAGAAGGAAAATGTCGGTTTCCATGCTGATCGTACCCATTCATGCTCTAAAAATAATAAATTCTGCTTAAAAGATTATAACTGTAATGTCAGAATGCTTCATTTTCATTACAAACATCACCATACACATGATATATCTGAAAATCTATATTCCATTATTTGAAGTACAGTAGCGCCAGCGTTGTACTTCCGCGTTTTCGTGTAAAAAGCGTTATTCGTTCGTTTACCATGCGGTAATCGTTAACCGTGCGCGGCGTGTAACGAGAAAACGACATTACCGTTCAATACATGTATAATCGGTCGAAATAGTGACCATCGTTTCGGAAATGTTCTAACTAAGAAAATGACTGGTCACGCTTGTACATTTGATTAAAAAAAGACCATTTAAATTTACAAATTTCGGAAATGTTTGATTTTTTGTCAGTTTTTCATATCTCCATTTTTGGTATTAAACACTTGAAGTATCATCAACATCTTAAAGAAATTAAGATGTTGCAATAAAATAGATACTGTCGTGACAAGTTCGGCTAGGCCTTTAAAGGGAGTTGAGGAGCTGGATTGGTGATTGGCGGACATTATTGAGCACCTCCACTGTGATTATGATGTAATTTAGAATGATAAAATGTAAAGTATATATAATAATAATGTGTCACACTTAGCCAAATTACTTCAGCCAGTGATCACTTTATGGCCAAACTCCTGGTCACTTAGCTTAAGTTGGAACTGAGTGCAAATATTCCCCCATAACAATCCAGTATATAACATTCCTGATTTAACTGATAATCTCAAAACATTTGAATGTCAAAAACACATTTGAGACATAAGCGAAAGACCAGACTCTCGCAAAGTATTTCTGCTATAAACTGGTACCTCCCATGGCTATCATGCAGTGCGCCTACTACATTGTATAACAAACAAAAAAGTAACATAGAGCAAGTTGCTTATAGTTCTTTCTTCTTCGTTTTAATTAATGTACTATTGGAAATAATTCAAATTTGATAAAGTTTCTGATATTTCCATCAAAATACTTCATTTAGATTGTTTTATAGTCTCGGTCAACACTGGGATTTTCCCCGGGCAGAGTCCGTATATTACTATATGGACCTTGTTCATTGTGAACTTGCCAAGACTCCCCACAGGCGCAGGTTTATAAGACAGATGAAAATAAAACGGAAACCAGGTACCAGATCCTAGGTCTTTTACAAATAGATCCCTATGTTCTTTTATGTGTCCGATGTATAGCACCTACCTCTGTGTTTGTAACCAGTTCATCTCTTGATGGTATAAAACACTTAAAAGCGTGACTGAAATGTCCAGTGCCCTGGACGGTATTCTAACCAGGGACCTCCGGATTAGTAGTCAAGAGCGTTAGCCACCGCGCCACCAAAATATTTAAGTAAAATAATCAGTTAGCCAAGTATTGCATTTGTTACTAGCTTATAATTCTTATCAACACATTTACCTACTCTTGTCTTCTGTCACAAAATCAGTTAATTTCAAGGTATGATGGTATTAACATTGCATCTTAATACCCATTTACCACTCGTATGTATGCATTACTCCGCTATGTACTGGTTATTGACAAAATGGCAACATTGCGACACTGTAAACCCAAACTTCATATTCATGTACACTATACATGCTGTAAAATCACACTTCGTGTATCTGTAATTTATACTTGGATCCATAATCCAATCATATATCACACTGGATTAGTAAGCCACAATTCTCCAGTTTGATCTCCATCTCCAACACTGACATTAATACTAGTAGTTATCTTGGGGATGAAGTAGTTAACCCGAGGCTGCATGTTCTGTTGTAAAAGAACTAGTAATGTCTGTAGTGCCAGGACACTCATTGTATTCTGGACCAACCCCACAAAAAAACAACATAAAGTAACATCATGCTTTGTTTAAAAGAAGCATAACTTACATAATGTATTTAAAGAATTTTAGCTTTTTAAGTTTTTTAGACAGCAGGTTATATCACCAGATTGGACAGGCTGGTTTTCTAACAAATATAGCCTCACTACACCATCATCTGTGCTGCTGATTCAAGTATTTGCATTACCGATAAACTGAAAGAGAACGTTTTAAAGTGACATCACTGGGATGATGTAGCCTTTGATTGTTTGGTCTCTTGGAATCAAAATACTGTGACAGTTAAGTCCTGAACGTTTTTTCTACAGTTTTCATATGTTGGTGTTTTGAACTTCCCTCATCACTGCATGTGACACTTATTCTCATTATGCTCATAGGCATGATTTCTACAAAAAAAAAAATATGAATATCAGCATGTCTATATTTTAAAAATCATTTAATTTGCATAGACGAATTACGGTTCAATTAAGGTTAACTGAAAATGTATTGACTGAATAGTGAACAGTGCAGATTATGATCAGTTTGGAAGGATGTGCCGACTGATCTTGAACTGCACTAGTCGCATGAGCAGGATAATTTGCTACCAGCAGAGTATAGATTCAAAACTATGATAACATTAATCAGGATAAAATGTGTAACCCTAAGACACAGTGCCTCAGGTAACTATAAAGAACTATATCCACTCTTTTTATACGCCCGAAGGGACGTATGATAGGAACACCCGTGGCGGGCTGAAGGCGTCCACACTTTGTCCGCTCTGTAAGTCAAAAAGTTTTCATATGATCTTCACCAAACTTTGTCAAACTGTTTGTCGGCATAATGTCTCGGCCAAGTCCGATAACAAGCCAAATCAACCAAGGCACTTTAATTTATTCAAAATTGACCAAATTCACTTTGTTCGCTCTCTTAGTTAAAAGTTTTCATCTGATCTTCAACAAACTTGGTCAAAAGGTTTGTCGGCATAATGTCTCGGCCTGTTTCGATAACCAGCTAAATCGAGTCAGGCAATTTTGGATTATTGCCCTTAATTTATGCAAAATTGACCAAATTCACCTTCTTCGCCCTATAAGTCAAACAGTTTTCATCCGATCTTCACCAAACTTGGCGAAAATTTGTGTGGGCATAATATCTAGGCCAAGTTTGATAACCAGCCAAATCGCCTTTGGATTATGGCCCTTGAATTACGCAAAATTTTCCAAATTAGCCTTGTCCGCTTTCTACGTCAAAGAGTTTTCAACAGATCTTTACCAAACTTCGTGAAAATATGTGTGGGCATAATATCTAGGCCAAGTTTGATAACCAGCCAACTCGCCTTAAGCACTTTTGGATAATGGCCCTTGAATTATCGAAAAATTATTAAATTAGTCGTTCAAACTGGTGAATTAACCTTGTCTGCTCTATAGTTCTAACCGGTTTTACAAAACAAATTAACTGCCAGACACTGAGTTATGCCTCCTTGACGGGCGTATTTTGTGACAGTTTGGCACTCTTGTTTTATATTTATGATAAATTCAGCAAAAGAATATTTCAGTGTATTTCCCAACTTTTAGTGCTTTAATTTCCTTGGATTTAATTTCTTAATAACATTGTTCAACTATACTTTGGGTCAGTGCTATATGACAGAACCATCTGGGTCTACACTGCCCTGCTTTGTGATCCTGTGGTTTATTAGGTTATCTTATCTTACTTAACAAACTGATAAGAACGATTTCAATACTGCCTGGGGCAATAAATAATTTTTTAAACTGCAACAATAAAAATTAAGGGGTCTCACTTTACAACAAGAGGACCTTTATAAAACAAAATAACAAAATAAAAATGCCTTACGATCATGCTTTCACGATAAAATTAA
Organism: Saxidomus purpurata; assembly: GCA_022818135.1. Lineage (NCBI taxonomy): Eukaryota > Metazoa > Mollusca > Bivalvia > Venerida > Veneridae > Saxidomus > Saxidomus purpurata. Next base: position 537,499 of record JAFMSR010000021.1, on the reverse strand, counting down.
TATAGACTCCAAAAACTAATATGTACTATTCTTTAAAAGGACCATTTCATATGCCAAATATATCAAAAGTCAGATCCAACATAAACCCAAATAATCAGGTATAAGGTAGAAGAAGAAATCCTTTTGCAACTGACTTAAATCTATTAATGAGCAAATTACATAGATACATGGTATTTTTTTAAATTGTTTTTCCTGAAACTTACTATTTATAGAATTCAAAACATACAAGGTAAAATTCAATTTGATTTATAATTTGAGACAACTTTCTTATACATTGTATACTGTCCTTTTATAAATTTAAGACAACTCTCTTATATACTGTCCTTTTAACATAAAATTATCTGTCATCCCATCTTTTAATTTGATCCTACTCTACACTGCAAATGTATATTAAACTTGGATTAATCTGTTTTAAAATTTAAAAGAATAATGGAAATTGATCAGTCATAAATGGACCACATTAATAATTGATTAATTGTCAATTAAAATTTGTAAATAGACAATCTCAAAATACCAAGTCCATTAACTCTATGTCCATGACTGCAATAACTGTTGGTTTCAAATAAGACAGCAAATAATTTAGTAGAGAGTAAAAACGTAACTTTCGGTAACAAAAGAAAATTTGAAAAAGCAGATTAAAATATGTACAAAATGTGATCTGTACTTGTTGCCTCACAACAAATTGATGGCAAATTGATGGCATATGAAGCTCGAATGAACATTTAAATGCGACTGCATTAGATATTGATAACGGTAAAATCAATACATTTTGAAGAAGAACGTATGATATGTCTGTCCGAAACGAGCTAGCTGTCCGAAAATGAGATATAATTTAGATTAAAAAACACTATTAAATGAAATAAAAGGGCAGATATACACTAATGGAATCAATAGATTAATAGCACTATGTGATGGGTCTCAAGCAAATACACGAATCAAAAGCAAGAAGTAAACAGATTGTAAACAGAAATCAAAGTAGGTCGTCCTCAACAAAAAGAGACAAGTTACCTCCCCTGACCAAGAAAAGGGCCAGGAAAAGAAACATAAACAAACAGAGAATCCAGAAACTGATACTTGTGTATATGTACATAACAAGCCATGTGATCTGTGTAAAACAGAGCTTGAAAATCTAGATAGCCCAAATATACACATTGAAAGTAATGCTCGTGTTAATCAGGATGCTTATAGGGAAATGCCTGAACACCCTACACCACATATACCAATATATCCCCAACTAGTTTTCAATAAGGGTTCACCAATGATGTCACACATGCCTGGTCCATTTTTATGACATCTCCGCTTCCACCACCAGACCCAACAACAAACATGTCAGACACAAAAGTAATTAGAATTGCAAACATATTCAAAGAAACCCTTATAGAAGAGATACATTCGTTGGTAAAATTTCAGGTAGAAGAAGAACTGCAGCCATGACAGATGATATTAAACACTCAAGGAAGAAATAAATAAATTACAGAAAACCAATATTTACATCAGAAACAAGAAGAGGCTGAACAATACAGAAGGAGAAACAGTGTTAGAATAGGGAAATGTGAAGTAAATAAAGATGAAAATGTCACTGAACTAGTTCTAGGGGTTGCTAAAAATGTAGAGCAAGTATCACAAAAGAAGACATAGATAATACATACAAAGTGGGTCCTAAGAAAAAATATAAAATAATGCACAAGTTATAGGGCAAGAACACAACATTTTAAGAGCAGAAAGGTCCCAAAAGATCAACATGAAAATATTTTCATTAATGAAGATATTACAGAAGTGACTTAGCTTATGAAGCAATGCAAATGAAGAGGGACCATGAAACAAATGTCAAAGGTACTTTGACCTTTAATGGATCCATTTCATTCAAACAATCAATGATGAAGTGGTAAAAATAAGCATACAAACCGAAAGAGCAACAAGAAGTTGATTAACTCTGTAAAAACAAGCTACAGAATACCTATTCAAAACAGAGAAAATCACCTGAATCTTCAATAAGACAGTGAATTGATAGAAAGGAAATAGATATAAATGTTCGTGAAAAGTTTTTGTATTGTCAAAATGATGATGATAATAATGATGATGATAAACAGTTTGAATAGCCTTTCATTCATTTTCTCTCTTTTGAATAGGTATTATCCTTGGCCAGGTTCATAAGATACACTGTAATAGTACACCCAGCTATTTGAATGAGCACTTTAAATTAGCAAATGAGGCACACTCTTATTCAACTCGTTTTAGAGACAGTTACAATTATTCTATTCCCAAGGTTAAGGGTCTTGGGGAAATATCATTCGCTTACAATGGCTGTCAGGTGTGGAACAGGTTACTATCACATCTGAGATCTATTAGTAATCATAGGCATATTACAAAATCTGTGAAGGGACATTTTATGCAATCAGTATCAATCTAGTCATTTTATTTCGTCATTGTTTCTGGTCGTTATGATAACGTGACAAATGGCTGACCACATGCAGTTAAACATATTCAGTTTTACATTATATTTGACTGCTCTCGCGCTATTGTATATCAACTTATGCCGAAAAAAAGGATTCACACCTGCTTATAAAACAGTGTTTAACGAGCACGCCTAGAAATAAACAGATTGGTCAATCAAATAAATGGCACGTGTGTGGGCGTTACACGACCTTGATGAAAAGCAACCAAAAATGAGATAAATCAGTTATTAACATTCTCAACCAACAAAAATAAGCTTTGTACATAATAAGAAGCAATAATTTATCACTTAATTTTAATCGTTGTATAAGTTTTTCCCGCATCCTGGGTGAAGGCCATTACAATATAGCGTAAACTCGGAATAACTGATACAAAAATTGTGACTTTGTGTGTACGTTAAGAAACTGCTAACTATTTAAATATAGTGTAAAAATGAATCTGTATATCTGTATGTGGTAAGCAATTTTCTACTTTATAATATCGGCTAGAAACGGCTGACTAGTTAAATATAGTGTAAACTGAATATTTATAACTGCATGTGGTCAGCAATTTGTCACTTTATTATAACGGCTATAAACTGCTGACCAGTCAAATATAATGTAAAACTGAATATGTTTAACTGCATGTGGTCAGCCATTTGTCACTTTATCATAACGACCAGAAACTGCTGACCAGTTAGATATAGTGTAAAATTGTATCTGTATAACTGCATGTGGTCAGCCATTTGTCACTTTGTGTGCACGTTTTAGAAACTGCTGACCAGTTAAATGTAGTGTAAAACTGAATATGTATAAGCACATGTGGTCAGCAATTTGTCACTTTGTGTGCACATTTTAGAAACTGCTGACCCGTTAGATATAGTGTAAAACTGAATCTGTATAGCTGCATGCTGTCAGCAACTTTACGAGATAAATAGATGAATTATATACAATTGCTGGTTATTTTCTTACAATTGCAGGATTGTAGTAAGAAGTAAAAAAAATATGTGTTGTAATTCGCTGGATGTTGGATATTATTATACTAACACGAGTGAAAATGAAGCATATATCATATCAATCATTTTTTTGTTTGTTTCTTGACTAAATATAATGAGACTAATTAATGAAAACAAAATATAACAAATCGAAGATCTAGCAATTGTTTATGTTTTTGTCCATATTACTGTTGTAATTCACATACAAAAATTACTTATGTTAGAAATTGATTATGCTTATATTGCTTATTTTTGTTGTAATTCACTGGACGTAATAACTAAAAAACGAGTGAGAATAAAATATATCAAACATAATATAGACATCATTTTAGTTATTTATTCCCCCTTTTAAATGATTTTGTTCACTTAAATCCCATCTCTCATAAATACAATGACTGGATGCATTTTTCTTCGATATATATCGTCAGCATTTTGCAATAATCCTTCTTTACCTAGGAGGTCAGCAGTTTTCTATATATCCTATAGCGTCAGCTAATTCGTCAGCATTTTAGTGCGACCCTTTTTCGGAGGGAGAGAAATAGCTGCTATTTTAATTGCTTTAAAGAATTATTTGTTTGTTTAGACTTAGATGTTAGGTTGCATAATTTTACATAGATTGCATTGGTTACTTTGTTTTTGAAGCCAATTGGTTAATTCGGTCATTGTGTGTCACTGGTTTGATACAGATGTACTGGCCCTGCTGTAAGATGCTACATTTGTACGTATTAATCAGATAATCATACACTGTATTTTGATATTTTGTTTAGTATGGCAAATCAATATCTAAAGTATTTCTTTTGTTTCTTTCTCTTCAAGCTTGTCATTCTAACAGGAAATGTCGAGTCGTTATTACTCAATTGTGCTTAGTCAGAATATGCTGTATTAACAACGTATTGTTCAAGTACACAATTATTAAAACGGAAACCGATACTTTAGATCTGGAAATATAACATATCCTTAACTGTGTACGTTGAAATGCAGCTTAAAGGTACGGGGCTTTTTCAAACGTATCGGAGGTATCGTAGCTTTCTTCTTCAAAGTCAATGTTTGATGGATACAATCGTTGTTTATTCTTTGAATGCAAATATACTCGTCTGTTTCAAAATCTTAAAACTGTGTCACGGAATGGGCCATAATCTTATACTATATTTCGCACATTTTGAGAAAGTCCCCGATAAAAATATGCCTAACTTCACCATAAATACAAAGTGCAGTTTTCACTCCATTATGATTTATAAAATTTAAATTGGCCAACAAATATCATTTCTCATACGTTTTAATGTTTGATTTGAATGCTGCATACCGCACGTTTTCATTTTAGAATTAACAAATACTCAAACTACTGATTTTTGACAAATATCTTCAGGAAATCTCTTAACAAGGTCTCGTTTTAAGTTATGTTCATTTAGTTATATAAATCTTTGAATAAAACAAACAACTGAAGTGTCACTCCCATCTAAAAAGCGTATGATTCAACTGTAATAAGTGGAGACGTTGTTGTTAAAAATAAGTTTATAGTGTAAGATTAATAAAGTGTATCTGAACTCTGATAAATATATGATAGACAAATAAATATAAAGTTCATTTAAAGATCGTTGCTTTTATCTTACGCTATAAGTAGTTTTGTCATCGCGAGAATTATATATCTTAGAGTTAATCGCAGATGTCGTGGTTTGGTGAATGAAGTAGAAAATCAAAGCCATGCGATTTTTTGCGGCATTTAAGTCAGAATTTGCATTCGACCCCAGCATTCTCTCGGCTGATAATTTTTGATTTGTTGACATAAAAAATGTATACATCGTTTTGGGCCTATGTTCAAATCCAGCTTGTATTTAATCTAATATTTTAGCGCAACAGAATATCATAGAAATCATCATCAATTCACGCAAAGTCGCTGTGAAAAGTGACTTAGACATTGGAACTTTAGTTCTGATATCTATACTATATCCTTGTTCTTTTCAAGGCATTTTCTTTCGGAACAAAAACAAAACATCAAATAAAAATGTAAACGAAAATTCAAAATAAAACACACAAAGACAAACAACAACAAGGTAAAAACGATAAAAAAGAAGTAAATCATACACAATAAATGCATATAATTCATGTTCCGATGTTGAATTTTAAGCCGTAAAAACGTTATTTCGATACCTGAATATATCGTAAGACTCTATTTCATATATTGTAACGCATGCTGGCAAACATAAAATACCTTTCGCACCTTTAAACCGGCCACCGTATAAAGCGATATAAATTTACAAGCCTATTAAGTAATAAATACTAGAACTCACGCCGACTGCTGAAATACATTTTGTTTTGCAGAGTCACATAGGTTGAATGCAATGTACAATAGTTACTATGGGATTGGCGGCTATGGCGCACCAAATTAGCTTTGGCAATATAAACAACAGCTCTTCCTGTTTCAGGGTATATTCTGAAGTAGCAAGCAACGTTAACTTTATTCAGATTTTCAATTCGAATTAAGGCATTTCAAGAGAAAAAGACGCCAGCATGTTTTTTTGATGAGATAACAAAGAATCCTTCAATAAAGTTCAAATCAAATTAAAGTGTTCATATTGAACTTCACTGTCAGATCGTTAGAATCAATCTAATGCAAAGGGTTATCAATAAAAACTATTTGACCGTGCCTCTAATGCTTCGCAATAATGTTTATATTGTATTGCTTATTTTCCAACACGATGACTATTTTAGCTGTGAATCAAGTAAATATGAAACTTGCTGTTGATAACAATTGAAAGAATCACTAGGAAGTAAATTAATTACACCTAACTTAGCTACAGTTGTAACGGACAGCAATACCAAGGGAAAATGTCAAGCGTACGATTGATGTAAGCGTTCTTGTATTTTTATAAAGAGAATAAATGTTATTCAGAAAAAAACAGCCTTAAGTCTGATTTCGATATTTCTAGCACTTTGCCTATTTCAGATAGAAAGTACGAAGAAAAATGATATTTACTGTTTCTTCGTTTTGAAAATGCCCTATATTAATAATTATATTGATAATACCTAACTATGCCCTTTCTCTATAACGCTCGCTTACACTGCTGAACTTTAAACATATTACTAATAAGAACATAATGTTATAGATCCGCACTTTGTTAAGTGCTATTTACGTGCAAACTTTAAAGACATCACGAATTTAAACATGTAGTTTAGTGATGTGTGTATTTGTGTAAAAAAGACCCCTCGTATTCAATTCAATAAGTCTGTTTGATACTTTTTTTTCATTATAGGCACAAATATTTACACAGCTGTGATAATATAGATATTTAACAAGCTCTATTTACATATCAAGATCGCTTATCTCGATGTAAATTTTATTAATGATTATGTGCGCTGTGCACGTAACGGTATTTCTTTCTTTGTATGTGACACCCGTGACTATGTATGTATGTATGTATGTACGTACGTACGTATGTATGTATGTATGTATGTATGTATGTATGGATGTATGGATGCATGGATGCATGGATGTGAGTATGTATGCGTGTGTGCGAGCGTGCGTGTGTGCAAGCGTGCGTATGTGCGTGAGTGTGTGCGTGCATGCGTGCGTGCGTGCGTGCGTGCGTGTGTGTGTGTGTGTGTCACGTGTGTGTGCGTGCGAATTGGTGTATTGCTTTGTCGGTGCGTGCTGGAGGGTAAACGGACGGGCGGACGGACACTCCTACGCAGGTGGTATGAGGTGATATTTCCATGGCCACTTAAAGCGACTGCACTCCAAATTCTTAGTAAATTTCAATTTTTTGGTAAAATCAATATATATTCAATTTGTCAGCATCAAGATTATTTTCTTTGTGTAAGAGCTAAAAATAAAGGTAGAAAAAAATATTTACCCGAGCCAGGTTTTGAACTCGGATCTTTGCGCTTACAAAAAATTTACAGGGGCTTAACCTACTACACTACGGAGTCAGCTGATTTGATGCGAGTTAAAAATATTGATATACCAAAGAGCCCACCCCGTTAGTCACGGGGTGATATTTTCTACAATAAAAATAAGCAAAACAACACATTTAAATTGTTTCTTTTGTTAGAAAACTTGTCACTTATCATAATACAATGCCCCTGATACAGTAATGACAATTGTTTTCTTGAAATTGAAAATTTTCTTTTTTTATCGTAACTTGTCCATCTGGAGTGCAGTCGCTTTAAGCGTCAAAAGACGGAATGAAGACAATGTATTTCTGTGTGCAAGTGTTTTTGTCTGTATGTATGTGTATGTATATATGCACATGTGTATACATGTACACTCAATTTAAAGCTAAACAGAACAATTATGCTCGAAAAGAATGATGAATTGGACGGATTATATATGGGCATTAAAATGGGTTACATGTATTCATCTTGTTTTATTTCAGCTACAAAAATGTTTATCCATTTTAATATCACTTCCTTGAATTATTACCAATACGTTTAAAGGGAAGGAACTTTATGGTATATGCCTTTTATTATATATGGTATATGCCTTTTATTACACGAGGGATAATACATCTTACGGAAATCAAGTTTGCGCTAAGTGTTTATCTTACATTTGATATTCTCGAACGCCTTGTTGTCGATGTGAAGACGGTAAGTTTTAGTAGTAAATCTGAGCGCTGAAAATTTGAGTTTGATATAACCTCAAAGGGGTGTAAGAGGTTTTTGGTATCATAATGATCGTGAGATAATATACCGTAAAATCGACATGTTTCTATTATAATAAGGTGTTTGCCATGGTAACGACATCTGGCACCAATAAAGAGAAAATCTTTTATGATCTTCATTTACTAAAGACAAGGTAATTATTTTAAGATTTAAATACACAAATATTCGTTATTTACATATAATACACATTCTAGCCAGACACACAATTGAAGTAATACAAACTGATAAACATGTGATTAGGTAAAACAAGTTGAAAACTTTCTATTACTGAATAAAAGAGTAAAATATGCTTGTCCTGTATGTGGTAAATAAAGCGCCTTCAGTAATAGTTATTTAATAACATATTTGAACGACAATGGTCAAGAGCAGACAGTTTTAAAAACGTTCAGTATATTAATATAACTAGAAGTATCGTGACTACGATCGGTCTAGATTTATATAAATTGCTTTCTTCGGCTACCTTTCAAAGAAGTATGCAGAAATCTCGATTTATTGGAAGAGGTAAAACATTACAATTATGTGCATTCAATAGTTTGATTAATTCTTTTACGCAAAATGTTTTTATTCCCATAAATGTATTAAATTGAAAACAAATAATTATTTCATAAAAAGATAGATAATTAAATGTTTGACTTTTATCTTTTTCTTCAATAATATAATTTAAACATATTATCTGAATTTTATTTTGTTTTATTTTCAACAATTAATTGATAAATATATCATCAAATACAATACATACATTTATTTTGTAATCATTTGTGATATATTATTTTTGTAAAAACATATATATATTTATATGTAAAAATTTAAAATATTTAAATGGAAATTGTTATTTTATCACATGCATATTTATGTATCATTATTATGTTATTTTACTTCTTAAATATTTATTTCTTTATTTTAATAATCCAAACTTAAAAATGTATATAATGCAATAAACCTTTATTTTTTTTAATCAAGGATTAAAAATATTTTGTTCATAAAATAATATTTTACGGACATAACTGAATTAATAAATGTTTTAATAATATCGCTACACAAATTTAATCATCAATATGTAGAATTAAATTAACGTAACATACAAATCAGAAATATTGGCAAATTATTTATTTCCTTGCGTTTTTAAGATTCGACAAAGTACACTTGATGGACCAGCTGCCACAGATGCTGATATGCCTCTTTATCAGCGCGATTTAAGTAATGAAATCCTCCAGTGGCGGGTGAAGCTGAGACAAACTGCTTACCTAAGTAATACCGGAAATGTTGATAGGTACATATTATTAAAATTAATTACAAGACACCTTGCGTTAAATAATAAAATAGTTATTAAAATAGTTTCAGTAATGAACACTGCTGTATATACCCGATTTTTGTTAAAAATTCAACTACTTTCAGCGTTCTATTATTTCACATTATGTGTATTTTAACTGTTCTTTACGACCCGTCTTTCAATATAGCACGATAAACACTTCTTTAAATTGATTTTTTATATTTCCTGAATACAAATTAAATATTGAAAAAACATTATACTAAAAAATCATTACGTAATGTTACTTCTGGGACACGAACATATTTGTTTAATATTTGTTCTACTTACTCTTAGTGCACATGTATCTGTATCTGGATGCGCTTTGGACAGAGATCTGTTACAGTTCGAGACCACATGCAGACGGAACTTAACAGACTACTTGAATGCTATCACGAACGGAGTTTCACCAGGGAAACGTGTAGCTTTGACACCGGTAATTGTGACACCACTGCAAAGGTCTAACTTCCATGATATGGAAAAAAGTCGAAAGCTCAAATAATCCACATTATAGAAAATGCAATAAATGAAGTAAGAATCCAAGGAGACATTGAAGAAGCGTTTGCCTTAGATAATGAGTGGAATAAAATAAAAGGTAAATAACCTTTTCTATTTATTTCTTAAATTTTTTAATATGCTGTGGGCAAAAAAATTGAATATCATCTAAATCCGAAGTTTTTTTCACAACAATGCCTACGCACAAAGTATGTACCCAGTAATTACAGCCCTTCCTGAATTCACAATTCAGCCATACATAGTTTTCCCTCTTGCTGATAGCACTTCTATGACACAAGTCACAAACACTTCTTTCTTTGCTGTCACTGTGTGACTGTGTGGCAGGAGAATTAGCAATGCTCGTAGGAGGATCCGGGTATATAGCAGTGTCTTCCAAGGTAGGTCTAGGTGAAGTCTCCGGTCTTCTTTCTTCCACTTGAGGAATTGTAACTACCAAAAATGGAGAGAAAAAACAGCTACATTGTGGGCACTAAATTTCATAATGTACAATGTTTATAGCTTTGTTTTCATATCAACAATACTCTAAAATATTTTAAGAAATAGTGTGAGTGTTATCGTCAAAGGACTGTATGTTTACCACTACGTTATATACATACATTTGTATATAAGTATATATTTCTATTAAAGTATGCATAAAGTTTTGTTGTCTTATACAGTGACAAAAGGTGGGTTTCAAGTTATAAATAAAATAAATATGTATATAGATATAACTTGATGCCCACGTGCAACATGTCGAGCCCGCCATATGTCAAAAGGGCTAACTCCTTACCAAGTAGGGATAGGTAAAAAAACACCTACATATTGGATGTAACATGCATGTTGTACCACAGAAAAGTGGTCTCGATTTTTCTCCACGGCCAGTAATAAAAAAGTTACAATATAAGCTATTTATAGTAACAACAAAGGGAAGTAATTCTAAAAACAAGGGTAACCCATGGTGGTGAACATTTGTAGAAAGTAACATCAAAATCCCTCCATGCATGAAGAAGAAATGCTCCAGACAAAGATATTCTTGACTTCTGAACTTTAACCTCTAAGTGTGACCTTAGACCTAGGGATCTGGTTCTTGCGCATGACACTCCGTCTCATGATGATGAACATTTGTGCCAGGTAACATCAAAATCCCTGCATGCATGAAAAACATATGGTCCGGACAAAATCTGACGGACGCACGCAAGCACGGACGCATGCACATACACGATAATTTTATCGAGCTCACCGCAAGCGGGCTCGACAAAAACCCTGTTATGATAAAGTTTTCTTGTTGTTCGTAGTTATTCAGTACACATTTCACTTACCTTCATGCCAGTTCTGTGTCTGAAAACTACCACATGCACCCGACTCACTTTTCCAGTCAACTCTCCATTGACTTTCGGTCATTTTCGACAACTCATCGATCTTAAAGCAGGATTTATGATTAAATAAATAATGCATTTTTCTATTCATTTATTTTCTGAATAAAATGTTCTATGAATAGAAACATTAACGCAACCTTTCTTTCGTTATATTCATAAACATTCAATATATGTGCTTCAGTGAAAACCAAGAAAGACATGTTGATGTTTTACAAAGAGGTAATGGTTGCTTTAGAGAATGCAAGTGCCGTAGAAAGTGATAACAGTAAGTACCTTTTTAAATATGGTCCCTTTTCTTTTGTGAAGTGTCTGTGACCTTCTGCTCGGGTCCTCAATATATGTGACCTTCACCGTCCCCGTGTGATGCAGTTTAGCTCTTGATGGTTGTCCTTTTAAATTTTTTCCAGGATTGTTACCTTTGGTATTCTGTAAAACATGATTTTAAATTTTGTTATAAGTATTGACCATGCTGGTTTGCTAAAAAAATATTGCCTTCTCTTCATGCATTTAATGTTTTATTTACTTTGTAGATGATGATAATGATGATGATGATGATGAAGATGCTTAAGATGATGTTGACAATTTGTAAAATAAAGTTTAGCATAAGTATGTGAAGCAGGTATTTTTCAATTGTTAAATATTTCACTACGAAGTTATAAATATTACTTACCATGCTGGAAAACAATACGCTGAGAAATAGTAAATAGCTGTTTGTCCAACAAAGTTTTGTGCTGTACTTTAAACTTATTTATTAAAAGTACAGTGTGAAGAAAGCTTGTAGATTATCGAGTCACTCTGGAATCCTCAAATAATGTCGAATGTTGTTTTGAGGTTAAGCAAACCCGTGCAATACGTGCACAGGAAGTGACCTGTTAAAAAAAATATAATATCACTTTCAATAACTGTACGTAATATTGTTTTTATTTTAAATCATTCTCAAATGCCATTGTGTGATTACTTTTTTCAGTAATCATTGATTATCATGTCTAATGGTAATGATTGTACACAGTGAATGTAAGCTGCAGTTTAAATCAGTTAGTTGATGAATAGAAACGTACAAAATTGATACTTGTCCGAATTCCATATAAAAGGACTTTCTCAAATGTAATACAAAAGCTGTGAATACCAATATTATGAAATACCACAGGGGTTTGCGACTTAAATACATGAACTATATTGATCAAACAAACACATGTCTAAACTACATGCGGAAGGAAATGTCAAGAATTGGGCCCTAAAGAGATTATCGACTTATTCCTCTTAATCTTTCTTATAGAGTGCTCTACCATTATTGAGTATCTCAGAATTATTCTGTTTATCTTGCGATACTTTCGTCTTTCTTGCGTCACATTTGACAGGGTGTCGATGGGGATGAATTTTATTCCGGTGGGACACACGCATATGAAAATATAAGCTTCTGTCATTAGCTTGGACTGTTGCACATCATTAAGATAATCCCGGAAATCCCGACTCGCTTTACATACTATCATCTTTATCAACTAATACAAATTTAATACGTATGACATGGAAGTTCCCGTTAAAGAATGAAACAGATCATTTGGCTCATTCATATGATGAAGTATGTTGTGCAATCTGTCATCTTTAGCACTAATTACTAGATACTACTTGTCCCAGTCGCCGCTGAATTACCGTAGGCAATGTTTATTATGCAAAAATATTCGATAAAATATGCGCAACATCGTATTGATTCCTATGCTTTCATTTGCAGTGCCTACCATGGATATAGTTGCCGAACTTGCACAATCTTATTGAAGAACAAAGGGGTTCTGTTTGCAAGGGGAAATGATGACTTCTATCAAATTAAGACTTTCTGATCAACAGAGTGGTGAGAAAATGTGCTTGCCACCTAAAATTGAAATTTTCTTTATAAAGGAGCACTACAAAAAGAAGATATCTTCTGCTAACGTCCATTAAAAAAAAGAAAGACAACACTACAGTACTGCAATTAAACTAGTGCAAGTTATCTACATGTATAAAATACAGAAATTAAAAGATTACTGGTTCGGTACAAGTATACTGAATTCAGCAAACACTTCTTCGTATCCCTGAGGTGTTGTGCACATCATACTTGTAAAAATCGTGAATTTCTTGCAGATTAAGCGTAGAATATTACATGTATGTACACTTCGTGATTCCCAACCCAGACCGACGCAAATCGAAAGAAAATCAACTTTAAATCTACTTACCATCGACGAATTTTTTTTAATTACCATCGACGAATCATGGCCGCGTAGTATTGAAATTGATCAGGATTGTAAACAAGTGACACTTAGTACGTTGTATACCTAAGTGATTTTAAATTCGTCCATGGTAAGTAGTTTTAAAGCTGATTTTCTTTTGATTTACGTCGGTCTGAATTGGGACTCACGAAGTATTATGAAATTGTGTACTGAATCGAACGTAATGCAACAGCGGTCACATTGCAGTGTAAACTGAAACTTACAAGTTTGTTTGCTCGGTGCATTTTGCAAGAGCTATTTATGAACCAAATATATGCAAAATGTTACAGAATATTTATTTCTACGTTGAACAAGACCAAGTTTTTGAAAATCGGTCTGAAGTTATGAACACACGGCCTTGTTGAATAAGGTCAGTGTATATTTTCGTGATTTCCGGACCCGATAGTGCTATACCTTTACTACTATAAGTGTATAGTGAGCACAAACTTTTTTTGTTTTTTTTTATTTTGTTTTAATATATCAATATATGGGGTACCAGGGTTGTAGAGGGGCCTCTGGGAGGATGGGGGTCCAAACCCCGCGCCGGCCACCTGCGGTTTAAATCGACTACCGCTCTTCTGGCGTAAAGTTATCATAATGACTGTTAAGTTCTGAATGTATTGCAAGCCATTTACCTATTTATTCCCCCCAAAAATATGTCTATGATTTGAAAGATATATCATTCGTTTTAATAGTAAGTGATATCTCTGTCACGATAAGAGATATCTTTGTATCACAGAAAAATGTCTCCTGGACTTAAAGTGATATCTAAAGATACAGCCGAGGCTCGAATCAAGGTTATATTGTTATTTCCAATACATTAAGAGAGATCTTATGATTTAGGTGAGATATCTCTGTACGGTAGAGAGATATCTCTTCAGTATTAGGATATGTCTTTCAAACCTGAGAGATATCTTTATCAAAAGAAAGTAACTCTAAATTTAAAAGAGATATTCTGAATTAAAAACGTATCTTCCCTATTATATGAGGTATTATATCAGAGATATATATCTTTTTTGATTAAATAGTAAAATAGATGTCTCCCTGATTTCAATAGAGATATCTCTTTCACGCTTGGAGATATCTTTGTATCACAGATCTTTATATCCTGAACTTAGAATTATTATCTCTTCTACTTACAGGGATATCGGTTTAACACCATTTTAAATGTATCTTTCTACTTTTGAGAGATATCTTTATATCTATCTATTTAAAGTAAGATATCTCCTAGATTAGAGAGATATCTCTGAATTTAAGAAATATTTACCCTATTCTAGGATATTTCTCTTTTTTGATTGAATAGTAAATTTGCCTGTCATATCAGAGACACTAGGCATTATTTTCGTTTTGTAAAATTACGGATTCCACTGCATACTAGTATCAATTCAAATATGAGTTTATACTTTCGGACAGAACTTAAAATATATATATATAAATATACTAATGATGAACATTTCCTGCTGTTTTCTTCTGATTAATCGCTTTATTTTCAGTAATACATGTAAAGGAAATTAAATAATGATATACAATGTATGTATTATTCATATTCCTCATATTAATCATATTCCCACAATCCAGTAACAATCATGTAATGATGCAGCCGTTATCTTCCTTTGAATTTCATACCTGTTATTTGTAAGGTGTATACATATTGGCGGTGTACTGCAGCTATTTTTATATGCGTTGTTTTTATTTGGCACAATCAATATAGCCAAAAAATAACACCCGCAAAACTGAACTGGAAAATGGTAGTTGTGTTGTTTGAAAAATCCCCCAATTTATTTCCGAATTACGTATTACATTTACGGATTACGTTTACGTTAGAAAGGTCTAATAAGAACGATTAATTAATGAACGTATGAAGTGACGTATTGCACAATCACTATTGAATATAGCACGTTTTATAACACGTTTACGGTTGAGTAACCTTCAGATAGTATGGTGTACACAAAGAGTCGTCTCTGAACACATGTTCATATATATTTGAACGCACAGTTATTGGAACTACAAAGGTATGGTGTACCCGTCGGACCAGTTTATTTCCGACACGTTTTATATGCCATGGTATTTACCATATGTTATATCTTTTAGCTTTTCTTACCCGGAAGATACATTGCCCGGAGTGGTTGAGATATGTATTGCCTGCAGACGATGACTTTCCTAGAGAAGACCGACCTGTTACGTTGATGAACTACTAGATTCGCCCGGATGTGTTGATTCCCGAGCACAGACTTGTCTACATGGTGCCCCATTTACACAGAAAACAC
This sequence comes from Saxidomus purpurata, assembly GCA_022818135.1. Classification (NCBI taxonomy): domain Eukaryota; kingdom Metazoa; phylum Mollusca; class Bivalvia; order Venerida; family Veneridae; genus Saxidomus; species Saxidomus purpurata. The sequence continues at coordinate 521,729 of JAFMSR010000021.1, read as the reverse complement.
CTTTGGTGCAGTTGACATTAAGGTCTACTTAAATCCAACCCCGGATTACCAGAGCCTATACGGAGATGTTATTCTAAATGTCGAGGACAGTCATTTGTAATTGCAAAACGTGTTTTCACCGGACTATCTTTCGGACGTTTTTATAGTCCATTCTTATCATCCTATTTAATGTTCATCTTTTGTATTCATTTTTGTATATATTCATCACAGTAATTAAAGTTGTTAATTTTGTATAGTGTTGAGTGTTTAATTACTCTGGTGTGTTTAGCCCTGACCATCCATCGTTACATTTCGCAAAAGAGATTAAATCAATCGGTATAAATTAAATTTATGACGTCTCTTCAGTTACCTCTTGTCTTGGTTTGGAGGTTACATATCTTGAAAATTCATATTGTGTATTGGTTAAGCTCAATTTATCTTTAATTAGGGAGAGAGTTTTAAATAAGCTTGAAGCTTTCTACTCGATCCTAAAAGTCTATCATAAATGTGACATATTGTATATGCAATGTATTGAATAAAATATTGTTTAAACCAATTTATCTTTAATGGACTAGTAATAAGAATAGGAATCAGCATTCTTGTTGTATCTAACTGCTTTTCCTGCTGATAAAATAGCTTTTAGGGGGAAAACTATTTTATTTCATAATGCATGTTTATAAATACAAACAAGCTCTATGGCGTTTTCAAAGACTTTATTGACATAGACAAAGTTCACAAATATACATGTAAATAACTTGATGTGTAATCCCTAGTTTATATATTGAAAACGTACAACAATAACACAAACTGGGATATATCTGTCTGAAAAAAAGAGAAGTAATTACAGATGTTTTTCCCTATTTCTGAGGATATTGCTATAAACTCAACGTTGGCTATAACTTTGCCATTTTTTAAGATTACTTCATTTAACTTTCAAATTGCATAGCTTATGAAAAAAAGGTCGTGATGCCGCCTAATTGTGTAGGTCAATGTCATATTTGACAGAGCTATACCCCTGTTTGTACTTAGATTTTGGCTATAACTTTGCATGAAACTTCATGAAACTTTCAAATTGTATTGCTGATGACCAAAGGGTTGTGATGCTGCCAAATTTGTAGGTCAAGGTTATATTTGACAGAGTTATGCCCCTTTTCGTACTTAGATTTTGTCACAAAATTATTAGTTATTCTTATAAAGCATAAGAGGGCAACACAAGTGTTCTATTGAACACCCATCTAGTTTAAACCCATAATGCAAGGCAATACTTCCTTTCTTCTACAAAGGTAAATGTATATATACTTCTTCAGTTCTAAAAAATAATATCTAACATGTAATCTTGTTTTCCAGATCCTAACAAAACCGTGAACTTGTTTATTTCAAAATTTTGATCAAAATAATCTAATCCATTAATTTGATATTGTATAATTGGTTATATCTTGTGACATTCCCCCAAAAAGTGGGATAAGGTTTCCTCTCGGCTCTTACAGAAAGTACAAAATTTATAATTTTTGATCTCCAGTTTGCAAAATAATGAATTGTTGCTAAGATTCTATGTACAATTATTGTCTGTAACCACTGTATAAAATAGCTTAATTCTGGTCTCGTTTTAGCATTAACCTGATATGCAATGAGGCAATGCCGTATATGTTATGCTAAAGCGGTTATTTTGTATTTTTATGACCTTTTGTTCACTGGCAATGCGCGGACTAATCCTGGACTTTCACTCTAATGCGCAATGAACTCATATAGTGATAGATCAAATTAAATTGCGTTTAAAACTTACTAATAAGTAGACGTATTCAGCAGCAAGCTTTTGCTTAGTCTAAGGTTTGTTTTAAAATCAAAACAATTATAAAAACTGATTCAAGGTTTGTGTCTTTTCACTTCATGAAGGATAAAAGTTTTATGTTGGGAAGTCTACAAGGACCGTTCTGAAAATTTTGATAATAACGCGCTTCCGAAGGCATTTGACAAAAGTGAAAAAACATTTTTTCATGGGAGAAAACCAATTCCTTTACAATCAGCATGCATAATTATATTAATCCGTTGAACCGTTTCTGAGTTATCATGTTTAGTATAAAGTGTAGTCACATACACTGGCCAAATGTACATGTAGTAATGAAAGGCGACGAAAAATCTGAGATTAGAGCGTACATTGAAGTGCTGTCCTTTAAAAATGCATGCAAAGCACGATTCTAACATGACTCACGATTTTATCTCTATATACAAAGAGTAGAAAAATTATGTTATATTAAACCATAAACAACGCGGGAACCGATATGCTGTAAACATGACGTCATATTGCGCCGCATGACGTTAAATGAGCGTTCGCGTAGAAAATAACGCTTTGCATTTATTCGTCTTTTGTTATATATATGGCAATGTTAGAATCGAAATAACATCCTTTCCAGCGTTGTTATCGTCTAATAAACAATGATTTGTCGAACTGATGTGCAGTTATTAACAACTCAGGCCTCCGGCCTTCGTGGCTAAATACTGCGTATCAGTACTCCAAATCATTGTTTATTAAACGATGAACACTGCTGGAACGAATGTTATTTCATAAGTAACATAGCTCTTACGGGAATATTCCGTGTCATATGGCATTGTTTACAAATAGGTAAAGAAATTCAAAGAAGGTCAATTAGATCTGAAATATCAAGGGCGATCTTGTAGACCCAAGACAGCAGTGACCACGAAGAACATCGCTGCGGTATGGAAGCTAATTGAAGAGGATGCTAGGTATAAGGTCTCCGATATAGGTTTTTTCTTTTGTATATCTACGGGGAGATTTCCTGAGATTATAACTAAATGTTTGGGTTTAAAAAAGACTTGCGCTAAATGAGTTCTAAAGAGCGAAAAGGCAATACAGGGCGATATGCACCTTCAAAAAACACTGAAGCAAATTTCCAAACTTAAAAAAACGGAAAGATATCTGAGCTTGAAACAGAAGATGAGACCTGGCTATGTTATTATGATCCTAAATGTCGCGTTGACAATACAAATTGGCTAAAAAAGGAGACCGTAGTTCAGTCATTGCATAAAGAGCCGAAAGTAACAGAAAGGTTATGTATTGCATTTTCCTCATTTACAAAGGACCTGTAGTACATTCCAACCCCGTCAGGTTAATCATTCACAGGTAAGTTTTATAGGGAAAAGTGATCAAAATTGTAAGAAAAGAATATAAAAAACTGCGTCAGGAGACTGGTCTTCATGTCTTCATCTGATTCATGACATCGCCGCTGTTCACAAATGTGAAACAAATCAAGCGTTTCTTAGGGATAAAAAGGTGATCTAAGTTAATAGATAGATAGATAGATTTATTTTAGTATATCACAGATGTACAAACATGGTTAAAACAAACATGATGCATACATATACAGATAATTAGATGTATACACAAGTTTATAAACAATGATATGCACAAATATAATTTAGCATATTCTCCGGATCTCAGTCCTTGTGACATCTTCCTAAAATTAAATAAAGGATGCTACTGGTCGCCGTAATTCGTCCAAATCTGCGATCGAAAGTGGCGTGTTTCAGGTACTTAAGTTACTTAAGAGTATACCTAGGGGACCCTACTCTGAATGGTTGAACTGAAAATCAAATCCACAAACAGATCCACAATAAATTTAAACCCCTTGTATCTAAACGTTTAGAACGGTCCTCGTATACATGTACTTAGTTTTGTTTCGAATCAAACAAATACAATATACCGGTAACATACACGAAGTATCTATATTAGCCCACCTGAATAATTAGAGAACATCTTAAACATAGCAACATGTTATACAACAAATTGATTTTAATTAAACTTTACCTAATTTACATACAAGGGCGGTGGTTGTTTTTTATAAAGCAGTGTAAGTATTTATTTATTTTTAACTTCAGTTTTGCATTTCAACTCTATGTGGCACTGAAGGGTTGATGATACATTTTAGCCATAATCTGGTAATTACTGCAACATTGTATTTTTCCGGGCGTAGGCCGGTATTTTCACTGTGGGGAATCAAGTGACTTTGTTTTGCTATACCTTACGGAAAATGGCCGATGCGAGTTACCAGAAAGTGCATAGTTTTCGTTCTTTTTCATTGAAACTTGTTTCTACACAAATTAATGATAACCGAGACATACCCTATACACTGAACCTCATGTAGTCTAGCATACCAGTCCCGTGTAATCTAGCCTAATAACTTATCACGGATAATCTAGCATTTTTGTAAAGAATTTGATAATTGGTCTAAATTCAAGAAATGAAATCAGCGCACACCGAAACGATGTTACAATAATAATTATTAATTATCTGTGTTAAAAAGCCTGCCATATGAAGTTTTGATGCATTTCTTTTGGAAAAAAACTAGGTTTTCCGCTAGGTTTAGCTCACGGCAAATCTTATATTTTTAAATGTATTATAAACAATATTTGAAATGTCTTTCATTTTATTTAAACAAAACAATCTTAAAAGTGATATCTATTAAAAAAACATGACGAATTCAATAAATTCCTAAGGTTACGTTCAGGTTGCATGCAAATGAAATAGCGGTCAAGTCCGACCACGAGCCCTATAGTAACTATAGTAACCTAATATTTGTCGCGAATGTACTAAAGTGCGATATTCAGCTAACAGATAATGAATAGCTTTATATCATTTGGTTTCTACAAAACGTGGACTAAAGTAAATAGGTGCGATTGCCGTCAGTTCATTTTGTCCATGTTTTAGTACCAAATATCTTCAACAAATTGGCTACTACGGCCGTGTATCTTTTTAAAAGATTTTTTGTAAGATGTCCTTTAATAGTCTATTATAAAATGCATTATTATTGTAGCATAATTTGTATGTTGCTTTACTATTTCAAAATAGACTGACGTCGGGAATGGAGAAATGTTTGTGTCACATTATTGTATTAAAGTCACCAATACGCTATATTAACATAAATCAAGACAATGCTACACATCTAATATCAAACGTATGTGCCTGAAAATTGTTTTACAGATCCGAATATTATAACAAGAATCAAGATTTTTTTGTTGAAATCGGCCTCATACATGTAGTTTAGAGGAGATATAATGGCGGGTAAATGTGAACGACTGAAGGACAACAGGCTAGACTGCGCCCATTTTGCTTACTTTGTGCAATGTCACTTTATTCAAAGCTGCATATAAAATGGAAGACAGAAGTCTAGAAACAACAGTATATATCTTCCTTTAATAATTGTTGTAGACGTTTTATGACTTTAAATGCAACAAATGAAGTATTGAAAAAGTAACAAATATATTGAATAACAATGACAATGCAGGATCAGTCAAAATACAAATCGAAAAGGTTTCTATTGAAAATGTCTTCACATACCGAGTGAAGGAAATTTGTTGAATAGAAGCATACTACTGAAAACAATAAGATTATTTTCCGTTTTTATTTGACGTAGTTGTTGTTGCATTTTAACTTCATATTTCAGTAGTTTAGTGACAAAATATGTTAGATGTAATGTAAAACACCATCTACATGTATATACCAAATTGGTTTTACATTCTGTGAGCACGTCAATACGTTAGTGCATCAAATATAAACACATTTATTTCAGCCTACGGTGTTTCTTTCGTCAACTGGTGAACATAGAGAGTCAGATACTCACTCAAAAAAATAAATTATAGTCTTACAAAAAACACACAAATATCCTCTATACAAAGAACGATGCCAGAGAGAGATATATATTTACATAAAATCTGCATGTTGACAACAATACGGATATGAAAATAGGGAAAACAGAAGTTGAGGGGCATGTCTGTATAGTGACATTAGGATCTAATCAATACTAAATATACATGATATTACTCATTTGTACAGAAATAAATGTATCTTCTTCGAAGTACATGTAATTTTGCTGAACAAAAATATACAATTTGCCCACCCTTTAGGTACACAGAAAAGAAAACAAAAAGGAGTAATCACATGGTACATTGTAAAATCAATACAACAAATGTATTTGTCTATACTTATAACCATAGTAGGCGCAGTCTTTTATTTCAAAATAAACTTCATTTGGATCGTTGAACAGCGATTAGCATTTTATGCCTCTATGATGCATTATTGATGTGTTAGTGTCCGGTTATGTCCTTATTTGCAATATTAAATTGGTATATATAGGACTTGTACAGTCAATACCACCTGAAACAAATATATACAATGTATATATGTACGTTTTATGTCACAATTGTTACTTTGAGTTGTTTTAAGAACAACTATTAAAGACAGACATACACATTTACACGGCATTCACTGCATAATAACCACGAAGATTATTCTTAATATTGAAAAACCCTGTACTTAGCAATACATGTATTATACATCCACTTTTTCATGACCACTAACTCTACAACATGTCAGTCATTGAAGACGGCTGCATTTTGGTAACAAAAATGAATTCATGCATATATATTGTACCTTTATCAGCATCAAATTCCTTACGGTCCTTTTAAGTTGCATAAAATCGAAAGATACAAACATACAATATCAATAGGTATAAATGTATACACAAATAATGTGTCAGGACAGCAAAAGGTAAAAGTCATTGAGCCAATTTTGTGGGTTTTTCAACTTTTTTCAGTGTAGGGTTATGATAATGAATATCATTTCTCTAAATAATTTAAAATAAGGATTGCAATTCTGTTTGGTTACAGTTTACAGCTGCTATATTCGTTACAGTAATTCTGCAAATATGAATCTTATTATCAACTCTTGGTTGTTGCTGACAAACAAATAAAAAAAAAACAACTCGTGCATATTTTTAATTTCTTTTTGGTGCTTTCTGAGTATTCATCAAGATCCAAGCTAGTGAGTAAATGTTGTATTTTAAATGTTTAATACTGCCATATTTTCTTAATAATGTTCTTTAACTTTTCCTTGAATTTCATTTTTTGAATATGCCGTCGTTATTATTATACAACAAATGTACCTATATCTAACAAGTACCTTTTCTAAAGTAAGGGTTTGTTCCTTTTATAACGTTTGTGGTACTAAAGGGAATTAAATATGTATAAAGCTAAAAGTCCTAAATATCAACGAATACGTAGACTGTCTCTGAATTTGTTACAAAACAATTACAATCAGCAATTTTAAATAAAAGGACGGAGGACTTCTGTACTGTATTTACCTTTATCTGGTCTTAATGGTTCGTATGTTTGTTCCATTATTTCGATGGCACCTCTGTCTGAAATGTATATACTCAGCACTATCATAACAGCATTAAAACTACACTTACTTATTGATATATGCACTTATAATTCCAAATTTATATTTAATTTTCACTTTTCATAATGTGTCACGTTATCGTATCGTATCTGTATATTGTTTGAACTACAAAGCAATACGTATTAATATGATTAGATGGGGCAGTGCGATTTATGCAACCGACCCATTTTCTAAAGATGTGAACCCAAAATATCATTGAAAACAATTTCATTGTCGCCTTCTCTAATATTTGTCTCAACAACGTATATTTATTTTTATTTGGTCAACATTTACCTCGGCTCAGCAAATTCTTCTTTGGCATGAGACTGATGTAGAAATACGACATACATATCTTGATCAAATGTCATCATTGACTCATACCATTTTGAATCGTTTCCAATTAAACGCTGAGTGACATTTGTTTTTAAGTAATTGAACAAATAATAACAAATGAAAAAAGTTGGTGGTTTAAATGTCATTAAAATGTAAACGAGAAATTGCTTGAAATAAGTTATATCTAGGTCTCTCACATTGCATCTTCCACCAGTATTTGAAGTACTTTTATGCTCATACTTAATAAGATGAAATAAGCTCATGTTGAATAGCTCTGTAGATCTAAAACAAAATAGAGGTATCACTGGAAGTGATTAATTCCCCGCTTCTGCACTGGTCACAACACAAAAGAAAAATCAGTGCGAAGTAATTGAAGTGACAAGTATGCTTTATTATATATATTAAACATAGCTTGTATGGTGCCATGAATAAATGATAAACACAGCTTGAACAGTGCCACGGATAATTGATAAATGCTCTGCATGCATATATATTTGTTAAGTTCAAAAGGGCAAATACTCTATAAAATGTGAAAAATAGTAATATAACTTGGCATTGTAGATAGTATAGGGTATACACACTGTTGAGTTTAAATGCAGTACCACCATCGATACTTGAGAGATAATTCTTTCTTATTGAACACTTGCTAAGTACGAAAGTGCAATAACTCTATAAAAATGCAAATCACAGTTAAGAACAGTATTAAATCGATCAATACATTAACTAAGTTTGCGACGCCACTCAAATTTGACATTTTATATACCTTGCTCTGATCTTATTTGTTCATAGTCTGTTCTGTATGACGTGTCTTCGTCTGTAATAAGATATTTTTGACAAATATTTTTAATAGTAAGTTTACAGCGTGGATATATTTTCATATTAAACAGAGAATAATCTACGGAAACAATCAGACACTCGACAAAGCATTTTCATGAACACCAACCAGCAATATGATGAGGTAGTTAAATATTTTAAAAGGCAAAACAAGAAAACAAAACAGAGTGCATATTAATAGCCTGAACTAAGGATGACAGCTGTCCGGTACTTGGCATATAAATTATACGAACTTAAGGAATTTCTTTATACGTGAACATAAATTTAACTATTTCTTTCTTGAAAATTAAAAACGCTGCCTCTGAAACTAGGTCTTATACTGTTTGAGTTCTATGTATATCTCTATTCACTCACAATAACTTTATTATGCATATTACCAGCTATTGTATTCATTTCGGAAACTTCGTCTATCGATCTACCAGCATTTGCTGTACCTCTGTTCTTCTTTTGGAGTCTGACAATGAGGTAAATATATTTCATGAAAGATTAATTAGACCTACATGACCTATAAGATTGTTATAAATATAGATTGATATATATAGACAATTATATTGCCTTAATACCCATATTACATTATTTGATATGTATCCAATTACCACCCACAGAAGATTATGCTACTTCCGGTTGCTGTCCTAATCGTATAGAAGATGGGTACGAATTGAGGACAATAACAGTCAGTTGTAATGCAGGGGTTGGCTGTGTTATGCACGCCCGATCACACGAAGACTGAGACTCAGAAGTGAGCTGGTCCTTTATTGCAAATTACAAAATAAAGCGGTTTCGCGGATTTACAGACTATTATAGTATATGTTCTCTATATGTCGCATAAAGGTGTATTTTATGTTAAACGTGACAATATTTGAGATGCCAAGTAAGCATGAGGCGCTATTTTTCGCACGATTTATTTGACATGTGAGACTACCAATGTGTATATCAGAAAATAAACAAACATCATCAATACTCTATCAACTTAAATATTTCACAATTTATGCCTACATGAAGCCGTACTTAATTCTCTTATATTAAAGAATTATATTTGAGAGGAAAATCATGATGAAATAATAAAGTCAGAAGCAGGCCAATTTTATCTGATTCATGCTGAAAAACGATATGAAAATATTTCTGTCTGGGTGCTATTGTGGCTAACATAACGCTATTCATTTGAAAGTCAAACGTGATGCATTAAATCAGCAGTTAAGCATAACTAATGTATACTATGAAAATATAGACTTTCGTACCTTTTTCTGTATAAAATCATACCAAACACTATCCCAAATGTAATGGCTATAACACCAGAAATACTGCCAACTACCACGCCAATTGGAAATTCTTTTACAGCAGTTGTTTTCACGGCTACAACAAGAAATAATATAATGAAAGCAAATAGATCAGCTTTAAATGCTCTTGTTTTCAACAAGAGGGTCCTCTTATTTACAATTATAAATTCTCTTTAGAAGTAAGACTCTCGTACCATTAGTATGACTGTACATTAAGCAATTTGAAACCGACTCCGAACAACATAAAGAGAACACAAGTGAAACACAGTCTCAGCCCTTTTAAAACCAAAAATAATATCAAACAGGGAATGCCACGTACCAAAAACGCAGCCTCCCCAAAACGAGCCCCACAGCACCCAGAAGTGCACACCACCAACACACACACACACACACACACGCACACACACGACACACACACACAATCATGTACACACACACATATACACTACCAACACACACTAGCATACAAAGCAAACACACGAGGACAAAACGAACAATTAAAGGAACACAGTGGGGCACCGCCTTGGAACGGTCAGTGGCAAAAACACCACTGGGGAGCTTAAACCGGTTTATGGTGCGCACCCAACCTCACTCTTACCCCCAACCATGTTCCAAAGTCACAGGACAGTGTAAATAAAAGTAATCCCTGCTAGGTGAATCTCTAACACACGCAATGGAAACAAAAGGCGTGGTATGTAAAACACAAAAATGCTCGTGTATAAATATATAAAAAGCAAACCTTGAGAACCAAAAAACGTATGTACTCAATGCCTTTGCAGAAGGCAGAGCACCAAGAGAAACACCCTTAAGGGCCCGACGAAACAGGCCAGAGGACAGAAATCAAAACAGTTTCTTCCCAGTGGGATTTAAAAACTGCCCATCACAGAGTCCTCCCCCTCTTCCGTCAGACACAATCAAAGAGGGAAGCATAGCGTCCAACTGTAAACGGGTTGAACACCAAACATGCGGTGTGTCTCACAACAGTTGGGTCGTAACCTCTTTTAACAAAACGTTTTATAATTTTAGCAAATACAGTTGGAAAATTGCCATGACCCAAAATCTTACGAAGTTTGTAAACCACATCCCCATAAAAATCGGGTTTTGAAATACGTTCTCGCAGAAGAGTCTTTAGATTACTATTGAATTTCAAAACCAAATCAGAATTACGATAGTAAAATTTAGCAAAATATTTACGCAATTTGTAATAACGGTAGCCCTGTTGAAGAAGTTTATTTGTAATATATTGATTACGTTCATTGAAATCCTCAACATAACTACACGCTCTGGCAAACCGAATTAACTGAGAAATGTATACCCCATAAGATGTAGCATGAGGTACATCCCCATCCAAATGGGGGAAATTTACAATACTAAAATTAAAATCATCCCTCTTGTCATAAATTTTGGTATGTATAATATTGTTATAAATAGAGAGATGTAAATCTAAAAATGAAGCACCAGTATCCAAATTGTTAGTTTTAATTAACTGGAGTTCCCGGGGATAAATAGTGTCCACCAATTAAATAAAACCTGCATTTGAAAAGGATTAAATCTCTTTCGGCAAAAGCTTTTATTTATTGTACTTCCCAAAATAATTGGGAAACAACCAAACCGGGGCCACTTACGGAATACTGTTCATACAAACATATTTGTTATTATATTGTTTATAGGACCGGCCGACTCTAGGATTTTCCCCCGGGTGAACCTGCCAAGACCCCAGTATGACTCCTATGCATACTGATACCTTACGTAAGGGAGTTTTGTTTTACGTGACTTCAATACCAAGTTAGTTTTGTCCAAATATTTTGATTACTTAGCCAAGTTCAGAGTAATGCCAGTAGCCAAACATAGGTCTGAGAGCTTACAGACCAGACTAGCTTGGTGCTTAAACCACTTTGCCTCGAGTTTTCTTAATTTGGTGTTATAACGTAGGGTGGAATCCGTCTCGAAGACTTTTCACCCATTGTGTAAAGCTATGTCTCTCACCCCTATTTTTTTCTTTTGAATACACGTGTTGAAGAGTTCACAAATTGTTGAAGAAGGAAGAGAATTTTGAAAGAATTCGCGTAGTCAAAAGGAACTGAACTGAATTTGATTTATAAAGTCTGAGTTTTTAGCCTGAAAGGGCGCCTGTGACCGACCCCATCATTTCCTCCATAATGCAGTTAAAATTGAATTTAGAGTCTGAAAGTAAATTATTTGATGGAGATGACACTCTCCCGATTGCCAGATAGTATTTTTGCGTGCTAAATTAAGGTGAGAGCTGTGGCAAATTCTGCCCAGATATCTTTGCCCCTTGAAAGGGTAAATACAGGTGGATTCTGTATACAGGGTCCTTTCGGATGATAAGTCGATCCTTTATTATTTATTTTGCTATTCAAACATTCTTATCGATTTCTGCATGTAACAATTCGTCATTGTTTAATTCAAATATCACTATCCATGTTTTAGATATGGTTCTGGAAGGACGAACGAAGAACGGATGAAGAACCGACCAAATGAAATAACGAACGGATAAAGTCAAAGCTGTATCGCCGAGATTATCAAATGAAGAGAATACATTAGGGATATTAGTATAGTAATGTGATCCAGAATGAGGGGTTCGCTCGAGTCGTGCGTCCGATCATACGAGTGCGGAACACGAGTATAATCCGACCGCGACGAGATCCAATCCGGCTTCTACATAACATTTTCTATGATCATAATGATCCTTTCATTATAACTATTTTTTTACTTTTGGTCACTGTCTCCAAGAATAAACTGAAGTAAAATGACATTTTGAGCATTAATTGAAGAAAAATTCTTATTTGCGCGAAATAGTCCATATGTGTGGCGTTATTTTATTGACGATAACGTATATGTAAGCGACGTTATTATCGTCATGTGTATGCGTGAATATTCTATGGGCCAAATAAATGCACTCTTTCAACGGATTGCACGTATGTACAATACGGAATTTTATTTCTGTAAGGCCGTACTCTATAGCTGAATAAAGGCTGTTCTCTTAACAGAATATTAAAGGTATATAATAAGGAGCATTATTATTTTTTAAGAAGTATACATTCATTAAACCTACATTAGACGTCTTAAATTGCCGAAGAAATAGCACAATGACATACTTTGTATACGTTTATGTTTAAATCAAAGAAACCAAATGTTGAATTACAGACATCAGGCGATCACAATAGCTCATCTCGAGCAGTGTGTGCTCCGGTGAGCTAAAAAGAAATTAAGTGAAGAAACAAACAAAACTAGATTTTTAATGTGTTTCGACATATTTGTTCAACATGTTCAAAACGATTAAATTTATTGGAAAACAAGAAATCCATCAATACAAATAATGTTTATTGAAAAACCTCTGGTAAGGGAGATTACTCAGTATACCCTGATTAGAATGGTTTAAAAAGACCCAATTTAATCTCAAAGTTTGTAAAAAAAGGTTTACATTTTCTTTGCTTTCAAGTGATAATAATGATAATAGTTATTATTTCTCCAACAAGGAACTGTAACAAGGAACCTTCTGAGCAAGTTTGGAGAAAGAAAACAGTGACCCGTAGTGCGTTATCAGGGAAAATCTAAAGGAAGTCACTGTGACCTTGAACTTTGACCCACTGACTCCAAAAATAAAAGGGATCATCTATATGTTGCAAGGAAACTTTTCCGCAAGTTCCGTGAAGTTGAATAAAAACTGTGACCTGTAGAGCCAGTTGAGCTAATACGAAGGTTTTCTGACAACTTTTTGATGAAAAAAGACATTTTTTTTTGTCAACATCGTTTAAGAGTGAAAAGAACATGGTTCTATTATTATCCCATCAGTAAAATAATTTTTCTATATCAGCAAAGTTAATGCTATCCTGGGACTTTAAGTAGTTAAGTAATCTTATGATGACCTCAACAAAATTTCATCCCTACTATTGAGATAAAAAAAAATGTTGAAAACATATTTTCTGTTTGCTTCACCCATGTTATACAAACGTTTTGGCCTGTTAAACTATTTTTTCTAAATTAAGTTCCTGTCGTTTTAAAATAAAAATATCTGCGTGAACAATATTGTTTCAACACCATTTCTACAGCTGTTCTCTGTACACATATTATAATTCAGGATGCATCCCTAAAAATGCACACTGACAGACGTTTCATATGGATTTCTTCACCATAATTTGCAGTATGGCACACATTTTCATGAATACCAGCCTCCTTGCTTTCATGTGTTTCCATTCAATCAATTTCCACTTTCTTTGATTACTTTGTCTCCTTTTCATGTAAGCTTTTATATTATTTATTTTACCATAATTTACGTATAATTATGACTGTCACTTAGGACGTTTTTTTCAAAATTAATGATATTAATATGTCAGCACTGATATTCTAGTTGCCCAGGTTACAAAACATTCACTAACATGTGCCAGAGCTACAATCTGTATTTTGTGTAGCCAATCAACCTTTGAACAATCCTTTTAAAAGGTTATTTCTCATGTGTTTTCTTCATCTTCATACTATAAGATTTATCGTGATGTGCAGCTGAAGTCATCTGTTGTTATTTAGGTGGCCTTTCACATATCCATTCTCTAGTGTGACTATCCATTCATGACCTCCAACAAGATATCTTTCACACCATTTTACTGTTGTTTTTTTTTCAACACAAAAAGTCATTATATATTGACTACTCATTTTCATACACTCAAGCACATCATGTAACTAAAAACAAATTGCTCAAACAGGAGTTTTCAGTATTTCAATGACATGAATTGTTCAACCAATTTGCCTTCTGTTTATCTGTGACTATCAAATGATCCAATATTTGCTGAAAGTTCATCCGAAAGGATCCAGTGTATCATGCCATTACATCAGCAATGGTGTGATCTGTAGAAAAAAGAATTCTCTGATGAAAATAATTGTCCATACATTTGCTTACATGATACCGTATACATTTATATAATTATAATGCAAAATCTGGAGCAATCTGAAGGCCCTGATACATCTTTAAGTGTGATTTAATTAGTTGGCACAAAAATCTAATCAAACATAATGTTTATTCATTTCACTTAAATTGTTTGAAAGTATGTAGTTGTTTCACAATAAAGATGGCAATTAAATTACAAAACAGTGAAAAGTCTTCAAAACAACAAAAAAACAAAAATAATATCAAACAGGGAATGCCACGTACCAAAAACGCAGCCTCCCCAAAACGAGCCCCACAGCACCCAGAAGTGCACACACACACACACACGTACACACACACGACACACACACACAATCATGTACACACACACATATACACTACCAACACACACTAGCATACAAAGCAAACACACGAGGACAAAAAGAACGAATAACAATCCCTGAAGGATGAAAATATAACAACATTGATTGAATGTACGGGGAGACTTTTTACGGCCGCCACACGGCACAAACAACACAGTTGTGAGCATAAAAACAAAAATAATATCAAACAGGGAATGCCACGTACAACTGGTTTGGAATTCTGTTATTAAAAGTTACCTCATATTGAGGGGCTCACAACACCTGGGTGATTTCCTTTTCATTGAACGCAGCAACTTAAATTTCTTTTTTTTTTTGTACACTGCCTTCTGTGACACAGGAATTTCTAGCTTGTGACACAAGTCATATCTATGGTCTGAAAAAAGTTAAGAAAGTATTCATAATTTCATAAAAACAATCACTAGCATGAAACATAATCAACAAAATCTTGATTAGACTAATGAGTAAAAAACAAAACAACTTGTATCCAAGTCTACCGGTACCTAAATCAAGGCAATTTTGACATTTCTCTCTGTATTATAACTGTAACCGCGGACCTATATATACTGTGTATATACATGATATAGGTCAGTGCTGTAACAAGTTAGGCTTTATACTATTTCAGTCATGATAATTAACTAAATTAGATAATAATAATTAGATAATATAAACAGATTAAAACAGTTTTAATAGACCCGAAGTCACAAGTGAACTTTCAAATTGAATAAAAATTTCCCAAATTGTCTTATACACTCGTCTTACAGAGAAATGGTAAGATTGAATCTACTGATATAGCTTAGAAATTCAAACAGAAACGATTAAAGTACTTTTTCTTTATTTGTTCTAAAGCCAAATTGAACATTTACCATTTTATAATTTTATATGTGTTAGTATTCTTAGTCAATAATATAACTTTTGGTGACAGTAATACAAGAATAAAATTCAGTATTTCAGAAATTTATCTTATCAAACATTCGATAATAATATGTCATAAGTATTATGTGCACATTAACAAACTTAGTGACCCAAGCCAATCAATGTAGTGTTTTATGACCCTTATAATTGCCAGGGGCAATACTGTCCTGTAGAAAAAATGCAGCTTATCGAAACATTACATAATATTGCACAATATTATGTAATGTGAGCACATCGATCCTGGGACATCAGTGATGGACAAGCTTTTGTCTTAGCTACTGTTACAACATGAACAAAAGATGTATAATAGTTGGTAACTGAACTTCTAATAAATTTGCCAAAAAATGAAGACAAGTGTTAAACTTATACTTTTTAACAACCAAATCTGAACACAGACCTATTACATCTATACCATGCCTAGTTTAAATGAAAGTTTTAAAGATGGTAAGTAAATAGTTGATAGATCATAACGTAATGGTATTCATTTATTGTAGTAAATGCATTAAAATGAACAATAACCTTCAGTTGTGAGTGATATAAATTTACAAATTTACTACAGCCTGATATAAATGTAAACCTGTGCACTTCTCTTGTATAAACATTTTTTTCTCATTTCAGACTTTTGTATTGATACATGTACATAACGTTTTTAACCAATGTAATATAGACAGTAATTTTCAAAGAACTTAAAACTTTTAAAAAGTTCAACTGATTGGTAAGAAAAAATGTTAAAAGGAAATCTGCATTTTGTGTTATATGGATTGATCAGAGGTTCAGCTATTGATCTGTAGAATGTTATTGAGGTCAAGTTTAAGGACAATTGACAATGGACAAACCAACATCATGACATAAGCTCTGCTGAAAGGAATTTGGGTTTCATGATTTTAACATGTTTGGTAAAGGTCCACAAGGCAATGCTACACACCACATATATCGAAGCTATACGCCATGAAGATTTTCATCTACCGGTATATTGAGTCGATGTAAAATCAAGTGACCCCAAGGAAAGGTCAATTTTGACACAGGGGTTTTGATAAAAAATCAACTAGGCAATGCTACATGATTGTCAAATATCTAGAAACTCTAGGCCTTGTTAGTTTTAGACTATAAAATGTTCAAATATTTCTTACATAAATCAGTTATCGTAAAATAAATTTAGTCCCTGGTCATGGTCAGTTTTGATTTAGGGGGTCATGATACACCCTGCATCATAGGCTATTTTTAACTAAGATGCAGTGTTTGGGTCACAGCTAAGCTATTTACACCTGTGACTCCCGGGCAGATCCTCTAGAAATTTATATTAAGCAATGCTAAATATCTAGGCTCAAGTGATCATGAATGTTTAAGGTAACAGAATGGCAAGATTTAGTACTGATGCTCGTCATTAAAATCAGCGCTTAATCTGCTATCTTTATAAAATGCAGCATTCCATATTAAACTGAAAGTTTTATTCGCCTCCATAGTCGAGTGGTTAGACTGACTTGAAATCACTGTAACCTCTCATTGATCACGAGTGTCATGTAGCCCTGCTACCAACTACATCTCTTTATGTGCAGAGCATGCAGGAAGTGGTTATAGAAGAGCTTCCTCCAAGAAAATTTAATGAGAGTTAGGTTACTTGTCGTCTGTAAAAATAACTGAACTGTGGTTGAAACAGGCAGTCAACCCTGCAAAACAATTAAAGTAACAACCTTATTAAAAGTTCGAATTGAAGAAGATGGAATATTCCTTTATTCCTTTACAGGTGAAACAGCGAAAGCCCCAATGTGAGACACAATTCTCAGTCAATTCTCAGTCAACCCAAAAAGTTTTTAAATATTGCTTGACATTCAGTCAGACAAACACAAAACTTTGCCTGACCGGCTAAAGTTTTGCTTGACCAAACAAAATAACTTTTGTGTTTAAGGGCAATAAAGTGCCTGCCATTCGGTGAGACAGCAGCAAAAATTTGCTTGACCGGTTAAAATTTGCCCGACTGGACAGGTTGTCAGGCACTTTTCGGAATTACTGTAAATGGCCTATGTTTTGAGACGAATTAGTGTCACTTTCAGCTTTGATATTGACACCCAAGTATTGTACAGCTGGTGCATATATTTGATACTCTAAAATTAATGTTTAGTCTGACTGCAAGTATGAAACTTGAGAAATAAACAATAAGAAATATGGCTTTCACACAAACTGTATTCAATAGTTTCGCATAATCTATATCTCAAAAAATCAAATAATGAAAACAATAAACGTGATAAAACTTTAAAGTCGGACACGTTTAAAAATAATTAATTTTATATGTCACAATTATTTCAGAAATAAAAATTTAAGTAAACAGTTTACAAACAAATAATTGTGTAAATACGATATGTCGAAATGCTATTACTGTGTTACATGTACAGTAAAACTCGAGCATCGATAACTCGAGAACCTTGGATAACTCGAGGACTCCTATCGGTCCTGGCAATTTTACCTATATGTTTAATTAGAAATCACCATGGATAACTCGGTTACTCGAGAACCTGGGGTAACTCAAGACACATGTGGTCCCGCCAGATATATTTCTTACTACAATTACCTGCGGCAACACGAGGTCACTGATTATCAGATTTTTCTCACCTCCGCTGGCACATCATTATTTTGACACGTCATAAGAAAAACTCCTACTGTTAATTGATTGTTTATTATCAATTAATCGGAAAGCCAGTGGCCAAAGTGCTAAAAGTATTATTCGCACATTTTAATCGTCTTCAATCATATGTAATTACAGTTGCCTATTACTTTGATTGAATAAGAAAATAAAGAAAATTATGTTTGCGAGTGTTTAATTACGAGAACTTAATGATGAGATGAAAATTATGAGTCTGACTAAACTCTCGATGATAAAGCATGACAAAAATCTAAACTTCATATTTTATCTAGAGTAATGTCTATCAAATTGTCAAGTCAGAAATAAACTTTGTGTCCGAGCAATCTAGTAAAGGACCTGATCTCGGGTGAAGTCACTGGGCGAAGTAAAATTAAATTACTTCGCCTTCTCCATTAATTAGTTTTCATATAGTAATCACTATTATTATACATGTATGAAAACAAAACAGACAGGATTTAATCAAATAAATACAAATGGTAAATTGGTAATAATGGTTCGTGATTTAATGAAATTAATGAATGTTTAAATCCCACTACAACATAAAGGTCCTCAAATACACTTTGTTCATAAGATATCCTGGTCCAATCAATTTTCAGTCATGTAAGGATATTTTTATACACACGAATGCTAGTTATACAAATGTAATATTTGTATGATACCTGTTTATCACCTGTCTTCTGGCCTTTATAAATATGATAATAAACAGTAGTTATTGCCATGGAAATACACTTTCTGGAACTATGGAAGTAACAATTTTTAAGAGTTTTAACATAACTACAAGTTTTACTATACAGAACACCAAATACTTTGATGCGATTCTTATTGGTTATTGATATTGCATCATTTCTGACAGCAAGAAGGTTTACAGTAAGTTTTTCAGAGTCGTACGACCTGTATGGACCCATGACTGTTTCATGGTACAGAATTAAAATATGCCAAAGGGCTTACTCAGTTACTGATCGTGAAATACATTATCCAATTAAATATCAATTTGGGTATTTGCAAATAAGAACAGTTACCTTGGCAAGCGCATTTTATTTGCGAGGTATACCGAAAAATTTCTATCACCGATATACACATTGCAGCAGACGGCATGCAAATATTTATGACAATGTGGGATTTTCAGGGGAAAAGAAACGATGTTTATAAATGAAAATTTTAGAAATAGAAAATATAAGTCATTTTGGACTATTTACGGTAATTTTAATAGTTTTTAACCTGGCTTATCTCAATTTCGAAAAATGTTTACATTTTTACGTCCAGGGCACTTGTAGGATAATTACACGTTTTGTCGTGTTATAACATCTGCAGAATCCCGAGGCATGGTTGGTGCCCGAATCCGAGGGTTTCTGCAGGTGTTATAACACGAAAAAACGTTCGTTAACGCTATTCTAGCATAAATAGCATAAACAAGAGGGCTAAGATGACCCTATATCGCTCACCTGCGACTTATGACAATATGTGACCAAACTTCAACTCTAAACCTTATATCATAAACACAAACATTCTGTTTGACATTGACAAGGCAAACCTTTTAACAAATTTACATGATGATTTGATTGTAAATATCACCTGTATGGCATACACAAGGCTTTTAACCGGGTAACCTAGTTTTTTACCTCAGATTACCCATATTTATACTCGACTTAAATTTTATCAAGACAATCATACTTACAGTGTCATGAAAATTCATAGAAAAACCTTCTGTATGCAATAGAGGTTGCATTTTTCATTGGATTTTCATGAAAATTATTCAGTATCAAACACACGGTTTTTCTACAATTTTACCCCGTGACCTAGTTTTTGACTGTAGATGACCAATGTTCGAACTCGACCTAGATTTCATCAAGGCAATCATATTGACCAGGTTGCATGAAGGTCCAATGAAAAATGCAACCTCTATTGCAAACACATGATTTGACCGGGTGACCTAGCGTTTTACCCCGGATTACATATGTCCAAACCCGCCCTAGATTTTATCAAGGCAATCATACTGAATAATTTTCATGAAAATCCAATGAAAAATGCAACCTCTATTGCATACAGAAGGTTTTTCTATGATTTGACCCCGTGACCTTGTTTTTTAACCCCGGATAATCCATGTTCAAACCCAACCTAGATTTTATCGAGGCAATCATACTGACAATGCTTCATGAAATTCCAATGAAAAATGCAACCTCTATAGCATACACAAGGTTCTTCTATAATTTGACCCCGTGATCTAGTTTTTGACCCCGGATGACCCATGTTCGAACTCGACTGACGATACGGACGAATGTAAATACAGTACATGACTGATGTTTATTTATTTCACAGCAAAGTAGTTTTTTTTTCAATAAGAAAGGTAACTGAACATATATTTTGTGAAATTCATTGATTGTTTTTGGACAGGGTCCAATGAACAGACCAGGTGCCACTTTTATTGTGAATTTGTTTTCCAATTGTGAATTGGTCCGTTGACCGGTACCAGTTTTATAAGGAAACACATCGCTGGAGTTATCAACGTGTTATTGAATGTGTCGTCTACAACATATTGGTGATGAAACTGATGTCTACGGATAGCTGCTCTATTAATTTAGAAAGAACAGGTGCTTCGCAAACCGACTTGTGTATCGCTCTTCTGTATCGCAATACAAATTGTCCTCCACTTTCCTGACGATACATTGCCCTATTGCTTATCATGAGTATTTCAAATAAAAATGAATGGAAGTCACAGAGACAAAGGCCTATTTTATAATTGTCTTTCATGACACAAATTAGCGAGAGCACCAATCATATTACATAGCATATTACACAGAGAAGTTTAATGCAGCAACAGTAAGATTTTTTTTTAATTTTAGTTTGTAGTTTTGACGAAGCGGGTTCAGACATACACCTACTCGGGTTATGTCACAATGGAGGAATTTAAAGTAGACTTTACAATGTCTTGACTCTTGTCTGTCTCTCTGTCTGCTTTCATCAAAATTTCATGTTAATCAGAACTGCATTTTATTTACCATGTAAATATCAATTTAACATATTTATCTCTCAATTGGAATAAGTGTCACTAAATAAATTATTTCATCTCTTTAAGTTATGCTACTAATGTTGAAACGTACCCTACCCACTTTCGTTTTTCACTAAAAATCGGTATCAAAACAAGCCAACATTGGCATCCAGTTTTTATTGGGTTTTAGATCAGAGACAGTTTTAGGTTAGAAAAAAAAACATATTTATTTCGACACCTACCTCTGCGAAAAGGTAAACTACTGCATATTTTGCCAGAACTCCTAAATTCTCGGCGTCTGTATGCGGACATATCTGCCTGGCTGTTGATTGGCTACACGGTTTGTATACGCTGATATGATTGATTGCACGCTTTAAATGAATCTAATTGGTCACACGGTTAATCGAGCGTGTAGCGTGTGCCGTTCGTATTGCACGCAAAAGAAAAAAAACAACGTGTACACGCGGAACCTACATGCAGGCGTCACTGTACGTTATTTGTTTTTTATATATTACCCGCGTAGATTAATATTTACCGAACCGTTAGGCGAGGGTGATACTATCCCGAGGCGGGTAGAATATACACGTATCTCACATCAAATACAAAATAAATTATATTACCTTTTCTAGACTTTAACAGAAATATTTAATTAATTTTATTATTTATCTGCTGGCCGCATTAAATACATACATATGACCCATTGTCACTAAATGACGTCATCATAATAGTGACTTCCCACTGCCTATAAGATCAACATATCAACTCGATCGTCCCGATCGCCCAAATTATCCGACCAAGTTTGCTTAAGCCTCAGTCACACATTCAGGATTTTACTGCCGTCCTTAAAAGGACTATTCCCGATTAAAATTTGTCAAAAGCCTGATCAAGATCCTGTGATTCGTTGCTGGAAATATAAACTTTATTAAAATTTGTGAAAACATTTACGCCAACAATCATATATTGTTCAGGAAGGATACTAATTAAGCCGTTTCCAGTCGAATTCGTCCCGATCATCCCGTTCTCAAACCGATTCTGATCCGATTTGTATCTTTCGCATGGTAAAAAACGACCGAATCTGTCCCGAAAGCGTCCCGACTCTCCTGAATGCGAGCCGACCATGATCAGACAGTGACCATCTTGTGAACCGACGCTGACAGAAGACATTCGGCAATATCTTGACGCAATCTGGACTCAATCGGCAAGGAACGGAAATGAACAATTTCTCCAGATCATGCCCGTTTTACAGGACACCGTCCAGGCACCTTCCATGCACCGTCCATACAACACAGGACATTGTTACGATTTCGATCCGATACAGCAGAATCTGTCACGACTTAGTCACGATTGTAAGCCGACTACACAAAACCGAATGTTATGGGACGCACCTAACTGTCGGGACTGCTTGGCCAACCTGTCCGGACCATTCCCGATCCGCAGGACTCTGTTACGAACGTATAAGACTGCGTTAAGACAATGATAAGACTTTCAAGATCATTGAGGATAGAAATCCGACTTTTTCACTTTTCGTGTCGTAGAGCTGTCTGATCTGAAACGGGAGCCATAATCGGCACTGTGTGACCGCCGCATTAATGAGGCTTGAACATATTCCCGACTACTACACGCCACCCACACGACCATTCATGACTCCTCCACGACTTCAACCCGACAACCAGTCACTACTCGTTCATCTCGACCAATACACGATCCTTACACGATATCGACTCGATCAGCTTAAATAACTCGATCTCAACACGATCGTTTCCCGATCAACTCGACCTCTACTCGAACATTCCCGATAGCACACCGATCGCTTCTTGAGCACTTGGCTTTTCGATCCCTACTCGATTTGTTTTGACATGCAAATAAGTTTGGGTGAGTAGCCGGAGCGATGCAGAGCAATGTAGACCACCCTGACCACTCCTGCCAAGCGAGCCACACCAGTCCCTGATCGCTTGATTGGGCTTGATCGAGTTGATTTGATCGACAGTGGGAACCTAGTATAAGACGACGGGTATTAGCACGTAGCGAACATGACAAAGACAAAACAAATGACAAAGAGAATTTCGATGAACGGAGAGTTCTCATTTAATGTCAAGCACTTAGCATGATAATTCGGATCATATTGATTGTAGATTAGTTACTGAAACGTGAAATATTTAGTGATGAGTGTCAGTAGAGCTGAATGTTGTGTTTGCATTGAGGAACTACAAACAAATCCATCATATCTGACAAGGAATATGTACAAGAATTTCAAGTGTATAATACCTACCTGGTACGTTAATATCAATTTCTTATTTCGTGTGTAAAATACAAAAGGTTCTGTAGAAAATGAATTTTAAAGTGTCTGCATGGAACAAATAAGAAAAAGGCTAGAAATAATACTTCAATTAAATTTTACTTTTTGTTTGCAAACGAAGTACCAATTTGTCGGAGCTGCCTTTTATATTCATAGCAAAAATTTCAAACACATAGTATGTACTACCCTTTAGTTCCTTAAGCGTTAAGTTCATCACAGCATCACCGGTGTCCTGTATAATTATTGTATTCCAGTCATGAAAGTTCATACTCTTATACCCTATGGAAAAATTCTGTGATCTTCCACCGTTAAGTCCAGGTTTCCATGTTAGCGTTATTGATGTGTCTGTCAATAAGTCTGGAATGTGATTGAGTTCTGTTGGTTGATTTGGTCGGTCTAAATGGAAATAAATATTATACGCAATTTATCAGACTGTCTTATAGTAATATAGTAATACTATACAATGTAAGGTTCTAGAATCTACCTTTATTCACCTAGCCGTCCTCACAATCAAGAAATGCTTGTGAACAGAACACAAACGATCAGTTTTAAAGTCATTTTACATAATATGAAAGTAACATGTTTGTCTATGTTCCCTGTTATTTGATATAATATTACATGGGGACGGTCTAACGTGAACATAGTACCGTTATGACATCCATCGTAACTGTACCAATATGTGCTTTAAAAGGTACGATTTACCCCTTTACGGGCCCAATATTTTTGAAAATTGAAAGTCACTATATCATTAAGAAAGAGCACTGGATTTGTTAAACTGTAATTTACCTATACAATTATAGCCAAAGTATAGCCATTTTTTACGTTCTCACGTCACCATGGGACGTCATTTACATCCTATAACGTCAAATGTTGCAAAATATCGAGGAAATCTTTATAGCACTTGATTCATTCAAATAAAACACTGTTAACATGCGACAACCACAAATATATTGTGTCAGAGTGTGAAATTACTAAATACTAAAATGCATACAATATATATGTTTGGTTGTCGCATGATAAGGATGTTTTTTCTGATAAAAATGTCTTTGAAATAGTGATTTTCACTAAAAATTGCGATTTTACTAGTGTTGAAAATGTATAAGCATTGTATTTAAACCAAACTAGTGTTTATCATATAATAGCTTATATTAACTGTAGATAGACAATAATATTTTCATCTTTACAGCATTTTAATGTTTAGGTCATGTATGGATACAAAATGTAAAAACGCACCCACCCCTTTGTTGTTGTTAAAATGTCAAACAAACAAAATTTTCAAAAGAAGTCTTTCTGTGCTTTTATGTTTAACCAATACATTACTGTAAGCAAGATTGTTTTAACTGCCAAACAGATCGTAATATGTTGTGACAAGGAAGTAAGATATTGATGTTTTTGGTAAATAATCCAGTGAATATAATGCATCTAGTCTCATTGTGAAATCCTTGTAGACTTAAACACTCAGATAAATATTATCAAAAACTGATAATCTGTTTTAAAATGAGTATGAAAATAAGTACATGTATTAGGGAATGTACATTACCATGATTATATCGTGATTCAAGCAAAAATCATAAGATCAATGATTGTTTTCCTTTATCAAAATAAAATGAACTCATTTCATGTTGATTTCATATGTGACATCACACATATGATGAACGAAATAACGAAACTCCTTTTCATTCTTCAAACAGTAGTCACAAAATATATTCAAACATGTACTGTCTAAGGCAATAGTTAACTACAAGATGTAAAAAATAAAATAATAATTTCATACCATACGGTTGAAGTGTGTAATTATGTGTCAATGTTCCGACGAAATTCTTTACAATCACATGAAACATATTAAGTTCTTTAGATGTGAAGTTATTGACTCTCAGCTTAGACTGCATTCCCGATGAAGAAATAGAATACATGCTATCGTTATGAATTGGTTGCCAAGATGAAATATTCCATAATTCCCACGTAAAATGAGGCTCTGGATAAGCTATTGTCGAAACCTTTAAAGTCACTGGAACGTACAATTCACTTCTAATGTCTTCTTGAACACTAGCATTCACCATAGGTTTACCTGCGAAAAACATAGTACAGCTTAAATGCAATGACTGTGCATCATAGAACTATGACGTTTAGCTTATAATTTTTTAGGACTGATTCATGATTCTAATTCTTAATTTCAAAGGAAGCAACAACACATTTAAGAAAGAAGCTACTGCTTCGGAACTAGCTTGGTCACCAGTCTCGAAATATCTATTTTACTTATTAAGATCTAACTGCTTTGTTCGAGAACCGGTCTACTATCTAGCGCCGATTTGATAAAACTTCCCCCAGTGTACAAAGCAAAAGCATATGAAAAAGACTGGAAGTAGTGCATGAAATATAGTACGAAGAACAAACATATATTTTATTATTCTAGTAACTAGTCTACTTCGAAATATTTTATGAAAGGCAATACAGCAGAGTTATAAGTATATAATATTCCGGATTTGATCGAATCGTGCGTCGTGTGTCAGATCATATAAGTTCGGAGTACGGGTATGATCCGACCTCCAACATAGCCAATCAGACAGCTAGATCATATTTCTATAATAATGACTCTTCCTTTTATTACCTAAATTCTGGTATTCGCCTTCGATAATAAACTGAGTTTAAATGACATTTAAGCCTGAAATTGACGACAAACTCCAAGAAGACGTTGTATGCGACACCATTTTATTGACGTCATTAAATAAATAAGTAGTAACGACCCAATCAAAAGCGACGGTAAATGTAAAAAGGAATTTTCTTTAGGCGAATTGGAAGCACCCTTAGAAAATGGTACTTCGCAGATTGCACAAAAATGAAATACTAAGAACTTTCAGAATGGCTTTGAAGTGCATAGGGATAAGCCTGTATTAGTACGAGGGCTTTAGCCTTAGTTCTTATGCAGGTTTGACTGCCAGTAACCACAATTACAATTGTGGACAATTTTTATTAAAAATTTCAACCGGAACTTTATTCTGTTAATCTGTTGATAAAAACTATATGGATAACGACGTTTTAAATTGAGCACAACGACGTTCGAGTAATTTGCGTAATATATATGACGTCACTAGCGCTTTAGATCCAGAACCGTCACCTATTCTGTTTCATAGTTGTCGTAAAAGAATCGGATAAAACAGTCAAATTGCAAGCTGCAAATTCAACTATCAAAAAGATGTTTTACAATTTATTTTTGTAAGGTAAACCACTGGAAATTATTACTCATGTAACGCGCAAGACGTTTGACGAGTTATTTGCCTCCCCAGAAGCGTGCAAATAACGGAAAATGCCTGCACTGACACAGCAACAAAATATTTCCTTTAAATGCAACTTTTTATGTTATGGTATGGTATGAAATAAATTTAATTAGGAATGTTACATCTGTCCTTTCGTATTTAGTAGATTAACAGGGTATTTATTGTTATATAATAGAAGTGAGGGCCTTGATACCCTATATCGCTCAGGTATGTACCACTGTCTTTTATACAAGGTCAACAGCAGGGTCGCCGAAAACAACGGAAAAGTACAGCAATTGTACATATGTATACCGGACAATTCTGTTAGTTGACAATCTTCGCTGCAGTATCTCGCAACCTTGCACTCTCCACAACATTCGAGCTAAATTTCAGTCTTGGCACTTCACGGTATAACTAATTGGATGGTAACTTAAATAGCGCTAAATCTAAGCTATAATGAAACAATTTGACATGTCGCGATAAAAGGGTTTCATCTGCGCCTTATTTTGAGGCAAGAATATGGGTTTAATCCTGTAACGTGCTTTTTGAGAGCATTCTTTTAGTCAATGAGTTACTCCTCTCATCTTTTATTACCCTCTCTTACTCTTGGATGCACTCCCCCTAAATACTTTAGGCACCCACATCAGCGCCGATATATACACGTAATCGCAGTCAAATGCGACCTTGCTTTCCACGCTCAATGAGTCACTCGTTTAAGGCTTTGAGACCACCTCTGTTAAACTGGGAAGGGCATAGACTCACTCCGCGGTGAGGCAGAGTGACGCCCCCACTTCCTCCCGATTTATACCTAGTGTTTGAAAATATATGTCTTTAATAAATGTTCACTTCACAATATTACGCGCCTTATCCAAGTCCTAGGCCTTACAGCTTCTGACATAAGCTTTTTTAAGTTATATTATATTTTAAGGCATATATATATATATAATTCCCGTACGCGGTCAACTTTGGGCATGATTTTAGCAAACTTGATGGAGTCTTTCCATATTTATTAGCTTTGTGGCTATCATGTTCAGTCAACCGGGACCACTTGAACAAACTTAAGAGAACTTAATGTCTGCTTAAAGCCTGCTTCTCACCAAGTTTGGTAATATTCAATGTAACAATGGTAGTTTATGAGAAGTCACTTCAAACAATTGTGAACGACAGACGACGGACGACCAGCGGTCCTTATAACATTCTTGACAAAGGCGAAATACTTACAATTCACTACAACTGTGATATCAGCCCTTGCTTGTTGTCCGTAATTGTATTCATTACCTCCTGAACAAGAATATACTCCACTGTCGTGACAAGAAAATATAAGGTACCTCTGTTCTATAATGCTATTGTTGGAACGGCCGAGTATTTTCCCACTCGGAGAATTTATGGTTACTGACGAAATCGGGTTACTGTCTATCTCACAAGTAAATGATATCATAGTTGACTCATTTAAAAATACAGGATTTTCATTCTCACGCCCATGAACTAGAAACTTCTTTACAGATGCTCCATCTACAAAAGAAGTCTAGATTCACAACGATAACAAATAAGTGTTGTTTTGACACAAATATGATTAGAAGTTATTACGATATCAGTTTTAACGAAAACACTGTTTCATCATTTTAGAATCTAAGACCTTAGGAAAACGAAAATGATATATTAAATGACCATAGTAACTTTTGTTATGATCTAGAATTGCACTGAAATTGCTTTCCTTTTCACAAAGGAATACTTGGAACGTGTCATCAAAGCGCTTTCATTCTTTTAAACAGATGAAAGATATCAGAGGTGATTGCTCATATCATAAGTATTTACTTCTAAAAAGTTTTGTTTAAGACCTAACTGATTTACTTTCTAATAGTGTATAATATTTATATTTGTCTAGCGTAGTCAAATTCGACTTATATTTTCCATATGCGAACAGTGTCATTTCTAAAATTTGCAAAAGACTTATTCTTATCATAGGCACACTTAAAAGTGTTTGTGTTAATAACTGTTAATTTGTACAGTATACATTTTTCTTCCTAAAGAAATGGCAGACGGCACAAAATATTCCAAGACATTATTAATCAACAATTATAAAGTTATGATAAAAACAAGATTCGATGACAATGTCCCTTGAAAATAGAGCGTATAAATTATCAAAGGGCATATGAGTCAGCAAGTGACTTATCAAGTTAAATCTCCTTTCGTAACTATATTGAGGCAATGCCTAAATGCACTAAAATACAAAAATGCTATACATACACCATACATTGAGGTAGAAAGTTTTACTGTCGGATCCTTCCTCTTCTGACCCAACTGTAGGTATCATATAGTTTCTCATAGTACATGTATAGTTCATTGAATCATGTCTAGATATATTCTGTAGTATCAAATGATTCGAAGTAGTGATCCAATCCTGTTTGTCCCTTGTCCAAATAGTGTCAGTTTTGTTTGGATTCGCTGATATCGCATTACAGGTGACATTAAGCGAAGAATATTCAACACTATTGTAGTTGTTCAGCACAGCGACAGTAGGTTTATCTGCGGAAGTACAAATATATTATTTAGAATCATATTGTTCCCTTACTATCATTGCGAATATTTTTAACTACAGTTTTTCATTTCGTTTATATGCTCCTGAAGAAAGCAATCTTTCTCTAATACTTTGTTATATCATTTTGTTTTGTTTTATTTCTATTGTATGCATAAGAAGTTTTGATATCTTAATTGTGTGCTTTATTTGATAAGCGTTTGAGTTATGATTGTGCAAATTATAAGAAATTTCAAATTTGATAATATATCTACGCAACTGTGAATGATAAAATAAGTCGTTGTTTAAATGGAGCTCAGGAATATTCTAGGTTTCATCAACGAAAATGTCAAAAGCTAAATGAAATAACAAAATACAAAACATAAAAAGAGGGTGTCATTTATCAAAAGTATTCTAAGTCCAAACCCGTCGTTGTGTTTCTCTTCATTCTCTCATGTCTCCCCGGAGAAAGAGAAAGCGTCATAATATTTTTGCCATGGAGTTTATCTGTCCGTTTTTATCAATAGCTGAAAGACGGTTTGTTGTAGAATCATACAAATTGGTGTGCTTATTGGTTTTTACAAGTAAAATAACAATATTGATCTTGGGATCAAAGGTCATGGTCACAGTGATCTTAAATGAGAAGGTGATCGTCGGATTTCTGCTATAGTGAAATCGCCAAGACTCCAAAAGACTGAAGAACGTTTGGTCCAAGGGTCAGAACTTGGTAGCTTTATTTGTCATGTCCAGTGAATGACCAATATCTTTTTTTCAGTTGGTCAGTTGACCGTTAATATAATAATTGTTTCTGATAAATCAATGAAGAACAGCTAATTCTAGGATCATATAAAGGTCACGACCAAATGACTGCCTCTGTAAATTTTGAGTACAGCTGCTGTACAATACAGAACAACCCCCATACAAACGATAGCTTAAAGCATTGGATTATGTATGTTATTCTGCTTGATTGGATTGTGAACTAATGCCTCATTACTCAGACAATTTTAGTGTCTTCACACGAAGGATTTATAATACATATGTTACTATAAATAGTAACACCTTTGTATAGAGAAAAAATGTTTTATTCGTCCTCCCGAAGTATTATCAGCTTTTGGCCCTGCACACGCAGGGATATTATCGCATAACTGCCCTAGGATTACGTGCACGTGCAAACGTGACGTCATTTAACGGAAAAAATATGGCTGACGCTGAATGTAACTCTAACGTACATTAGAGTCTCTAGCTAACAGAATAATTGATTTAGATGATAAAATAGTTAGAAAGCGCGTTGTGAATCGCCATGTTAACGAAGAAGAAGCTCACAACTCCATATAAAGTAAGCTATAAATCTACAATGATGAAAACAAAGACTGACGTAAAAAGATACTGATGAATAAGAATGATATATTGTTTATATTTGAATTCCGTCTTCCGAGGTATATGTTTTTACTTTATGTAGTGCCACGTCAAATCGACTTACAACAGTTGAAAACAAACAGACATAAAATATATATCAATATATAGCCAAGAACACATATCTTACTAGATGTTATACATGTCTTTAAGTTGAATGAGCATGGCCGTTATTGATAACCGACAAATGGGAAACACATATGTATTATGTATGCTAAAGCCCTCTGGCAATTATTCCATTACCGGGGCGATTATCACTCAAGGGCCCTGCTCCGCCATAGATTATTATATAAGTAATTAAGGGTTTAACATCTTGTTGTTAAACGCCAGTCCCAACCGCATTTCAGTCATTTTTACAGTCGTACAGTTTACCCAACCCTCGTTATTGATGTAAAAAAGCAAAATGAAAAATAAAGAGCACGCTGACGTGCAGATCTGTCACATAACGTCGTATACCTTACATTTGTTTGCCATTAAATAGTTAAAGTAAATAAATCTGATATTGCTATTACAAAGTTAAACTAAATGACTAAAATAATTGAAATTCTTCCAAAGCTAGTTTTGACAAACATTGCTAATTTCAAGTGTGTTCACAGCCAGATACGGAATCGAAACACTTATTAATAAGTATGTAAAATAAGATTGCTTAACATGCATCTTTTTGTAATTAAACATGTAATGATTTGAAAGTTATGATACAAAAACACTATTAAAACCGAGGTACTTTTTCAACAAGGTCTAACTTCGAATACATAAACACCACATAACCTACCGTTCAAGTGGTTAATCTCATTTCGGATTAGGAGGGGTTGTTTGGACAAACTTTGTGACAGACAGACTGACAGACAGACAGCACAAAATCATTATGAGACATAAATATGAGCACACATATGTGAAGAAAGAAAACAGAACTTACATAAAACATCAACATTTATTTTGATATTATTCTTTCCGTGGAAGAGTCCTCCGTATGTTGGTTTCATGATATTCTGTGCTTGACATGAATACGTTCCTCTCTGATTTCTTTGCACGTACGGCAAATCGATTGAGTTATTAACTGTTGTTTCCGTCTTTTGCCGTCTGCTCCAAATGTATTTCGTCGGCAGAGGATTTCCATCGGCGCTACACAAAAAGCGGCATGATTGAGTTTCTATCAATTTAGCATCTTGAGTAGCAGTTTTGACATTCTGATACAGAAGCTCAATTTTTGGAACATCGGGTGTATCTAAAAATAAACAGGAAATCAGCCAATTGTTGAAAATTGTCAATACCGACTTACATACCATGCCTTTTGTTTCCATTGCGTGTGTTAGAGATTCACCTAGCAGGGATTACTTTTATTTACACTGTCCTGTGACTTTGGAACATGGTGGGGGTAAGAGTGAGGTTGGGTGCGCACCATAAACCGGTTTAAGCTCCCCAGTGGTGTTTTTGCCACTGACCGTTCCAAGGCGGTGCCCCACTGTGTTCCTTTAATTGTTCGTTTTGTCCTCGTGTGTTTGCTTTGTATGCTAGTGTGTGTTGGTAGTGTATATGTGTGTGTGTACATGATTGTGTGTGTGTGTCGTGTGTGTGTGCGTGTGTGTGTTTGTGTGTGTGTGTGTGTTGGTGGTGTGCACTTCTGGGTGCTGTGGGGTTCGTTTTGGGGAGGCTGCGTTTTTGGTGCGTGGCATTCCCTGTTTGATATTATTTTTGTTTTTAGATTCTGCCACTTTAACTATCAATTACTTTCACTTTGGTTTAGCTCAAAGATTATCGTTATAACAAAACTATTTACATTGTTAAAGCTTCATGTGGCTTGTTCACAGTACATTATATTACATCGATTCCTAACATGAGACTTTAAACACATAATTCGTACGTCAAAAACGCTCATTGTATCACAGTGTCAATTGTTTCTATAATTATTTGCCTAGCTTGTTTGCCTAGCTTATCCTTATGCCCTTTCAATTGCATGTAAAAGAGATATACTATACAAAATGAATATGCAAATCTGTGACTCTGAGGCTTATGATATTTGCAGAGACCCGAGAACGCGGTAAGTATCATATACCACAGATACATATAATTGCAGATTCACCGAAACCATCAGTCAGTATGTTGTTCATTGCATGACCATAGTAAACGCTATTACGGTAACGCGCTGATAACCTCACACGTTATTGTTATAATATACACTCGTGCAGCACATGTATCTATTTACTGATATGCCCAGTCATATGACGAGTGATAGATCTGTCACAGTACATGAATGTGATGAGTTGAACAATGACAATGCATATCTTACTTATCGTGTCCGAAATCCCAACACAAAACGACTCCGAATACTTACATAAAACATCAATATCAACAGAAACAAACTCCTTTGAAAGGGCATGCATTGTCTGACATATACACGCTCTCTCTTGGTTACGTTTTGCAGTCCATGTCAGAATAGTTGTCATTTTTTTATTATCTTCAATTGTTTCCTTCACACTAGTGTTGAGTAGTTCCTTGCAGAACCATTCTGGTATCCCAAGAGGATTGCCTCCTTCCACTGAGCAAGATAGACTCGCTGGTTCATTTTCAATGACTTTGTAAGTGCTTCCGTTTGTAAAATCGTGTATTACTGGAGGTCGATCAGGGGGAACTGAAATGTATGCGATATTTTGCTCAGCGCAGTGACTTTACATATTTACATCTTTGTTCGTACAATGAAATGTTCAGAAATGGAAACATGAAAGGAAATATAATTGGGTTCCAAGCATCAGTGCAAATTCCGCTGTAATTGTGATGTCTTATACGCCTGTCACAATGTCTTGAAATTGACACCAGATTGACACACGATAAAGGAAAAGTTCAAATTCGGCTCTGATCGTAAAAACATCGGGCCATTCGTGAGGGAATCTTAAGTCATCGTATGTCCGCCGGTAGCTCCGGCAGCAACTTAGTGAGCGGTGGCAAAATCTTTGGCATGCCAAACATTGCGAATGTTCATTTTCGTGTTGAATTCGTGTGTCCATTTTACTCTTCGTAAGGCCATCGTGAGGGCATCTTGTCAAATCGTGTCATCTTCGTCTTTACTGCGTGTGATCATCGTTGCCATGGGGCATTTTTCGCCTCACGCAGACAATACGAAGGAAACAAAAAGCTGCCCGATTGTCTTAGGAAGGCAACACGACTACGTGCCGCTGTGTAGCCATCGTATTAGTGTACGATGACATCGAGATGGGACCACGGTGTCAGCGAAGACAGCTCAAGCGTTTTCAATGTGTCATGGTAAAGTTGACATATAAAAGGCCATCCTCAGAGCATAGAATTTCCCACGGTCGGCCAAAGGTTTTATACCATCGGGAGGTCACGTGACGCCTTCGTGACCTAGTTCGGACGCATCGTACTATCAATACGACTTCGTCTAGCCATCGTGTGGCCTTTGTGTGTGGTTCGGGTGCCATTGTTTGACCTGCTGTAGGCATCGTACTTTCTTCGGCTGTTGAATGGCTGTTGACCAAGTTAGGGACCATCCTCGCGAAATTCAAAATTACATATCCGTATGACAATCTGGTGTCAATTTCGGGACAGTGTGACGCCTGCATTACACAGAACTGTCGAAATTAATGTTAACATTTTGTCTGGATCCAGTCATTGATAAAATCGTTGAAATACCAGTCGGTTCTGATTATATTTATCGGTTTAAGTGTGCGTGTAAATATAAACAGGAATTTATGAAATCAAAAAGAATTAAAAAAAACAACTCAAATTAAAATTATATCAAGTAGCTGCTGATTTTAATTGAAATCCACCAATCAAAAAAAGAAATATGCAATGAGATCGAATGTGTCACGGTTCAAGTCCACCATTTTTGAATAACTTTATGTCTTAAGTGATGTCAACATGTTAAAATACAAATATAGTAAGTCATTTCCTTTTCAATATTTTGGTAAGAACTAATACGAAACAGTTTACCTTTTCTTGAAAGTTGATGTTACTACATGTATGTATTTTCTATTAAGTTATCGAGGGTGCTTCTCTCCATTTAAGCAGGATCATATTACTTCCATTTATAACGTTTAGAAAGCAGACGATCACAGAAAAATGTGTTCACCAAGTTTCAAAACATTGTAGAAGTTTAAAGCCTTCAAAACATGTAAAAATTGCCATTATTTAAGCTTTTATATAATATTATACAAATTTCAGCATCACTATAACCGAGTTTGGTGTGATAATTATCAAGTGTAAATTTTACAAATTATTTGCATGACCTGCTCAAGCATAATTACCATATCTCGCAAGATTGAAATTAAAAGAAATTTGGTGACGGGTCAGGGTCAGTGAAGAGTTTCCAAATTTCAAAAACATAATACAATTTTAATGAAAATGTGACATTGTAATTTTCTACTGTTACCTTGTCTATTGCGCAGTTGATAAGCTGCATTGACGTATGTGTTTCATATGTTTTTATTTCTGTTAAAGCTTTTTACTAAACTTCGAACTCCAGCTACACTTCAGACAATTCAACTATGATGAGCAGAATGATCGGAGAGACAAGTCCCACATCTCTGTACAACATATTAGACATATTACACAGATTAAAACTAAGTAAAGCTAAAAAATATTACCAGTCGTGTTTTCAAAATACTTACGCAATACAAATAGCGGTATCGTATTAGATATAACACGATTATTGTTCCAATTTGTTGCAATACAGTAAACACCCCATCTGTGGAATGATCTATTGACTCTGTAGTTCAGTGTTTCCTCTATCGATATGACATTGTCTTTTCTTAGGTACTCTTCGCGCGTTATGTGCCAGTTTACAATCTCTACGATTGATGAAGCATTACTACGGTACCAGCGTATCCTAGCAGGCGGTAGACTGAAAGATGTGTTACATGTAAACGTTGCCATAGAGTTTTCACTAACCGTTCCATTTTCAGAGGCATGTAATATTGCGTTTGTCACTGGAACTGAAAAGAAGTTTTGTATGATCTTTGAAAGAGATATAAGAAATTTGAATTAAATTATCAAACACATAAGAGTGATTGATAAATTTACATTTAAGAAAATACGACACTTTTTAATTTCCTGTATGACCCTGCTAAGAAAAAATGTCCCTCTCATGTTTTTATCAGATGGATTCCTTTAGTTTGGACGACAAGTTGACAGTTATGAATATTTTGTAATTTAATGAAATGTAATTACCAAAGACAAAACTTATAATAATATAAACTTGTTACAGACCACCTAGTCGAAGCGACTTTTTTCAATTACATGAAACAGTTTTTTCAAAGACAAACACAGGGCTGGAATGGTTTATTTTGGGATATAGTAACATTTGTTTACAAGATAAGAAGAGTATATTTTTTTTTAAAAAACTGTAAACATGTTTTACGTACGTTTAACTTAAAACAACTAATTGAAGAGTTTACTAGATACAACACTAATAAAACATATTTCATGTAGTAGCTCAGTCTGGGTTTCAGGGACCACTTACCAGTATTTTGTACTCAGAAAATTAGTAGAGTAAAGTTTAATATACATAAAAATGATACAATAAGATGTTTGGATAATTATAGTGCTGAAAATTTCATTATGAAACTGAAAATATGTGATTGGCCAAAATGTTTATTGCAAATACTATGCAATATACGTCATGCTTGGTTTTTAAACACCTGTTTTATAAGTTTTAGAAAACATTACAGTACTTCTCAAACAGAGAAGCGAACGATGGATGGACACAAAAATTCATGAATTAATAATAAAGACGGATTTTGCACAACAGAGTTTTCGTTCTTGCGAACTGTTCAGTGTTGAAGAGTACAAACAGTTAGCGATCGGCGAATTGGGTGAGGGGGGCGAGTGATACATGTAGTATAGGTCCGATGACGAAAGCTTATTAAATTTGTATGAAAAATGAAAAATTATATGAGTATCTTGTTTTTCGCTAAATTATTAACTTATTTCCAGTACATTTTATATCCTTATTTAAATAGCTATTGTTTTGTAAATTTAATTATAGAAAATGATGAGATTAAAATACAGAAGAAAGAAAAGATTCGCCGGCAAAAGCGTAGCTTCGTCGGCCTATAATTTCGTGAATGCGGATACGGAATTACATGTATTCTTCCTTGTATCATTTAAGATTTCAACATTAAGCTTACGAGAAAAAATACTATAAAGCAGCTTAATGCATACAAATTGGTTAAGGCAGAATTTTTAAAATATTGTTTCTTGCTGTAGCCGACAAATTTGTAAGCCTAGAAAAAGAAGTTTCTGTAAATTATCTAATGAAAAAAACCCAAAACGGGTGTAATGGCAGTTTTTATTCATTTATTCCCGTACTTTTCAGGGTAAATGTATATTAATAATTATTATTATTAAAATATCAACTTAAAATGATGTTGTTGTTTACAAAGTAGAATAAAAACACATATTGAAATAATTATCGTAGCTTTAAAACTGTCGTCATAGTACAAAATTATGATATTCATATGAAGAGACAGAAGCGAGAAATAAGGAGCGGTCGTTTTCTTTCTTCTGGCTTAATGTATACGCATATAGATCTATATAAATATGTAGAAATATGTATTATTTTCAATACTATACTCTATTGTAACTAAAATTTTATATTTCCAATAAAACAATTGAAGTAGAATATCTCACAAACATGTCGTCAAAATATTAATATATATAAAGGCATAAGGCCCAAAAACACGCTGTGCAATTTTATTTCAGTTATGACACCTGTACCTGTGTATTAAAACCTTTAACCTTTAAAGATATTATGATAACAAGAATTAAATCATATACCCATTTAGACAAAAAGGTTATCTAAAAATAGATCAAAGTAAAATATCTGTTGCCGACGCATTTAAAAGAAAATAACCGCCGAGTATTGAAAGAACACCGGTGTGTCCTTCTGTCAACGTTATCTAATGGGGATCATCTACTGAGGTGACAAATGTCTTAGTTAGAGTTGGTAAGAACTGCTATGTAAATGAAATGAGCTCCAGTATTAGTCCAAAATGAAAACTGACACTTAAATGAGATGAAAGTGCCAATCTTTATCAATAAAGACCACAGCATTATCAGTGAAGTACTTGGGAAAGAGCTAGAAAGCTGCACCGATTGGTTAATTGATAACAAGCTTACCTTCCATTTAGACAAAACCGAATGCATTTTGTTCGGCTCTAAACGCAGACGTATTGATATAGCATAATTTATTGTTATCTGTAAAAGTAATACTATTTAAGGCAGAAAATTCAATTAGATACCTTGGGACTGTACTCGATAGTGATCTGTCTAGTCATTCTACTGCTAATAATATTGTAAAAAAAGGTCAATTCTAGAATCAAATACATGTAATTCTGAAAAAAATCAATGCGAGCAACTCTTTGCTCACTGATTCAATGCCACCTTGATTATGCTTGTTCACCGTTCTACAGTTGCCTGTCTAAACAGCTTAAGAATAGGTTACAGGTTGTACAAAACAAACTTATTTGGTTCATTCATACTGTTAACTGTAGAACATCTTTAAGTTCGAACTTTAAAGGACCTTGGTTTTCTAAATTTTGAAGAAAGGTGTCGGTTTCATAAGATTAAATCATACTTTCATTTTTTACAGTAACTCTCCTAGTTATTTAAAGATAAATTTGTATAGGTCTGAGACATACATTGTATATAGTTATAGGAACAACGATAAGTTTTATGTTCCAAGAGTAAAAGGTTGTATACAGTGTACTTTTTATTACAATTGCATTCAGGGGTGGAGTGATCTTCCAAGGAAAAATGAAGCGATAAAGTCAA
The DNA here is from genome assembly GCA_022818135.1 of Saxidomus purpurata. NCBI lineage: Eukaryota > Metazoa > Mollusca > Bivalvia > Venerida > Veneridae > Saxidomus > Saxidomus purpurata. Next base: position 483,011 of record JAFMSR010000021.1, on the reverse strand, counting down.
CATTTGCTTTAAAGCGTGCTGTGTAACATTTTTGATGGATAAAATAATAACCTATGAAAATTCAATCTATGTATTCGTTTAGTAATACGGGGTTTTCACAGACTTCTGCGCATGCGCGACATTAATAAATATCGACCGTATTAGCAACTGGGGGGGGGGCAAGTACAAGCCACTGCATAAGCGATATATACTGATATATTGATATCTATCATTTATATTTGTTTTATAAAACACTTTAACGAGAATATATTTAAAGTTATTATCTATTAGAATGATCATTGAAAAAAGGTAAACGACGGACACATCTACTCGGCGGTTATTCTCTTTCATAAAATGGTACGGTAACAGTTTTAAATATATTTTACTTAGACCTTTTTAATATCTTCCCTTTTGTCTAAATGGGGTATGATGTAAAAAAAATAAAAATCTCTACAACTATAGTTTTAATATACAGGCGTAATAATGAGGAACTTTAGTCAGTTATCTCCCATTAATACTCTCTAAATGCAGTTAGGTCCTTTCATTTGGATTACTCTGCTTTTTTCGCTATTTTCTTTGTTCCATATAATGAAATTTAAGGCAAAATATTGCTAATCATGATAATATCTTTAAATGATGCTTTTAGTTACATGTTCTATTAACACCCCAGTGTCTAATTTTTTACAGTTCTTGCATTTTAATCAACACATGTGTGAGATTATTCGCACATAATAATTGGTATTTCTCTATGTGGAACAGCGATAAAGTCAGAGGATTCCAACTAGATAGGACCTACTTGCAAATTGGGATACCTTGGACTTTATCTGACAAGGGAGATAATTTCTTTTCCACTAAAGGTTCTCATTAACTGCACGGACCTAAATACACATATGGTCCATGTTAACTGAAATAAAACTGCATAAGTTTTATGTTCCAAGAGTAAAAGGTTGTATACAGTGTGCTTTTTATTACAATTGCGTTCAGGGGTGGAGTGATATTCCAAGGAAAAATGAAGCGGTAAGTCAACATTTGCTTTTAAGCGTGCTGTGTAACATTTTTTGATGGATAAAATAATAACCTATGAAAATTCAAACTATGTATTCGTTTAGTAATACGGGGTTTTCACAGACTTCTGCGCATGTGCGACATTAATAAATATCGACCGTATTAGCAACTGGGGGGGGGGGGGCAGTTACAAGCCACTACATAAGCGATATATACTGATATATTGATCTATCATTTATATTTGCTTTATAAAACACTTTAACGAGAATATATTTAAAGTTATTATCTATTAGAATGATCATTGAAAAAGGTAAACGACGGACACATCTACTCGACGGTTATTTTCTTTCATAAAATGGTACGGTAACAGTCATCCCCAGAAATATCTTCAGATTTATCGGCTTATCGGCGAAATTGTCTCCCTTGAAAGCAGCTTATCGGGTTTATCGATTAAGCGTTATCGGTCAATTTATACACATTGAAATATAGAGGAGTAAAATCTTTAACTCACCAAAAAGTAATAAAATCATAATCTGACAATATTTATTAAGTTATTAAAGTAATCTGCATTCTTTCCACTTTATTCCAATATATTTTTTATTAAAATAAATTGATATCTTCTTGCTTCCCTATTGATTTTAAACTATTTGTAACTATTTTTGCATCAAATCGCATTGACTTCAATGGAAATGTGCGTTTCTTTCAGCTTCACATGAGGTTTTCATTTAAGATATTTACATATTTATACTTAACTGACAATATTTATTAAGTTATTGAAGTAAACTAGAAAGTTGTATCTTTACTTAGATGTTTTTATTTTTAAGTTATTTGTATGTCTTCTTGCTTCCCTAAACGTTTGAAAATAACGATTTTAACTGATTTTACCAAATTACAGCTTTAGTCACCTGTATTGACGAATGTTGTGACTGCATGGTTATATCACGGACCTGTATGTGTATATAGGTCCGTGGTTAAATCAAGCATCACAGTTTTACCTGTTTTTAGAGTTTTATAGTTGTGTTGGTCAAATTTTTTAGATAATTATGCCAAAATTTTACATCTTAAATGAAAGCCGCTATGATAAAGCTTTATTCTGTTATGAAAAGTGATCGGCTCATCGAAATTTAATCCGATAAAATAACATAATATTAGCACATGAAAAAAAAATTCCCGTCGGAAAAAGATGAGCAGTGATGAATGAAGACTACATTTTGTTTTTAAGTTTATGTCTAACTTCTTTTTAATTTTTAGATAAAATTTAGATTGAATCTAAAGTATGACTGTGCAACATATTTATCTTAGATTATTTCATCATCAGATCGAGTACAGTTCTGTGGATCATATTCTCATACATGTATTTACAAGATAATAAACAATTAAATTATGATGCATCTTTAAAGTTGTCCTTTCTGTCTGTAGTTTATACAAAATAATAAGCAAATTAAAAAATCAAAACTAATACTGTTATAAAAACGTCCGAGGTATGCTAGGACAGTCTTTAATCTGTTTCCTCGCCTCTGGCAATAACACCACCAATTAACAAGGATAACTATGACACGATGTAAAACTGTTGTATCTCAACATAAACAAAGAAGCAGATACAGTTCTTCTATTCTAAACTTTCGAAGTGTATATCATTTACGTTGCATTTGGCCGTTACTTGATAAATTTATATCATACCCTCGGGGAAAACTCTTTTTGGTCAATTTATTATAATATCTAAAGATTGTAGCATAGGAAACGGTAATTATTTAAACCGTGACTTGGAAACAAATCAAAACGACATTTTGATGTTGTAATTACAAAGTAATTAGAAACAATTGGTACACAAGTGTAAACAAATTATTTAAGCAAAAATCTTGACTTTTTATTTCAAAATCAGTATTTGCAGTATATTTGTTAAGAGGTTTTTGCATTAATTTCGTACACACAATTTAATAGTAACGATTGCATGTACATATGTACAAAGAATGGCCTTTACAAATGCATTTTAATTCGGTCCCAAAAAATCAGACAATAAGATTGATAAAAATTCGAATTATTTCTTGATTTCCTTTTATTTAATTTTCGTCGTAACATTGATATTTATGGCTCATTTTGAATAAAACTTCGAGAAAACAATCCGAGGTCGTAATGAATATCTTGACCCAACCAGTGCGTGGTCAGTTCACGCTTGGATAAAGATAGCTGATAAGACAAAAATCCAATAATCGATAGCGCTCAACGAGTGACTTTTTGGTGTAAAGGGAAACAATCCATTTTCCCACAGGCCTTATAAGCAAGGGACAATACTCTGTTAACAATGGCGCTCCATTTCTGGCCATGTTTAAATATATTTTACTTAGACCTTTTTAATATCTCCCCTTTTTTCTAAATGGGGGTATGATGTAAAAAAAATAAAAATCTCTACAACTATAGTTTTAATATACAGGCGTAATAATTAACTGCACGGACCTAAATACACATATGGTCCATGTTAACTGAAATAAAACTGCATGCAAAACGGTCTTTTTTTGTTTTCTGTCTCGATACTTTTTAATAGTATGACGATGTTAAACTTTTAGTTTAAATTAGATATAATGTTGGAATTAACAGATATTCAATGATATTTTTACAAATCTATACAATATTAATGATGTCAGAAGAAAGAAGACGACCGCGTCGCGTTTTTCATTTTTTTCAGTATCTTCATATGGATACCATTATTTGGTACTATGACAGCACTTTTAAAGCCATGAGAATTATTTTCGTGTAAGCAACAGCAGCGTTTTGAATTGATATTCTTACTTTTACCCGGAAAAGTAGAGGAATAAATGAATAAAAACTGCCCATACACCCGTTTATATACTTTAAGTTGTAGAAGTATGTTAGCATTTTTAAAGCATTTTCTCTCTTTTCATTTACTCTTTTAGTATTATGGCAACACTTTCCAATTTTTATTATTAAATAATCGTTTCATTAATTAGTAGGTTATTTTAAAGTCATGATTGATGTGTTAGTATAGGTCCGTGCCCATAGAAGTTGACGAGTTACGGAAAAACAACTATCACGCTGTACTTGCCATTTCTATATATCATTACTTGCTTCCGTTTTCAAACTCGCTTTGACATTTTTCAAAAATTTTTATTGAAATTTACTTGATAACTTCTTTATTCTTTTGTTTAGATAATAAAGTAATTAACAGTTAACTGTATACATGTATATCAATAGTTAATACACAAAACTCGCTGTAGAAGTGGTTCTGTTTGAAGAAAGAAAACTCCCACACCACGTATTTTCTTTGCTTTATTTTTTAATTCAAATACAAGTACGAATTTACTTAACTTATTAAGAAATACATTAATGATATTTTGTTGAAAGTACCATTTAATTAAATTCTGTAATAATGTATGCACATTCGTGAAATTGTAGATGAAGCCTTCGTCGGCGATTCTTTTCTTTTATCCATATTATAATTTCATCATTTTCGACAATTAAAGTTACAAAACTATACTATTTTAAGTAAGGATATAATTTATAGTAGAAATAAGTTAATAATTTGTTCATTCTTTTTCAAATGTTTTGTGGATTTCAGCAACACTCACAAATAATCATGCTGCTATATCAAGACTAAGATATATGTATTTGCTAATTAATGATTTATCTCTTTACCTAGTAATTCGATGACGACATCGTTACTTGCAGAATAATATTCCCTACAGCTCCAGCTTGCTCCTTGTTGATAGCGGTCGACACGTTTAAGTTGTACAGAGTAACTTCCATCATCATTACAACTACAATCGTACAAGTCGTTGTTCTGCAAGAAACCCACTCGTATGCATTTGTTTCCGGAACGAGCAATTCCTGCCTCTTCGCCTGGAAGCTTTGAATTTTTCCATTTGGTTTCCACTAGCGTCCCACTATTTGTCGAACATGTCAGAAAAGCAGTTGTATTTTCTGGCACAATATTTTCAGATAATGACAGGATAATATCGCTTTGAAGTGCACCTTTTTTTGAAAAATTGACATATAAAATACTTTATCAAATAAATTTATGGAATATATACAACGCTGCATGCGACCCTATTGGAATAAAAAGTATGTTTACTACAAAACGGAATATCATTAATAACTGTAAAACTGGACGACTGACCCAGACACTACTGAATAACATATTTACATAGTGTTTAAATTCTTAAATGTGAGAAAATCACCTAGCATTAAGCGGAGATAACGACATGTGAGTCAAACTTGAATACGGAACGCATTTACTACATCATTTTGTTCAGTTTTGTATTATTCTGTCCATAGTCCTTGATTCTTGATATTGACAGCTGCGTACATTTAAACATTGCGTGTACAGGACATTATGTTATCTGCAAATACATGTATCATTATGTTATGTAGGAACGTTATTACTTTAAGTGCAAACATCATTATTTGGAAACAGATCACCATGTGACTATGGTATTTATAAACATCTTGATGTCGGGTCAGAACGTAATTTGCTATATGCAAACACTCTATGTTATTGCCAAAAATCCCTACGTAGGATCAGAACGGCTTTATGTTACTTGGAAACAGTGGTTTGTGCGGTCAGAACGTCAATTATTATGATTTTAGCAAACATCATAGTCATATGGTCAATCATCATTATGTGGGGTCAGAACGCTATTATGATATGTACAAACATCATTATTTTGTTATGCAAAAATATCTGTTTGTGTTCTGCACATTATACCTAACGACCATATTGTATCGCCACGGGCGATACATAGGGATTCTTTGTCCGTCGGTCCGTCCGTCACAAAATCTTAACGTTGGCTATAACTTGGCCATTTCTTAAGATTTCTTCATGAAACTGTGAACTTGTATTGCTTATGACAAACTGGTCGTTATACCGTCAAAATTTGTAGGTCACGGTCATATTTGATATAGTTATGCCCCTTTTTGTACTTAGATTTTGTCACGAAGACTTAATGTTGATTTGACTATGCAATTTCTTACGATTTCTTCATCAAAGTTCCAAATTGCATTGATTATGACAAATGGGTCGTGATGCCGCCAAATTTGGTAGGTCAAGATCATATTTGACAGAGTTATGCCCATTTTTGTACTTAGATTTTGGCTGTAACTTTGCCATTTCTAAAGATTTCGTCATTAAACTGTATTGCTTATGAGAAAATGGTCCTGAAGCCGCCAAATTTTGTAGGTCAATGTCATATTTGACAGAGTTATGAGCCTTTTTGTACTGAGACTTTGTCACGAAATCATTAGTTATTCTGATAAAGTGTAAGAGGGCGACACAAGTGTTCTACTGAACACCCATCTAGCATTGAAGCCAATTGTGAACATTTTAAACGTC
>JAFMSR010000021.1:293824-476183 GCA_022818135.1 Saxidomus purpurata | reverse complement strand
GATGTCTTAGGCATATTTAGCCAGATTTGATAATGTGAACACATTTTATTTGCAGAAAACTAATTCTCACTTTAGATAAATGCGTGACAGTTACATTTTTTAAATCAAAATTAAATGTTTTCTTAAGAAATTTATAGAATAGAATGCAGATATTCTTTAGTAATTATTTTTGTTCTGACCACCAACTATTTGTCAGTAAAACTTAAATCTTTTTTTAATGAATTATATATATAGTATGTCTCTTTGACTGAAAGGAATATTTTTTTAGTGGAACAGAAACATTGTACACTTTTCTCAGACTGTAGCAAATGTAACTTACATGTGTAAATTATTCACATAATGTAAAATACTAATTATCTTCATTCTTAATCGTCTTTTTTTTCAAATAAAAAGTTCTCAACTCTTTTATACATCAGCATTTATCAACTTTTATCTACTGTCATAGTAGCTATACAGTAGCTAGATATGGAAAACAGAAGCTAGTCTATCATTTGCTAAGACTCCTACTAAAATGCAGATTATTTATGACTGTACAATTATATTGTAACTTTATGCCAAGCACTGCTAGTCAAAATCATAAAAACCATGCTATTTTCCAATTATCTCTTAAGTTTAGTGTAATAATAACATACATTTATTTAACCATGCATATGCCCTTCTTTTGTATAATTATGTTGTTTCTTCATATATGCACAATCATAAAAAAACTTCATTCAACCTTTTTCACCTTATTAAAATTAGGCATATGCCTTTAAGAGATCAAAGAATAATTGCATGCAAACTTACACAAATAAAACATTTCACTAATTAGCATTTTCTAATTATCAATATCATTTTAAATTAAAAATTTCACTATTATAACAGGTACAAATTATTCAATTTACCACCTGTGATAGTTTGCATGATGAGATAATATTCTGTTGAAATGCATATAGAAAGGTTTCATACACAATCTATATTGTCTGCGTTTTTCAACACCCTTCTTTGTCTATATTATCTGCATAAGAGAAAATCCTTCTTTACCTATGTTGTCTGCAGTCCTTCTATTTCTATGTCATCTGCGTTTTATACCGTACCAAATATTACTGCAGAGAACAACAGGTGAAATCATACAAGACAAAATATATCTGCGCAACGTAACTGTGACTTCATGTATGTTTAAGCTCAAATTAAAATGTTGTATTTTATTTTGTCTATTGTTATATGTTATTATGTTGGTTCAACCAAGAGTAATTACTTTTTCTAAGTTGTTGCGCAATGGGATACATGTCATACGACCTGTTGAATACATGTATCATGCCAACGGATGCAATGCAGTTTTAGAATATTGCATAAACAGAATCAGTTCATGCCAAGATTGTGTTGCATTAGCTAGGAGAAGGAAAACACGCGGTATATGATATCAGATACACTTTCTGTATCACCCCTCGTATATGCGCGCTTCCGATGCTCTACGAACCTCCAAATATCTACTGATGAAATATGTAAATACTAGCAGTATTTTCACATCCATGCAAAATACTAAAGGTTGTTTAGCGGCTGCTTTTTCCCTAAGATGGAACGGTCCAAGTATATTAGATATAATTATGCCCTTATTGTATCATTTAGTACATTGTTCAGTCTCATTAACATGGGTGGCCGTTCTATCATTAAAATATTTCCATTTCTGAAATTGAAAATATATCTGATGCCTTGTCCAATGTAACTGTGACCGCGTGTATGTTTAAGATCAAACTAATCTTTTATTCGTACTATTGTTATACATTATTATGATGATTTAACCGTTCAGATATTTTCATTCAGTAATTAGGGAAGAAAAAAATTGGCTCTCGTGTCGTAAACCTTTATTTGAAATGATGTTCAAGCAATGCAATTGACTTAACCTTAGTAATGTTACGGTATGTGCATATATGTAGTTGGAACATGTTCGCACGAAGTACGCACACCGGGTTCAAGCATATGTTTCTATCATAGTTTGGTGTTTTTTACTTAACATTACTTGTGTGGGAAAATTGTACACACAAAGTTCATTTTATTTACTTCAAGGTTAAGTGAAAGAGAGGGACTCAATTACAGTACATTTGGGTGCGGTAACTAACCAATAAGGTATCAGATACCGATATTTGTCCAAGAGTGGTTACATGTTTTGAATTGTGAAGCAAGGTTGTGTTGTCGTGAGATTTTTGTGTGCCAAAAAAACGTACCAGCTAATTTTCATATCAATCTTAAGATAAAAGATTGATGTATGAAGTGTCAGAAACAATTGAATGGACTTGTCACATCATGGCACGTTTTTAGAAATCTAAGACAGTGTCCAATATGACCGCCAATATAGTTAAACACCACTAATTGTGCATGTAACATATTCAACACCTACACGAATGTGAGTTAAATTCGGACGAAGAACGAAGATTGAATTTATATCAAAAACGTAGAATGAAAACACAACAAAACAAATGTATTTAGATACAACGAGAGTGAGATTAGCTTCAAGGTCAGACACATTAAAACTATTGACACCGAAACACGCAAATGTCGGCCATACACAAAAGAAATCTCTTGAAAAGACCAAACAACGAGGATGTCAAAAAAATCAGAAGACATAATTATGCGTCATTCTAAATGATACAGAAGTTAGGAGGCAGGCCATCGGTTGTACAAAAACTAAATTTAGGCGCTGAAAGACTTGGATATGACTTTGCTAAGAATATTTTATTTGTTGCCATAGCAACCAGAGCTCTGCATGGAATGAAGTTATTTGAACAAATATGAGAGGGCTTCATGCACGGAACGTCCCTGTTACGTTTCATCAACGTAAGCCTTGTGGTTTTAGAGGAGATGACGTTTGAAGAAAATGTTAACGGACGTATGGCGGACGGTGAGCGATCCTAATAGCTCACTCTGGCACTTTGTGCCAGGTGAGCTGAAAAGGGGTAGCTTAATTTTCATTTCATGTACAACATTATTAAATCAGTGGAGGGGTCAATTAGTGTACCATGCACGTGTGATAAACCAAAGATACGGATTATAGTAAATGAAAAACCAGGAACTTAGGAAAAATATAAAGCAATAAACTCGATTCATTTTATTAACATCAATTACTATATCATTCATTTCAATACCAGAATCTGTTTCTGAGTATCTAAGCATTTGGTCGACTTACAAATACTAGTAAATAAGTATAGGAACATATGTTTCAAAATATATACTAAACATGTATGTATTATATATATAATATAGACCACAATAAAACCTGCCTTATCCCTCACTTTCCAGGCCACTTAATCGTGCTGATTAAAGCATAAACCAGATTTTAAGTAATGTGGTTTATGTTTCAATGACCAATGGAAGAGTTCTATCTAAAACATGGTGCCAGATAAGACAGGTTCTTATGTAGACTACTGTAGACTGTCTATTGTTAGTGCAATCAGTTTGAAATACATCACATAAATTTAGAATAAACACTAGATGCAGGTTGCTTTAATAAATATATCATCACTGTACACTAAATTGCACTGAGAGAAAAACATATTAGCTAGTTTTAGGAGAAAAGCGCTGTGATAAACCTATCCTGCAGTTTTCTGGCTACTTTCTTCGAAATCTCGAGTTTTGAAATTAATCCCTACCTTATCAATCATAGGCAAAATTCACGCTGTTCTGCAAAACACATAAAACCATTGATGCCTACATAAGGACGATCAATTAGCCTTTAATTTGATACCGAATATGCGTAAAATGTAAAGTATACAGTTTTGTACATCGTTGTCTAAACCATATGCACACTTTAGAGTTGTATTAATTCAAACACAAAATGAAAATGTTACGCTTGCAAAAGTCTGAGAATGAAGTATAATTGTATTATCTGACTGCCCTTTTTCGGTTTGCCAACGCACGTTAACTTTATAGTCTGTCATAGGCTGTAGATACTTAAATAAACGTGTTCAATGAATAACGTTTCCTTTAAATTAAATTATGTATAACTAAGACAGGTAGAAAATGTAAAGGTTTTAATTTGTAAATTTCATATTTAATTGTAATAAAACTTTTTTTTCTATTTTTCTGCCTAAAACATCCTGTTTTTCGCAGTTAATGATTTTACAAATGAATATAGAATGTCAAGATTAATGTTTTAATCATATTATTATCGATAATGTTTTTTTTTTTTAAATAAAAACGTTCTTAGCTGTACATACATATCATTACAAAAGCAAATATATTTCCTCATGATCGATGATTTTGAGACGGGACGAATAGGATGTTAATGCTCAAAATTTCTGTAATCTTTTGAATAGAGATGCAAACAAAAATGTTGCCATGCGTTTAAACATGCAAAATTTGTCAGTCATTAGACACTCCATCTTCATTTTCTGAACGTAGTTTAGCTTCATAGTGTAACGAAGATTGCAGTTTGTTTATTGACGCCGCGTGGAAACGCGGCGTCAGTATTGAATAGGTTTCAAAGGGCAAAGTTCACGAGTGAGGAAAATCAGCCCTGTTTGGTTTTTTTTTCATACCTCTAGCATACAACACTCATTACAGGATAAATTCAAAACAAGCCTTATTTTGTTCAATATACTTATTTTATGGTTGCTATGGAAACATAAGTATATACTGGAAATAATAGCATTTTTCAACATAAAATGCCATTTTTGAGCAAGTAAATAAAAATTTACATACACATGTCAATCTATTATAATGGCAAAACATTGACAACTTAATAATGAAAGTTTGCTTGTATTGTACAACATGAAAATGTTTGTTTCCATGGTAACAAATATGCATTCTAATGAAAAAAATTAATAACTGTTAGAAAAAATAGAAACTATTTATCACAAATGCACAATATGGTGCGAAATACTATTGCAGTACTTTCAGTTTTATTACTGCTACCAGGTTACTGTTTCCATGGCAACGGAATATGAGACTGCTTACTTAGAAAATGTACACGATAAAGAGACTGCAACACTTCTTTATGCAGTGCATGGCCACTTCAGTCTAACCACTGTGAATGGCATTTTTTACAAATAATAAGTAAAGGTAATACATATCTCTATATATGTTATAGTGAAAAAATATTGGCAAATCTGCTTCCATTATACAGCATAAAAATGTTTATTTCCATGGTGACATATATGCATTCTAATGAAAAATATCAAAGACTGTTAAAAACTGCCAAAAATAGTCATTATTTATCACAAATGCACACTATGGTGTAAAATACTATTGAAGTACTTTCAGCATTGTTACTTCTACCATTGTTACTATCTCCATGGCAACGAAATACAACTGATAAGAGAATGTACAATAAAAGAAACTGTAGCACAAATATTTCCTGCGCATGCCGAATTTCACTCTATCAACTGTGAAATCAACATTGCATGCACCTAAACCAGCAATAAAACACTTGTAAAACATGAATTTTTAAAATAAACATGTTTTGCCTGCAGTGACAGACAGATAGACAGAAAAACAGACAGATAGATGAGCCAACAATCTAACGTGTCAACCTAGCTGTTTCAACGACGATTAAAATACATGAAAAATTTGCAACAATTTCTACATAAAAAAACTGACAGCATAATTAACTAGATCTTATACAGATTATATTAGTATTGCAATTCTTGAGGAGGTACCATCCAAGTGTTTTAAGAAAATAAAAAAAATTGTTTAGACACTGCATATTTTTAAATTTCAGAAAAAAAACTGTCAATTCTGACTACGCCTTGGTTTTTCCTTAGGTTGTCACTCTCAAGGAAATAATTTTTTATGTCCATAATGTAATCAAACAAGTCACTCTTCACATACACTTTCTTCAGAATCTGAAGAATCTATTGTCTGCGGAATTTCAGCAGCATCATCTAGGTACTGGCACCAATCCTTTATACCGTACTTGTTGGTATCTGACTGCAAAAACATACCCAAATACCACAATACTGCTGCCACATGAGAACATGTGCCAACTGTTCTAGCCCCAGCCCTACACTTGCAATACCATGCTTGAATGTGGTCCGAGTCATATTGAATCCAAACAAGGTATGTCTTTGAACTGACATGTCGACTTTGGAGTCTTACTCTAAGTAAGTTTTTATTTTCTTGAAACACTTGAATGGTACAGTCTCCTCCAACATACTCCTGGACATAACTACTACAGAGTTTAAGCTGATATGTACCTAGTGTCAGCAATCTAAGCATAGTGTCATCTAATTGTGGAAAGTCACTTATGCTACAGTCATCAACACTAGCCCATTTTGTTATATTCCTTCTGTCCAGATTGTTTTCTTCAACAAAGGTCTGAAGTGCATCTGTTTTGGACACCCGATCTAACATTCTGCTTGCAGTCAATTGATCTTCTTGTGTATCTTTGGTTGCGTTGATCGGTGGTAGATACTTATTGGAAATTGCGCATACTATTCGGACGTAATCCCCAATAAATGGGATTTGATTTGTTGGCAATACAAAGTTTAGGTATTTCCATCTTTTTATGCATGCATTTGCTGCCTCAACAACCCATCGTACCTGAAACAGTATAATATGTGAGTTACAATTGAATATAAATCGTTTTTCTTTCATTGAGAAGATATATAAAATGAGATCTGGTGTTTTCTAGACTTTACAAACTGTCCTTGTTTGGAGGTGGCTGTTGGTGGAATGTGAAACAAATAGAAAAACAAACGGGGGAATACAAATTGGCTGTTGTAAGGAGGTGGCTGTTGGTGGGAGGTGACCATTAGTGAAGGTTACACTGTATCTGTATACTGTTCTTGAAATAAAAAATGATAAATACAAAAAAAAAACAATATTTAATTTAAATCAAAATCGCCTCCAATACTATGCATGTTGCTGTTTAATTCATGTACATCTTAAAACAAATGAACAATTGAGACTCATCAATACTGGCTGCTTAAGACAGTTGATAGCTTAAGGTAGTGCAACTGTAATGGACACCTTTCCAAATCTAATTTGACATATTATTTTCATTATCTATATCATGTCACTGATTTATTTGCAAAATTTCAGGTAGGCTTACCATCATTAAAAAAAAAATATTTGAATTTTTCCTTCAAGACCCCATATTCCGCTTTCTCTTCAAATAATTTGACCCCTAGGGTAGATTAAAGTTCTATAATTCTCTTAGATTTGTAAATTCTGTAACAATTTTGGTGTCTATAAAACAAGTAATAGTGACAGAATTATAAATCAGACATTATAAGACATTCTTGTAAACCAACAATCTACAATTGCCAATTATCCATGGCAACCCAGCATAAAATGGAAGCGGTCCAATCTGAGAATAAAAGAGGTTGTGTAAAATTAAATGAGTCTCAAGTCAATAATATGAATACTCAGTCAGTATTTATGATTTATTTTTATTAAATAACCTATTTGCAATTAAATAAAACAAAAACAAAACAATTTGCCCGTCTAGTTTTTGAAAAAAACAAGAACAAGAGCTGTCACATGACAGCACGCTCGACTATTCGAAAGCTTGTTGGTAAAATGGGGTTTTTGTCTAAGAACAGGAGTATTGTGTAATTGTCTATAAGAATTAAGGTCAAAGATATGAAACTTGTTCAAAGACCTTTGTAAATGTACATTGCATTCAAGGCCTTACTCTGGATTCTGCAAGCCAACTGGAGGGAGGATGGGGGGATAATTTCAAAGAAATACATGACCTTGTATATTTGATCATGAATAATTTTGTAACTTTTCAAAATTGATATGTATAGAATTAAAAAAGCATGACCGCTTCATGCTGCATAATTATTCTATGACATTTCAAAAGAAAGCCATTTTGAGTATTTCCATTTTAGTCTGGAAAAACTGTGACAAAATCTAAGTTAAAAAGGGCATAAATATGTCAAAAATCGAAAACATTGGTGAAGATGTTGACAGTAAATACGTTCGATAGTATTCTATCTTTAACAAAACATTCAAAGTTAAAAAGGGACACAAATCTATCAAAAATCAAAACAGAGTTATGGGGATTGTTTCCTCAGGTGTAGATGTTGATGGTAAACATATATTTTGAGTTTCAAGTCAATACCTTATATAGTATTCAAGATATTTGAATTTACAAAAAAAAACAAACCAAAACTTCTAAGTAAAAAAGGGGCATAAATCTGTCAAAAATCAAAACAGAGTTATGGGAATTGTTTCCTCAGGTGTATAATGTTGATGGTAGACACATACTTTGAGTTTCAAGTCAATACCTTATATAGTATTCAAGATATTTGAATTTACAAAAAAAAAATACCAAACCATCTAAGTTAAAAAGGGGCATAAATCTGTCAAAAATCAAAACAGAGTTATGGGAACTGTTTCCTCAGGTGTATATGTTGATGGTAGACACATACTTTGAGTTTCAAGTCAATACCTTTGATAGTATTCAAGATATTTGAATTTAAAAAAAACTTTAACCAAAAATTCTAAGTTAAAAAGGGGCATCAATCTGTCAAAAATCAAAACAGAGTTATGGGGATTGTTTCCACAGGTGTAGATGTTGATGGTAGACACATACTTTGAGTTTCAAGTCAATACCTTTGATAGTATTCAAGATATTTGAATTTATAAAAAACTTTAACCACAAAATTCTAAGTTAAAAAGGGGCATAAATCTGTCAAAAATCAAAACAGAGTTATGGGGATTGTTTCCTCAGGTGAAGATGTTGATGGTAGACACATACTTTGAGTTTCAAGTCAATACCTTTGATAGTATTCAAGATATTTGAATTTATAAAAAACTTTAACCAAAATTTCTAAGTTAAAAAGGGGCATAAATCTGTCAAAAATCAAAACAGAGTTATGGGGATTGTTTCCTCAGGTGAAGATGTTGATGGTAAACATATAGTTTGAGTTTCAAGTCAATACCTTTGATAGTATTCAAGATATTTGACTTTATGAAAAACTTTAACCAACGCAGACGCCGACGCCGACACCGACACCGAAGCTGGGGCGAGTGCAATAGTCTCCTTATTCTTCGAATAGTCGAGCTAAAAACTAACGTCTATGTCAGATATTTCAACCATTTTATTCCAATTATGTCACCCCTAGGGTTTTCATAAGTTCCAAATTTAAGCATTTGTTAAATAATTGTATCATATTTAATGTGTCACTATTACAGATGAATACCAGAACAAGTTTTAAACTGCAATAAAACAGTATTATGAAACTACATATATCACTGAAGTTGATTCATACCCCTGCAAGGCCACCTTGACACAAGCAAAATAGAAATTTATATGTAGTTTTCAAAATTCAAGTACATATTATCACATGTTCAGTGATTTCAGAATTTTTTATGTCTAATTATTATAAATAAATGCCATAATCATTATACAGCTAAAATAAAACAATTTTTAGCATGTCAATTTTTCTAAGAAAAAAGAAGGATGTATTGTCACAGGCTTGGCTAATGCGCGCCTGCGCGAGCGTGCAAAAGTTCAATATTGGCCATAACTTTTCTATTACTGGATGGATTTAGTTCATACTCACACATAGCAATCCTAGTGACAAGACCTTCACGCTGACCTAATATATAGTGACCCTGACCTTCAGGTGACCTTGACCTCTTCACTTACAACAGCAAAAAACATCAAATGTCAAAAAGTTGAAAAACTTTATTATTATTGGACATTTTTGGTTCATATTCAATTGTACAACAATCCCTGTGGAAAGACTTAAACAGGACCCTACCTGAAGCAAAATGCAAATCATATTTGTGTTACTTTTCTTACTGATAGACAGTTCAACACTGAATATGTGTTCCAGCTTATACAATGGACATCACCGAATTGAAAAAATGAAAAATCTCACAGAAATGTACATGTGTAATTCACAATCACATATGAAATTACTATTACAACATTCATTTCATAATATGCATGCAACATTAATCTGTCTAATTACTTTTTTTCCCAAAATATTGAGAGTTTTTGGGAATAATTTCTTCCAGCACTTTCTTTGCATTTGAGACTCTGGGTAAACCTTCTGAATTCTTAGCAGTGAAAACATCTCGTATTGTATTTCACCACTAGGGTGTGTAACATTCTAAAATGCATTAGACTTAGTCCAGGCCCAACAATATTTTCAGCTGTAGGCTTTTTTAACACACCAGTGAAGATAAGTGGATGTAAAGGTTGGCAAGTTTAATGTTTTAGTATTGTTGAATTCCAAGTTATTTGCTACTGCAAATGGAGTGAAACTGTGTGCCATCATATCTTTTGTTGGGAGATTCACAAACTGAAGCAATTTTCCTCAAGCCATTACATTATGTGCATCATAGGTTTCACAAAGCAAAGATGACACAAGATCTACTTGTTTCAAAGACTGCCTGGCATATAACTTTCTAAAACAGACAGTGAATCAATAAAAGCACATTTTAAAAATTTATACAGAGCACCAATGTTCTTCAGAGTTGAAACTAAAATGTGTCAATCAAAGTGCCGTCTGTTATGCGCAACTAAACATACTCTTGTGAACTTTCAAAGCCAGCTAATCATTTTATTAAAAGCTGATGTGATTGGAACTGATTCCACAACATTTCCATTCACTTTCATTTCTTCTCCAAGCATGGCTATGTCAGTCACATTGGTTGCATCTTCACTAATTGGAACTGTTAGAGTGACATATGTGTTGAATTGGGCTCCAAACTGCACCTAGACTGCAGCAATCTGTGTTATATGGAATAAGACTCTTCCTTCGTCTGCAAATAACATTGAAATGAACATAATAAACATGTAAATAAATGAATATTCTTTATTTTATCTTAAGCCGGGTACATGTACATGTATATGGTGATAAATCGTTAGGCTAATTGACCGTTTGACTTGATAGCTCAGTTGGTAAAGTGACTACTCTGACAGCTAAAGGCCCTGGGTTCGAGTCCCCGTTGAGCCACAATTGTTTAACCATTACATATATCCAAACAGGAAACATTCAAAAGTATGTAACATGTTCTCTCGATGAAATAAAAATTCTATCTTACACAAAAAACAAAGTTTCTTTTTATTTTATGCTAAAATACCGCTACTTTTTTTTGTTGAGTTTGTTTCAATGAAATGTCAAAAACTGCTGGAAATATCATAAAAAGCATTGGAATGTCAATTTTATTTCACTGAAAACCATAAAATAAACTTTGTTATTCATAATATTATTATAAACAAAAATTTCAAAAAGCATTTTATTACTTCACTGCTGGCGATGCATCTAAAGATGGACCCATGTCTTCTATCAAACCACTAATGTTGGCTCGTGCAGCAAGAGAATCTTGACTGGCAATTTTCCTGAAAAGTTTCATTTTGATAAATTCAATTATTATTATTAATCAAGCGAGCTTATCAAAAGAAATCAGCATCATTTACAATAAATAATTATCCCGGTTCCGGGGCGACAGTACATCCCACAATTATTTACTTCATTGTCAACCATGTACAGTAAATAGCGTCATTACACGGTGTATAGCCTATAACAATTAATTGAATTATAACAAACTCCTTCTGTGTGACAACTTCGTTTTGGGGGTATAATAAACTTTCATTTAGTGGTTTTAAAGGAGATGTCATTCGAAGTAAAATGTTAACAGACGCATTCCTTAAAACGACAGACGACGGACAAAAGACAATCCTGAGCATATGCTCAGGTGAGCTAACAAGAGGGACTGTAAGCGTTTTATAGAACAAAAGGGCAAAGATGGCTGTAAGGATGTGACATTTTTCCAGCAAGTTCACCTTTTACTTACATTGTGAAATCACATTGAAATCCAATTTGACATAGTGAAATCCCATCTTGGAAATGGATTCCTGCTATAAATAAACCCACTCACCTTCAATGTTATGAGACTTTGTAAAATCTAACATTTCTCCAAGTGGTTGGCTTCAGGACTTCAATAATGTAGTAAACCACAAACCTTGTTGATGAATATTTCAGAGATTTTCATTTTCGTACATAAACAAAAGTTTTATGGGCGCCAATATTTGAAATCCTGCCCAATTTCATATTTTATTCAAGCAATTTCTCGTCATACATGATTTTAAGTTCAGTGCATATGCCTTAGCATGAATTTAATGTATAAAGCCCAGAAATCCACCAAACTATGTTTTTAATCGCGATATATTTGCATTTTTGCGAACTTGGATTTTACACTACATTTCATTATGGCGTCTTGTGAAATCTGGATTTCGACTCTAGAAATCCAGATTCTGTTTCATTGGTGGATTTCTAGATTTCACTTGATTTCATGTGGTTTGATTGGTGGATGTCAAGACCACTGGCTATAAAAGACAAACACCAACTTCTGAAACCACTTCGGTCTTGACCTTTGCCAAATCAACAAAGTTTCTTGGCGCTAAAATTCTAAATCAAGTATTTCATCTGATAACACTTACCTGTTACATTATATCCACATTATCTATAAAAGGTGTGTATTATAAACTGTCCAGGAACACTGTTGTTGGAAATAAAATATATTGTTGCAGAAATAAATTCTTAATCTTAACATTCTTTATCATCATCGGCCATGCTGTTTACATGGCCCTAAATCGCTCACCTGTGACTAATGACAATATGTGACCAAACTTCAATTCTAAACTATATATCATAAACACAAACATTCTGTTTGACCATGACAAGGCAAACCTCTTGACCAATTGACATGATGATTGGGTTGTAAATGTCACCTGTATGGCATTGTCACCTGTATGGCATACACAAGGTTTTTGACCGGATGACCTAGTTTTTTTACCTCAAATTACCTATATTCATACTCAACCTAAATTTCATCAAGACAATCATACTGATGGCAACCTCTATTGCATACGCAAGGTTTTTTCTACAATTTCATCCAGTGACCTGTTTTTGACCCCGAATGACCCATATTCATTACTCAACCTAAATTTCATCAAGACAATCATACTGACAAAGTTTCATGAAAATCCAATGCAAAATGCAACCTCTATTGCATACGCAAGGTTTTTTCTACAATTTCATCCAGTGACCTGTTTTTGACCCCGAATGACCCATATTCAAACTCGACCTAGATTTCATCAAGGCAATCATACTGACCAAGTGTCATGAAAATCCAATAAAAAATGCAACCTCTATTGCATACACAAAGTTTTTCTAGAATTTGACCCCGTGACCTAGTGTTTGACCCTAGATGACCCTTGTTCAAACTCGACCTAGATTTTATCAAGGCAATCATACTGACACAAGGTTTTTCTATGATTCGACCCCGTGACCTAGATTTTGACCCTAGATGACCCATGTTCGAACTCGACCTAGATTTCATCAAGACAATCATACTGACCAAGTTTCATGAAAATACAATGAAAAATGCAGACTCTATTGCATACACAAGGTTTTTCTAGGATTTGACCGGGTGACCTAGTTTTGGACTCTAGATGACCCATGTTCGAACTTGACCTAGATTTCATCAAGGCAATCATTCTGACCAAGTTTCATGAAAATCCAATGACTCCAGATAACCCATATTCAATCTCGACCTAGATTTAATCAAGGCAGTCATACTGACAAAGTTTCATGAAGATCTAGTGAAAAATGCAGCCCCTATTGCATACACAAGATTAAATGTGGACCGACAGACAGACGACGGACACCAGGTGATCACAATAGCTCACCTTTGAGCACTTCTTGCTCAGGTGAGCTTAAAAGAATGTATAACAATGCGAATGACAGGGTATGGTAGAACAATAAATGTGGTCCGGCAAGCATGGAACCAAACGAACTGGCTGTTTTCACGTTACGTTGCTTAGTAATTTATATTGTATGCTATATTTGCCCTGATGATATAGTGAAACCGGTTGGCAAATACAAATAGAAAACTCATATAGTGTCATTTTTTCATATATATATATATATATATATATATATATACACTTTTTGGCACGCGAGTCACATTTTCAGAATCACAGATTGAAGTAACATATAGTTTTCTATAAACAAGTACATGTTTTAAGATGGAAAGAAGATATATAAAATTACATAATTAAAACGGCCATCTATTTAGGAACTGTCTCGATGACATTAAATAAAATTAAAATTTCCTTCATAATTTTTTTACACTTATGATTAGTCCGATTTATTTTATAATTTTTTATATATACATGTATTTCAATTTTTGGAACGTAAGACTTAGTTTTGCAGTACACTCGTAGAATGAGAAATAAGAAATCGGCTACTCACGTTTCTTTTTTATCTGTATAATGGCAACGGCGTTGACGACGACGACGACGACGAAGGAAACACCCACCAGTGTTACAATTAGAACACTTTTCACAACATTGTCACTAGTACCTCCATCACTATTACCTGAATTTGCAAAAAATACAAAAATATGTTTGTAGTTCACACTCCTTTCTTACAATATGAATTAATATGTAATCCCCCCCCCCTTCATCCTTCCAATCGGCATCTTGCTAATTTTATTTAATATTCTATACTCCTATGGAATGCCTAATCTATGTTATGAAGACGCCTTCACAATGTCCACATGACACGGATTGCCCCGTAATTGCTTGTAATTAGGTTTTGTCAATCACACATATCTAATCTGAAAATTAGTGGATACCTTAAAATAAAAGAAATTAAACATCTTTAGCTTACAATCCCTTAATCATGGTTGCAAGCTGCATTCTGTCATCTCTGCTGTGCGCATATACACAGTCATATATGCAAATACAACCCTTCGCAGTACTGTTTTAACCATGCATGTAGGTACACAATTATCAATTTAAACATATTTATAACCACTAACTAATTAAGTGTTATTTTGTTTTAAACCCTACCTCACAGTCACTTGGTAAAAATCTATCCCATTTTCTGTTACAGAATTAAATTTCAAAACAAGAGGGCCTGCCATGATAGCCCTATATCGCTCATCTGACTAGGAGAACTAGTCGATGCGACACAATAAATATGTAAGCTCAGGGTGTTGCATTGTTAAGCAGTTTTTTTAATACAAGTCATTTTTGACCTAAGAAGTTTTTTGATACAAGTCATTTTTAACCTTTTTTAGGGGAACGATTTGAAAAAAAAACGGTAGAGGAACACTATAACAAGAGGGACATGATTGCCCTATATCGCTCACCTGACTACAATCGGCTATAATACAAGGGCTCATGATTCTAACAGAATTTGTAAAGGTCCACTTCACAATGCTAAGTAACATTGAAAATATATATTCTCTGCCTGTCGGCCTTCTTCTTTTTTTACGTTTTCCCTATATATAAGCCTATGTGACATCAAGTAACCTCGCCCCTCCTGGGAAGGGTTAATCTTGACCCTGGGGTCATGATTTGAACAATCTTGGTAGAAGTCTAATAGGCATTTCCACATGCCAAATATCTAATCATCAGGCCTTGTGGTTTCAAAGAAGAAGAATTATAAAGTTTTTCCTATATAGCCTTTGTTGATCCCAGGGGTTCATAATTTGAACAATCTTGGTAGAGGTCCACTAGACAATGCTACATGTCAAATATCTAAGCTCTAGGCTTTGTGGTTTCAGAGAAAAAGATTTTTAAAAATATTCCTACATAAGCCTATGTAAAACCAAGTGACCCCCCGGGCGGGGTCAATTTTGACCCCGGGGTCATGATTTGACCAATCCTGGTAGAGGTCCACTAGACAATGCTACATGTCAAATATCTAACCTCTAGGCTTTGTTGTTTCGGAGAAAAAGATTTGTTTCTAATTTCCTATAGAAGCCTATGTAAAACCAAGTGACCCCCAGGGCTGGGTCAATTTTGATCCCAGGGGCATAATTTGAACAATCTTGTTAGAGGTCCACTAGACAATGCTTCATGCCAAATATCTAAGCTCTAGGCCTTGTGGTTACAGAGAAGAAGATTTTAAAATGTTTCCTATAATTATAAGCCTATGTAAAACTAAGTGACCACCCGCGCCGGGTCAATTTTGACCCGAAGGTCATAATTTGAACAATCTTGGTAGAGGTCCACTAGATAATGCCAAATATCTAAGTTCTAGGACTTGTAGTTTCAGAGAAGAAGATTGTTAAAGTGTTTCCTATTTGTTGCCATAGCAACCAGAGTTCTGCATTGAATGGAATTCTTTGAACAACTTTGATAGAGTCTCATGCAAGGAACATTCCTGCAAAGTTTCATCAATATTGGCCCAGTGGTTTTTAGAGGAGATGTTGTTTGAAGGAAATGGTGGACGGACGACGTGCGACGTACGACGGACCCCGGACGGTGAGTGATCCTAATAGCTTACTCTGGCACTTTGTGCCAGGTGAGCTAATAAAAATACCTGTGTTAGGTTTAGCACTTACAGCTAAGAGTTTTATTTATTTTTGTACGAGTCTATGTTAAAAATAGCTGTGCCTGTGGCGACTATATTTCATAAATGTACATAATGTGACCCCCAGACAACCTTGGTAGAGGTCCACTAGGCTCGGCTACATGCCAAATATCTAAGCTCTGGGCCTTCTGGCATTTTACTTTCTATTGCCATGGAAACCAGAGTTCTGCATTGAATGGAATTATCTGATGGAACTTCATCCAAGGAACACTCCTGTTTCATTAACATTGGACCAGTGGTTTCGGATGTAATTTTAATGACAAGAGGGCCATGATGGCCCTGTAGCGCTCACCTGTCTACCATTGGCAAAAATAAAAGGTTATTAATAGCAGAAAGGATCAATTTTTACCTTTGGCTCATGATATCCTCTTAATAAGCTTATGTAAAATCAAAAGATTCCACCCCCCCCGCCCCTGGTCATGATTTGAACAATCTTGGTAGAGAGTCAATTATTGCCACATGCTGAATATCTAAGCTCTATGCCTCATTATTTTGCTGTCTGATCATGATCTGCACTGTTGGCTATTCATTGTTTTCCTGTCTGATCATAATCTGCACTGTAAGCTATTCATTGTATGCTGGCTGGTCATAATCTGCACTGTCAGCTATTTATTTTATGCTGTCTGATCATGATCTGCACTGTTTGCTATTCATTGTTTTGCTGTCTGATCATAATCTGCACTGTAAGCTATTCATTGTATGTTGGCTGGTCATGATCTGCACTGTCAGCTATTTATTTTTTGCTGTCTGATCATGATCTGCACTTTCATTATTAAGCTGTCTGATCATGGTCTGCACTGTTTGCTATGCATTATTTTGCTGTCTGATCATGATCTGCACTTTCATTATTTTGCTGTCTGATCATGATCTGCATTGTAAGCTATTCATTATTTTGCTGTCTGATCATGATCTGCACTGTGAGCTATTCATTATTTTGCTGTCTGATCATGATCTACACTGTAAGCTATTCATTATTTTGGTGTCTGATCAGGATCTGCACTGTAAGCTATTCATTATTTTGGTGTCTGATCATGATCTGCACTGTAAGCTTTTCATTATTTTGCTGTCTGATCATGATCTGCACTGTGAGCTATTCAATTTTTTCCTGTCTGATCATGATCTGCACGCTGTTCATTTTTTTAACAATTTATGGTACTTTCCAAAGTGATAGATGGAAGAGTAAGAGCTTATTCTTTTATGAAAGAAAAACATGCATAGGCATATTTGTCATTGATAAATCTGATATCTTCTTATATGTTTTGTATATATCAAATATTGATTTAATTTTATATATGAACTTTCTTGTGATGTGAATGTAAAAATTACAACTACATTCTTTAACATGGAAGTTCAACTTGGGGTCAAGAACATGTATTGCATCACCGCTATTTAAAACTTTACAAGTGCCAATTTTAGGCCAGAGTTTTTATATTGCTTGGTTTATGGGAAGTTTTCTAAAATGTTGAGTATGAAGGACTTTTCCTACTGTATTGAACAGAGCACATATTGAACATCAGTCTACTGCACCTGTCAATAATCATCATTTTCGAACAAAATAAACACTTTAAAATAATTACTTTCAATTATATATATCCCTACTATTCTGACACTTTATTAACTAGTCTGTGAAGTCAGAACAGCGGAAATAATACAAATAAAATGTCAGTTCATAATGTCATTGTTATTCTACCTTTTCAAAAAATAGGACAGGCAGTCGCATAAACCAAGAGATATAAAAACTCTGGCCTTACCATAGAGAGATCCAAGATGTGTACTGATTATCAAAGCGCTGTGAGCGCTGAAGGCCTTGGGGCTATAGGTTAACTCCCCAAAAAACAACTTTTGACCTACGTGTTTTGCGCTGAACCTTATCTAAGGCGCGGGTCGAAATGTGCAGAGGACAAAATTCAATACATGATACAGAATAAATGATTCACAAATATATGGGTGGCAGGGAAGTTTGTTTTATTATAAAACATACGTTGAATGAAAAATAATCACATAGTCAACATTATAAATTGTTTAAGCCAATAAAAATAATTCGATCTGCGCTTTGTGCAACTTCAAGCGATATGATCTGATGATGTGGATCGAAAATTATTGTGTACCAAGGACAATACTTTGAAACAGAAATAAACAAAGCAATACCAGCAATGAAATATAAATACAGTACTGTACAATGTGTATAACAGAGAAAACCAAAAATGATTCTTGGTTACCTTGTAGTTGTAATCAGTGAAACCGTTCACTGGGCCTTGACATGCTGCGTCCTCGGGCGGGTGATTTTGATCACGTGAGTTCCTTCTCGGGAATGTACGTAATTTTTATCTTTTTTTTAGAGAAATTTATTTTTAGGTAAATATATATGTAATCGTTCGTAAATAACAAAGTTGTCAATGAAATAACATCGGAAATTTGAAAATCAAACTACAAACTCTTATATCGAGCTCCGTACGTTTCCGTAAATTTCCGTAAATATCCGTACTTTTCCGTGATATGCATATGATTATCTTCCGTAATCAGCTAACAGCGCATTAATTTCTAAAACAGAAAAAAATTTATATGCAGCCCGTGAGCTATATACGTTCCTGCAATCGTTTGAAGTTGTATGTACTCTTTTTATTTGTAATATGTTCTTATCATATGCGACATTCAAACAGAAGATTGATCTGGTCTGTCTTGCACTACTTTCGCATAGCGCATGTTTACAGTTGTTATTCGCACATAGCACAGCTAAATTTCTTGCAGTGTTTGAAAAGTGGTATGCTAACTTAGGCCTTGGGGACTTTCAGTCCCCAGGCCAACAAGACAAATGTCATTTATCAATCTTATGGTGTTAAAATACTGCAATAAAATTAGCAAATGAGGTGTTCAATAAACAATGAACTATTAAAACTAGAAATCATCAAAACAACCTTTCAGACAAATTTCAAGGATATCTGGGCTGAAAATGTAACATCTAGAGTGTTAACAAGGTTTTTCCATATTTGGGCTGTGACCTAGTTTTTGACCCCAGATGACCCATATTCGAACTTGGGCTAGAAATCATCTTAACAACCTTTCTGACAAATTTCCAGGATATGTGGGCTGAAAATGTTACCTCTAGAGTGTTAACAAGATTTTTCCATATTTGGGCTGTGTGACCTAGTTTTTGACCCCAAGTGACCCATATTCGAATTTGAGCTAGAAATCAACCAAACAACCTTTCTGACAAATTGCCAGGATATTTGGACTGAAACAGTAGCCTCTAGAGCCTTAACAAGATTTTTCTATTTTTGGGTCATGTGACCTAGTTTTTCATCCGAGATGACCCATATTCGAACTCGTCCGAGTAATTACTAAGACAAACACCCTGACCAAGTTTCGTGACAATTGAGGAAAAAATGTGATCACTAGAGCGTTAACGAACTAAATGTGGACGGACGACGCACGACAGACAACGGACGACGGACATTCATCGATCCTAATAGCTCACCCTGAGCCAGCTCAGGTGAGCTAAAAAAGTGAACAGATGTACAACGCATGACGTACAACGGACGTTGAGCGATCATATTACAGTTCACCGTGGCTCTTTGTTCCGGATTTGCTTAAAATCATAATCATCCTCAGCTAGTAAGCCGATTTAAACTAGATAAGATCGCGTCTCTCCCTGCTGATATTGTCTATAGTAAATTTATCCCAATATAAAGCTGTAAAATTTACATGTTGGGTCAGCGTAGAAACCTTCTTATAATTAAAAGAGTGTATAAAACGCTTACCTTTCACACTAAGAGTAAAGTTAACTGTAGCAGTCCCGTCATAACATTCAATAATTTTGGTGTCATCTGTTTCAAGCACAGGATCTATGGTAAAGACGAAAATGCCAGTGCGCATATTGTGTATGAATGAGAATATGGAAGGATTTGACATATTTTCGGCACATGAACTAAATCCACACTCAGCAACTTTTACAGAATCAAAAATCCATATTTGACTGCCTGGATATGGTTGATTTGTGCAGGTAAGACTAGCCGCAGAAAAATGAGTAAAACTTGTCCCATCATCCAGCGTATTCAATGGAGTCATTGTCAAGCTCTCTGGAGAAAAAAACATTAGTTATTATAACTGGTTGTTTGGCATCTTTGGCAGAAGAGACAAAATGCTAAAAACGCGATTATTTAAAATTATATTCTCAAGTTTATGTTTTGGTGGGTTTTTTCTTTGTCTTTGTAGGACCTGAATGTTAAGGTGCACTTGTATTATGGCTACTGCATACAACTATAAGAAAACAATGTACTATATTTCTGATAATCTGCACTCTGTAGGGGGACGGAGCTTTCCCCTAGGGGAAATAAATTAAACTAGAGCTATCACTAAATGTGATTAATACCCCCAAAAGACTGCTTTATAAACTGAGGAAGTTTGTAGTAACAGAATACCTTGCAAACAAACTAAAGAGAGATATTGTTCTTGGCAATAACTTTGTAATTTGTCAAGATAGAGTCATGGTTCTTGTACACTGCACTTTCTCTCAATGTACTTGACCATTGTATGAAGTTGTATTAAATTCCAACCAATAGTTTTCGAATTGTGCTCCGGACAAGTAAAAGTAACAAAGGGCAATAACTCTGTAATGAGTAAAGATAGAGTTACTGTTCTTTTGCACTGCACTTCCTCTCATTGTGCTTGACCATTGTATGAAGTTGTATTGAATTCCAACCAGTAGTTTTCGAATAATGCTCCGGACAAGGAAAAGGAACAAAGGGCAATAACTCTGTAATTAGTCAAGATGGAGTTATGGTTCTTGTGCACTGCACTTCCTCTCATTGTGCTTGACCATTGTATGAAGTTGTATTGAATTCCAACTAGTAGTTTACGAATTATGCTCTGGACAAGGAAAAGTAACAAAGGGCAATAACTCTGTAATGAGTCAAGATAGAGTTATGGTTCCTGTGCACTGCACTTCCTCTCAATGTACTTGACCGTTGTATGAGGTTGTATTGAATTCCAACTAGTGGTTTTCAATTTATGCTCTGGACAAGGAAAAGTAACAAAGGGCAATAACTCAGTAAATACTCAAGATAGAGTTATGGTTCTTGTACACTGCACTACCACTGATTGTGCTTGATCATTGTATGAAATTGTATTGAATTCCAAATAGTAGTTTTCAAGTTATGCTCCGGACAAGGAAAAGTAACAAAGGGCAATAACTCTGTAACTTGTCAAGATGGAGTTATTGTTCTTCTGCACTGCACTTCCTCTCAATGTGCTTGACCATTGTATGAGGTTGTATTGAATTCCAACCAGTAGTTTTTAACTTATGCTCCGGACAAGGAAAAGTAACAAAGGGCAATAACTCTGTAATTAGTCAAGATGGAGTTATGGTTCTTGTGCACTGCACTTCCTCTCAATGTGTTTGACCATTGTATGAAGTAAATATTGAATTCCAACTAGTAGTTTTCAAGTTATGCTCCAAACAAGGAAATGCAACAGACCGCCCGACCGACCGCCCGCCCGCCCGCCCGCCCGACCGACTGACCAACCACCGGGTGACTCCTATATACCCCCCTAAACTTCGTTTTGGGGGTATAATCAAAGATACCCTTTTGTAAATCATACTGTGTAGATACCTGGCAGGAAAATTTGACCACCAAGGTTGAATAATGGAAGAGTTGAATCACATTTTAGAAAAACACAAAATCTGCAGTTGCGTAAATATACAAAATAATAACAAGAGGGCCATGATGGCCCTTTATCGCTCACCCGAGTACAACTGCTTTTAACAAAGTTGCTAGAAATCATAGAAACAACCTTTCTGACAAATTTCCAGGATATTTGGGCTGAAAATGTAACCTCTAGAGTGTTAACAAGGTTTTTCCATATTCAGGCTGTGTGACCTAGTTTTTGACCCCAGATGACCCATATTGAAACTTGAGCTAGAAATCATCGAAACAGATTTCTGACAAATATCCAGGATATTTGGGCTGAAAATGATACCTCTAGAGTGTTAACAAGGTTTTTCCACATTTGGGCTCCGTGACCTTGTTTTTGACCCCAGATGACCCATATTCGAACTTGAGCTAGAAATCATCGAAACAACCTTTCTGACAAATTTCCAGAATATTTGGGCTGAAAATGTTACCTCTAGAGTGTTAACAAGGTTTTTCCACATTTGGGCTCTGTGACCTAGTTTTTGACCCCAGATGACCCATATTCGAACTTGAACTAGAAATCATAGAAACAACCTTTCTGACAAATATCAAGGATATCTGGGCTGAAAATGTAACATCTAGAGTGTTAACAAGGTTTTTCCATATTTGGGCTCTGTGACCTAGTTTTTGACCCCAGATGACCCATATTCGAACTTGAGCTAGAAATCATCGAAACAAACTTTTTGACATATTTCAAGGATATTTGGGCTGAAAATGTTACCTTTAGAGTATTAACAAGGTTTTTCCATATTCAGGCTGTGTGACCTAGTTTTTGACCCCAGATGACCCATATTCGAACTTGAGCTAGAAATCATAGAAACAACCTTTCTGACAAATTGCCAGGATATTTGGGCTGAAAATGTTACCTCTAGAGTGTTAACAAGGTTTTTCCATATTTGGGCTCTGTGACCTAGTTTTTGACCCCAGATGACCCATATTAAAACTTGGGCTAGAAATCAACCAAACAACCTTTATGACAAATTGCCAGGATATTTGGACTGAAACAGTAGCCTCTAGAGTGTTAACAAGATTTTTCTATTTTTGGGTCATGTGACCTAGTTTTTCATCCGAGATGACCCATATTCGAACTTGTCCGAGTAATTACTGGGACAAACATCCTGACCAAGTTTCGTGACAATTGAGGCAAAAATGTGACCACTAGAGTGTTAACAAACTAAATGTGGACGGACGACGGACGACGGACAATCATCGATCCTAATAGCTCACCCTTAGCCAGCTCAGGTGAGCTGATAAACAAGAGGGCCATGATGGCCCTGTATCGCTCACCTGTCTACCATTGGCAAAAATAAAAGGTTATTAATAGCAGAAAGGATCAATTTTTACCTTTGGCTCATGATATCCTCTTAATAAGCTTATGTAAAATCAAAAGATCCCACCCCCCCGCCCCTGGTCATGATTTGAACAATCTTGGTAGAGAGTCAATTATTGCCACATGCTGAATATCTAAGCTCTAGGCCTCATTATTTTGCTGTCTGATCATGATCTGCACTGTTGGCTATTCATTGTTTTCCTGTCTGATCATAATCTGCACTGTAAGCTATTCATTGTATGTTGGCTGGTCATGATCTGCACTGTCAGCTATTTATTTTTTGCTGTCTGATCATGATCTGCACTGTTTGCTATTCATTGTTTTGCTGTCTGATCATAATCTGCACTGTAAGCTATTCATTGTATGTTGGCTGGTCATGATCTGCACTGTCAGCTATTTATTTTTTGCTGTCTGATCATGATCTGCACTGTTTGCTATGCATTATTTAGCTGTCTGATCATGATCTGCACTTTCATTATTAAGCTGTCTGATCATGGTCTGCACTGTTTGCTATGCATTATTTTGCTGTCTGATCATGATCTGCACTTTCATTATTTTGCTGTCTGATCATGATCTGCATTGTAAGCTATTCATTATTTTGCTGTCTGATCATGATCTGCACTGTAAGCTATTCATTATTTTGCTGCCTGATCATGATCTACACTGTAAGCTATTCATTATTTTGCTGTCTGATCATGATCTGCACTGTAAGCTATTCATTATTTTGCTGTCTGATCATGATCTGCACTGTAAGCTATTCATTATTTTGCTGTCTGATCATGATCTGCACTGTGAGCTATTCAATTTTTTCCTGTCTGATCATGATCTGCACTGTGAGCTGTTCATTTTTTTTAACAATTTATGGTACTTTCCAAAGTGATAGATGGAAGAGTAAGAGCTTATTCTTTTATGAAAGAAAAACATGCATAGGCATATTTGTCATTGATAAATCTGTAATCTTCTTATATGTTTTGTATATGTCAAATATTGATTTAATATTATATATGAACTTTCTTGTGATGTGAATGTAAAAATTACAACTACATTCTTTAACATGGAAGTTCAACTTGGGGTCAAGAACATGTATTGCATCACCGCTATTTAAAACTTTATAAGTGCCAATTTTAGGCCAGTTTTTATATTGCTTGGTTTATGGGAAGTTTTCTAAAATGTTGAGTATGAAGGACTTTTCCTACTGTATTGAACAGAGCACATATTGAACATCAGTCTAATGCACCTGTCAATAATCGTTATTTTCGAACAAAATAAACACTTTAAAATAATTACTTTCAATTATATATCCCTACTATTCTGACACTTCATTAACTAGTCTGTGAAGTCTGAACAGCGGAAATAATACAAATAAAATGTCAGTTCATAATGTCATTGTTATTCTACCTTTTCAAAAAATAGGACAGGCAGTCGCATAAACCAAGAGATATAAAAACTCTGGCCTTACCATAGAGAGATCCAAGATGTGTACTGATTACAAATCAATCTTATGGTGTTAAAATACTGCAATAAAATTAGCAAATGAGGTGTTCAATAAACAACACACTATTAAGACTAGAAATCATCAAAACAACCTTTCTGACAAATTTCAAGGATATCTGGGCTGAAAATGTAACATCTAGAGTGTTAACAAGGTTTTTCCATATTTGGGCTGTGACCTAGTTTTTGACCCCAGATGACCCATATCCCGGGGGTCATAACTTGAACAATCTTGGTAGAGGTCCACTAGACAATGCTACATGCCAAATATCTAAGCTCTAGGCCTTGTGGTTTCAGAGAAGATTTTTAAAGTTTTTCCTATTTGTTGCCATAGCAACCAGAGTTCTGCATGGAATGGAATTCTTTGAACAACTTTGATAGAGCTTCGTGCAAGGAACATTCCTGCAAAGTCTCATCAACATTGGCCAAGTGGATAAAATACCACAGGGAACAATCTCCTAAGTTTTGTTCAGTATCGAAAATACATAATGTAGGTTTATGAACATATGTTTAACGTTACTTTCTTCAAATGTTTTAGTAGGTATTAATATGCATATTTTTAAAAGAAGGTTTGCTTGTCCGTATTTTACCTACTGGAAACGGTAAAAAAATATGTCCGTATCTTCCCCTCAGAGTGTCCGTACTTTCCCCATTGCGTCCATATTTTCCCGTTTTCACTAAGTGTGACAAATCCACTATTCTAAGTCTCGGACATGATGACATATTAAAGCGATAAAACGCAAAAAAAAATAATGATCCAAATAGATTATAGTGTTCTGATACCTGAGGTAGCCAAATGTGAGTGACAATAATGTGTCAAATGAGACTATGTAAAAACTTTCCGTATTTACCCGGATAGCCCCTATATAACATATTGGACTTTATAAAAAAAACTTAAACCAACGCAGACGCCGGGACGAGTGCAATAGCCTCCTTATTCTTTGAATAAGCTTCATTCTTTGAAGAACAGCTTCATTATTTGAAAAACAGAACAGTATCATGTGCTTTCTTATGATAATAACACTTGGGGATATTGACAGTTTATGGACTTTGATAAAACAGTGGGTTGTTTAGCATCAATTAGGAGGCAACATTATGCACAGGTAAGTTTAGATTTATACAAGAGCTGTCACATGACAGCACGCTCGACTATTCGAAAGCTTGTTGGTAAAATGGGGTTTTTGTCTAAGAACAGGAGTATTGTGTAATTGTCTATAAGAATTAAGGTCAAAGATATGAAACTTGTTCAAAGACCTTTGTAAATGTACATTGCATTCAAGGCCTTACTCTGGATTCTGCAAGCCAACTGGAGGGAGGATGGGGGGGATAATTTCAAAGAAATACATGACCTTGTATATTTGATCATGAATAATTTTGTAACTTTTCAAAATTGATATGTATAGAATTAAAAAAACATGACCGCTTCATGCTGCATAATTATTCTATGACATTTCAAAAGAAAGCCATTTTGAGTATTTCCATTTTAGTCTGGAAAAACTGTGACAAAATTCTAAGTTAAAAAGGGCATAAATATGTCAAAAATCAAAAACATTGGTGAAGATGTTGACAGTAAATACGTTCGATAGTATTCTATCTTTAACAAAACATTCAAAATTAAAAAGGGACACAAATCTATCAAAAATCAAAACAGAGTTATTGGGATTGTTTTCTCAGGTGTAGATGTTGATGGTAAACATATATTTTGAGTTTCAAGTCAATACCTTATATAGTATTCAAGATATGTGAATTTACAAAAAAAAAAAATACCAAAACTTCTAAGTTAAAAAGGGGCATAAATCTGTCAAATCAAAACAGAGTTATGGGAATTGTTTCCTCAGGTGTATAATGTTGATGGTAGACACATACTTTGAATTTCAAGTCAATACCTTATATAGTATTCAAGATATTTGAATTTACAAAAAAAAAATACCAAAACTTCTAAGTTAAAAAGGGGCATAAATCTGTCAAAAATCAAAACAGAGTTATGGGAATTGTTTCCTCAGGTGTATATGTTGATGGTAGACACATACTTTGAGTTTCAAGTCAATACCTTTGATAGTATTCAAGATATTTGAATTTAAAAAAAAACTTTAACCAAACATTCTAAGTTAAAAAGGGGCATCAATCTGTCAAAAATCAAAACAGAGTTATAGGGATTGTTTCCTCAGGTGTAGATGTTGATGGTAGACACATACTTTGAGTTTCAAGTCAATACCTTTGATAGTATTCAAGATATTTGAATTTATAAAAAACTTTAACCAAAAATTCTAAGTTAAAAAGGGGCATAAATCTGTCAAAAATCAAAACAGAGTTATGGGGATTGTTTCCTCAGGTGAAGATGTTGATGGTAGACACATACTTTGAGTTTCAAGTCAATACCTTTGATAGTATTCAAGATATTTGACTTTATAAAAAACTTTAACCAAAATTTCTAAGTTAAAAAGGGGCATAAATCTGTCAAAAATCAAAACAGAGTTATGGGGATTGTTTCCTCAGGTGAAGATGTTGATGGTAAACATATAGTTTGAGTTTCAAGTCAATACCTTTGATAGTATTCAAGATATTTGACTTTATGAAAAACTTTAACCAACGCAGACGCCGACGCCGACGCCGACGCCGACGCCGACGCTGGGGCGAGTGCAATAGTCTCCTTATTCTTCGAATAGTCGAGCTAAAAATCACTTGATTATAAATAGTAGCATTTGTTGATTTTAGATGCTGCTATATTTTGTTACTATTGTTCCTTATGAGAAGATCACTGAAATTAATGATTTTCAAAATGATTTAAACTTGCAATGCTCTAACCTATAAAAGAGTTATGCAATAGTTAGGTCATTAACCTGGATACAGGTAATCAGAATTGCAGAACACTGCATTATTATATCCTTGCAAGATTACCAAGGGCAAGTTTATACAATACATGTACAAGTTTAAAACATATAAATTTTATTTAGTTTCAGAAGAAAGTGCAGTCTAAATTATGACACAAAATTGGTTTCTTAGTTTAAGGTTTACTTTTAATAATAATTGCAGTTGATCATGCATCATGATAAAATATATGTCCCCATCACATAATAAGTGCAAACAGTTGTTTGATGTCTGCATCTCTTGAACTGCTGAACTGAATTGAATTATGAGGATAAATTGTACCCTTTATTGAAATGCTGCGCATGGTACTTGTTACCGGCTGTTCAGGTCATAGTCACAAAGGTTGGGCAGTCAATCGTTCCTGTACAGCTTCAAAGAGCATTGAAAAAATGTAGGAACATCTCATGCTTATCTAAAATATTTGTGCGTATGCTGGAATGTGTACTGTAACAGCATAAATGTATTTTTGCTTTGACAGATTGTGTGGAGAACAACTCAACAACTAAGAGCTGTGGGCTAATTATTACACGGATCACTTCAGAGACCGTCTGAGACCGAAGCCAGAGACTGGCTTTTATTATCACCTATCGCACGCTGCAACTGTAAACATTTTCTCGATAAATTTGGCTGAACTCGGCAGACGTTAGTGGCTTGTTTTTCCTTTCGAAATACACGTAAATCAACTTCAAACGTGATAAAATATTTACCAATTTCAACATGAAATTAATTTTGAAACAATAAGATCGTGTATTTTGCACATGACATCACTGTAAAACCGCATAATTAAACAAATGAGTAACATCCGCTTATTGCCGAAGTGGGTGGGGTAACATGATTTGCAACATCAATAACGTCAAAGGCTCGACCCGGACTGATTGAGTTGACCAAATTAACGAAGCTCTGGTCATATACTGTATGATATTTTATGTAACTTGTGCTTGAATTTCAGGATGGAGGAATAAAATATGACTGGACATAAATCATTGCAAGATTACCAAGTTTTGCATGTTAAACACATAATTTGACATTTATTTGAGGAATTTGCAGTCTAATGACACAAAATTGATTTCTTAGTACATCTAATGGGTTCAATTTAGCAGTTTACTAATCACATAAACATTTTGCATAGAAAATCAAGATTTAACCTGGAATATTGAAAAAAATGTAACAATATTTCAAGCTTATCTAAGTACAATGTATGTGTATATGTTGGAATTATGATATATCATATTAACATTTGTGTACTAGTATAACTAAATACAACTGTTTTTGTTTTGACAGACTATATGGAGAACTAGTCAATAACTAAGAGGATATCAACAGAGATAATCAACACCAACTAAAGACAGTACAAAGAATACCAACCATTCTGAATTACTGTATTTTTTGTTAAGAATTTGACAAATTAAAGACACAACTATACTTAACAAGAGGGCCAAGATGGCCCTATATCGCTCACCTTGGTACAAGTCCACTTGCCTGGTGGAAGATCACTAGATAATGTTATATACCAAATAAGTTTTCCTATATACGCCTTTGTAAAACAAATGATCCCCCCCCCCTCCGGGCAAGGTAAATCTTGACCCCAGGGGCATAATTTGAACAAACTTTAAAGAGGTCTACTAGGCAATGCTACATGCCAAATATCTATGCTCTAGGCCTTGTGGTTTCAGAGAAGAAGACTTTTAAAGTTTTTCCTATATATGCCTATGCAAAAACTAAGTGCCCACCTGCGCGGGGTCAATTTGGACCCGGGGGTCATAATTTGAACAGTCTTGGTAGAGGTCCACTAGACAATGCTACATGCCAAATATCTAAGCTCTAGGCCTTGTGGTTCCAGAGAAAAAGATTTTTAAAGTTTTTCCTATTTGTTGCCATAGCAACCAGAGTTCTGCATGGAATGGAATTCTTTGAACAATTTTGGTAGAGCTTCATGCAAGGAACATTCCTGCATAGTTTTATCAACATTGGCCTGGAGGTTTCAGAGGAGATGTCATTTGAATCAAAATTTTGACGGACGACGGACAACGGACAATCATCGATCAGAAAAGCTCACCCTGGCATAGCCAGGTGAGCTAACAAGAGGGCCAAGATGGCCCTATATCGCTCACCTGTATATCAATTGCCAATAATATAAGGGGTCATAACTTTAGCATAATTCATAGAAATCCACTTCATAAGCCTATGCGAAATCAAGTGACCCCCCCTCCCGAGAAGAGTTAATTTTCAACCGGGGGTCATGATTTGAACAATCTTAGTAAAGGTCCACAAGGTAATGTTACATGCTCAATATCTAAGTTCAAGGCCTTTTGGTTTCAGAGAAGAAGATTTTTAAAGTTTTTCCTATGTAAAATCAAGAGACACCCCCGGGCTGGGTCAGTTTTGACCCGGGCTCATAATTTGAACAATCTTGGTAGAGGTCTACTAGACAATGCTACATGCCAAATATCTAAGCTCTAGGCCTTTTGGTTTCAGAGAAGATTTTTAACGTTTTTCCTTTATATAGCCTTTGTAAAACCAAGTCACCCCCGGGCGGGATCAATTTTGATTCGGTGGTCATAATTTGAACAATCTTGGTGGAGGTCTACTAGACAATGCTACATGCCAAATATCGAAGCTCTAGGCCTTTTGGTTTCAGAGAAGAAGATTTTTAACGTTTTTCCTATATAATCCTATGTAAAACTAAGTGACCACCAGTCTTGGTAGAGGTCCACTAGACGATGCTACATGCCAAATATCTAGGCTATAGGCCTTGTAGTTTCAGAGAAGAAGATTTTTAAAGTTTATCCTATCTTTTGCCATAGTAACCAGAGTTCTGTATGGAATGGAATTCTTTGAACAATTTTGGTAGAGCTTCATGCAAAGAACATCCCTGCATAGTTTTATCAACATTGGCCCAGTGGCTTCAGAGATGTTGTTTGAATCAAAATGTTGACGGACGACGGACAATCATCCATTAGAAAAGCTCACCCTGGCAAAGCCAGTTGAGCTAATAATTATTTTTTATATGTAATGCTCCTCATGTCAGGTACATTTTTAGTACAGTATGACTTTCCAGGAGTTGCCACCAATTTCCACTAAATGCCACTAGTTTCCAGCTATTTCCAACTTTTTGGTGGCGATAGATGGAAATAGGTGACATCTAGTGGAAAACGAATTTGCCAATACAATTGTGGCATAATGGTGGAAAATTGTCTAAATACATTTAGGCTAAGTATTTGGTATTGGTCAATTTTTAGTAACAAGAAAGCCAAAATAAAATATGTTCAATAATGTCATTTTATCTATCCCATATGATTACTGGATATGAAAGCCCCCAGAAATAAGTTTTAAAAAGATAACTTTATGATTTGTGTAACCATGGTAACAATTTAAATTTCGTTGTGTGATGGACGTTATATGGACAAGATAATCTTGTAAATTTGTTCCTGCTAGAATGAATATGTAATGAAACAGAGTTATAAGACAGTTTAAATTTAGAAGAATGTTTTTTCTATGTATATGAACCTTTAAAGTAAAATTATTTTAATAAAACTTCCCATAATCGATACAAACATAAGGACATGAACAACGACCAAGTTTGACATTATTTGTTTGTCTTTTTTTCTAACTGTGAATTGTATTATAAGTTGTTTAAATGTTTTCAAACAATAAAATATGTGTAATAAATTGTTCAAATGCATTGAACAAATAAATTCATTTTAAATCATCAAATCTACAAAATTCTGTAATGGACGTCATGTTGGACAGAAAATCTGTGATGGGCGTTATTTTGGACGGAAAAACCGCTGATGGACGTTTAGGTGGTTATTATAACTGCAACCTTCATAAATGTCTTGTCAAAACACAACTAAATGTAATTAAAATGAATGGGTGTCAATATTTTCCAACTACAAATTAATAAATGCATATAGTGTCATATTTTCGTCTTCAATAATGTCCAGAATAACATGCGTCACTAAAGGCCTTTTCAAGATGTAACGTCCGTCATGTAAAAAGGTAAAATTCTACCAATAAAGCATGTACAAGACATGTATTTGTCTCTGAAACCTTCATAAATATATTTTAAAACAGGCCAAATCATAATTTATAGAAATCGTTGACAATATATTTCAAAGACGAATAAAATACATGCAATTTAAGGTCAATTTTCTGTCTTCACTAACGTCTGTCACAATTATGTGTGATGGACGTTATTTACCGGGACGGATAAGATAAGATTCCGTCTGCTCGCCATTTTGTTTTTCTGCTGCTGCTCAAATTATGATGACGTCATGCATATGTGTGCTCTTGAAGGTATAACGTATGGCACAATGCAAAATACCGCACGACTATCGAAAAATGGTGCTATTTTTAGCTGCTGATACAGACGTTATGTTGGACGGATTTTGTGGTGGTGTTGGAAAAGTTAGTAAATCAGGGCCCTCAATCAGCTGTTTTTACCGCCAAATATCGGCTGCTTCCCCCGCCGAAAAAGTATCTGTTTTTCCCCCTCCAGAGATAAAAATTCCCCCTGAGAATTTGAAAAAAATGAAAGAAAATGCCCAATTATTGTGTCTGATAACGTTCAGTATATTCTTAGATTAATGTAAATACATTCGATATCCATTTAAAGCTTTTGAAATATCTAAAATCGCCAAAAAGTCGGCAAATATTTCCGAAAATCGGGCATAAGCGGGGTCGCGAAAATACGTGACAAACAAAAATTATTACCTAAAAACTTGTAAAAATAGTATAATTTATCATCGTTGACCTGGTTTAATCGTTTTAAGATATCCAGAAACCATTTGTTACGTTAAAATTCTCTAAAATCGCCGAAAATAGGACCAAATATTCCCGAAAATCGTGAATTAGCGGGGTCGTGAAAATACGTGACAAACCACAATAATTGCATGAAAACATTTACAAATGTTACAGTTTATCATCCTTGAGCTGTTTACCAAATTCAAGAATTGAAGAGGGGTAGTTGTAGGGGGATACTTGTTTAGTTTAATCTATAAATTATTGCACAAAAATATCTGTGGGGATATGGCTCAAAGCCAGAGAAACTCTTCACATTTTGCCAGTAGTATTTAATTTCTGCAACAGGGGGAGCACTAAAGTGTTAAGAAAGTTTATTAATAAATTTCCCTATTTGAATGCCTAAAATATTTGGGCGACACCGCGCATAAAATTTCCCAATTTGAGAAATCCTGGGTCCTTTCCCAATTTCAGGAAAAAAAGCCCTGCATTTCCGTTTTTGTTATCCAATGACAATAATTGCACTTCTATGTTGAAACTCAGACATGGCTTTAATGAAAATTTTATATGTTCATATTTCTTATTATAAAAGATTATTCATTTAAGGCAAATTTCCCCTTTTGGAAAAAACGACGCGAAAATTCCCCCAGCTGAAGGCTGCGGACCCCTTCCCTCAAAGTAGAGTGAGGGCCCTGATTTTAAATTGATATCAAATAAGGTTGTCATGGTCAGTTTTCGATATGAAATGATGGGTTTTACAATATAATGTGTCTTTAGTCCACTACTGTTACACTACTGGGTTCTGCATTATACAAAAATATTGTATCACGAAAATCTTGTTACGGTGGACGGGAAAAAATGACGTCCATCACACTTGCAATAAATGTAAATTATTGACAATTTGTTCAACAAATACATTAAAACAAGGCAGAATATTGAATTTTGTTCCATTTCTATAACAGATAACTGCATTAACTTTATTTTAGCTTAAGCTGAATGGGAAAAAATCACTTCTAAAACAATCCGATCAAAATGTGTTACCGGTGGATTCAATAAATTGGCGATGGTTTCAAAATTCATTTTTTAAATTTGACATGAAAACATTTCATTTCTTAATTCATGTGTTATCATATGTATTTAAGAAGACATTTATGACTTCAAAATAATGTACTCTTTCTTGAAAAGAGCAACTGTTTATTAGAAATTTTGAATGGATTCAGACCACCCAAGCCAGGACCGGAAATTGACCATTACCAAATACTTAGCCTTTACTGCCTCCCTTTTGGTGGCAATGGGTGGAAATAAGTGACATCTAGTGGAAAACGAATTTGCCACTCCAATGGCGGCATAATGGTGGAAAATTGTCTAAATACTCCACTACTTTCCACCATAAGGTGGAATTAACTGAAAAATGTTCTGTTCAAAATTTCCATTTTTTTTGGGGTAGCATTTTTGGTGGAAAATTGTCTAAATACTGCACCATTGAAAAATGGTGGCATTTAAGTGGCAAATCTAGGGACGGGTAGTGTCCAGTTTTGGGAGAGCAATTATTTATACTGACAGAGAACCAAACAACATTAATTCTATGAAATGATATGATCAAACTATATAAGCTTCATTTTGCAAATGCTTAAACAAATCTTAAAGTTACCTGATGTCCACGGTGTACACCAAAACAATAAAGCTTGGAAATATTTTGAAGTAACCAACATATTGACAAAACCTGAAAAAAATTAATTCCAACATTAGTCTCATCATAAGCATGATAAGACGATATTTCAAATATTTATAACATGTATAAAGATCATTCTTTCCCAATGATATAATTATTAATAATATCTAACTAGTCCTATCACTAATTGTGATTAATACACCCACAAGACTGCTTTGTCAACTGAAGAAGTTATTAGTGATAGAATACCTTGTAAAAAAACTGACCGGTTATGACCGACCACAGGGTGACTCCTATATCGCCCCCACCCCTCATCTTACACAGCACGCATTTAGTTAATTTAAAGGCGGTATCAAATTTCTGTGATACGCTTACGTCAGGAAGGTGATAGTGTATTTAATGCAACAGAAAGTTTTGGTAAATGGGCTATCTCTAGCTGTATGTCTTGTTCAACAAGTAACTGGAGTATTGCAATTAATATATTAGTCCCCTTCTGTTTTAAAGCCTTCAGGAAAGTAATTGTTTCCAGTAGGACAAATTCTTGATTTTTTCCAAAAAAAAATTATTTAATGCATGGGAGATCAGGCCCGTAGCTACACTGAGACACTGGGAGGCCGGTGCCTCCCTGTTTTTCTGCTAATATCATGAAAAAAGGATATATTCTGAGGCACCATCTTTTCAGCATAGCTGAGCTGAGGCATTATTATTCAATTTAATTTATTTAGGATGACAAAAATCGCAAATACTTTGGCTATTTCGAAATTCTTATATTTCTGCAGATCTATATGTAACTCAAATGTACGCGAATCTTTTTAATGTAATTTATTGTTTCCGAAATCGGTATCTTAAAAGTATCAAAAACACGTTTGAAATGCAGGAAAATGCACGAAATGGCACCCTCGAAAAAATATTTTCCGATGGGGGGGGGCATATTGCCCCCTGACATCCCTAGAAAGTGCCTTTTTTTTAACCTCTGGCTACGGCCCTGGAGATAATGTACAAAAGGGCTAGTATATCGTCAGCGAAATTCAAAAACCGTGTAAGTCCATTTTCACGCAAAAACTATTTTTAGACCATTGAATTCAGCATCTCAAACTATACACACTACGAAAACCATGTAAGAAGGAGCCAATAGAAAGACGGAGTTTTAGTCATGTGATCAAACCTCGTATGTTGATTGGATGCCAAAAGTGAAATTCGAAAACCTCGTAAAACTAATGAAACAATGTTTCGGAGTGAAAATTGTGAAAAAATGGATTTTATTTGTTTTAACGACCAAAAGGTAATAAATTTTCTATTTTCAAATTTGTATCAGTAGTTTGATTTATCGGTACCTAGCAAACTTTACGATAAAGCATACTTACAACCCAAACATTGTTTTTTCATGTTTTGTTTATTTTCAACCATGGTATGTTCATGTAAATAAAGATATATTGCCCCTGTTTCCAGACATTTATTTGCAAATAGGGAGTGTAAGAATACATGCATTTACTACGTTTGTAAACACAATGATAGAAAAGCTTTTCTTGCAAAGAAAATGCATTTTTATTTTAGACTTTTCTGACATACACGGTTTTCGTTTATACAATTTTTCACTGATCATAATGATATACGAGACTTTCTAATTAAAAAATTTTGATTTACTTGTTATAGAAGTTGGTGCAATGGGTACACAAACGACCAAATACTGTAAAAACAACAATTATAATACATATTTATGTGAGTGTTAGAAATAGATACATGTATTATGATCGTATTACATCAATACAATACTTATCCCACACTAAAACCACAAAAAAGCTCAAAGCGAAAAATGCGGAACGCGTAGGATTATAAAATGTCATTGTAGCATCTGGCAACTTAGGTAAGTTGTAATTTGTGACTTCCCCAACCATACGAACAGGCATTTATAGGGAACGATTTAAATGAACACGAGTGTTACTATGTTTCTGCCTAATTTTTACGTCAGAGATTTGAAAAGCAAAAGTTTTTAGATTAAAAAGGTTTCTTTCAAGGTCTAAGTATTTCTTTAAAAACAATAATACAAAACAAAAAACAATTTGTCTTATACAGATTTAAAAGATGTCAGAGTCTACAGGGAGCCCGCCTGACGATTTGTGAAATGTGCCAACTTCGCCCATGTAATAGTTTAAACTAGAATATGACTTGTTGCCTGGAGATAAAGTGTTCCTGCGTGACATTAACGGTGACATTTGGTTATTCTGTTGGTCATGTCGTTTAGGATATCATTTGAAATGTGTTAAAAATCTACCAGAAGGAATTACAGCTGAAAAATTAGGAGCATACTATTATTGTGGAAAATGCAATATGGAAAATAAGTATAACTCATATAATAAGTAGAATAATATAGAATAAACTCTTATAACTAGAAACACTTACAATGACTTCGAGAGCAAAGTTAATGGTGCAGATGGCGCTAGACAAGTTCGCCAAAAAAAGCGATAAAAGTATTAAAGAGAATAATACCTTAAATGAAAAGGTGAACACTGATAAATTGTGTAACAGAATGAAGAATAGTCAAGATGCAATACCCAGAGTAAATCTGTGTGAAAAAGCTGATCCCGTGCATAAACAGAAAAAAGATAAAGGAAATAAAAAGGTGAATGAACAGACAGAAGCTGCTGCAAGCAAAATTTGTATTTATGAAAGGCAGATGGAAATAGATAAATTGACGAAAGAAGCAGGCGAGAAAAGTATTGAAATTGAAAACATCATCAGTGAGATAATAGTTGATAAAACGAAAGATAGACGAGACACTGTGAACACAATACTTATTTGTGAAAAGGCTGATAAAGTACAGACTATATGTGAAGAAGATGAGTGTATGAACAGACAGAAGCACCAAAATTTGAATGTAGATCTGAAAACATTCACTGCAGAATTCAAGGTAATAAATTAACATGTCATGAAAACAAAGAAACTAAAGTTTATTGCGATGAAACACTAGATACTGACAATAATGAAGATGACAGACTAGGTGAGGAGAAATCACAAAATGATTCTACAGATAGCGATGACTCACACATTGAGAAGGAACTGGCCATGTTCTTCGATTCAGACGATTCGGTTAACGACAGAACTTGGTTACCAAGTAAAAGAAATGATGAACATGCAAATGATTCAGATTGGTCCTGCCAAGAATCCAGTAAGAAACGAACAAAGAAGAAAAAGAACGACAGAGTGCCTAAAGATATTAACAACAATGAGCCCTATGTACAAGACAGAAACGTAACTCAAGTCTGCAATCCAGTTGAACCAGAACAAAACCTTGATGTTCCTGAAACCATCGATCATGACGAAGTAGTAGAAGCAGACTATGGATTAGAAACCATATAGAAAAAGAACACGACCAGAGCAAAACGTGGGTTAGCCAAACCTGAAACCAGGGCTAGAAACATGAATAAAAAACTTCATATGGAAGGCAAGCCTTACAAAGGAATTGCTAAACTTGATGGACATAAAAGATATTCAGAAGACAAACTGCAAAGAATAATAGATGAACCTAATTGCAAACAACAGGGCCAAGATGGCCCTATATCGCTCACCTTGGTACAAGTCCACTTGCCTGGTGGAAGATCACTAGATAATGTTATATACCAAATAAGTTTTCCTATATACGCCTTTGTAAAACAAATGATCCCCCCCGGGCAAGGTCAATTTTGACCCCAGGGGCATAATTTGGACAAACTTTGAAGAGGTCTACTAGCCAATGCTACATGCCAAATATCTAAGCTCTCAGGCCTTGTGGTTTCAAAGAAGAAGATTTTTAAAGTTTTTACTATATAAGCCTATGTAAAACTAAGTGACCCCCAGTGCGGGGTCAATTTTGATCCGAGGGTCATAATTTGAACAATCTTGGTAGAGGTCCACTAGACAATGCTACATGCCAAATATCTAAGCTCTAGGCCTTGTGGTTTCAGAGAAGAAGATTTTTAAAGTTTTTCCTACATAAACCTTAGAATGTAAAACTAAGTGACCCCGTGAGGGGTCAATTTTGACCCGGGGCTCATAATTTGAACGATCTTGGTAGAGGTTCACTAGCCAATGCTACATGCCAAATATCTAAGCTCTAGGCCTTGTGGTTTCAGAGAAGAAGATTTTTAAAGTTTTTCCTACATATTCCTATGCAAAACTAAGTGACCCCCGGTGCGGGGTCAATTTTCACCTGGGTGTCATAATTTGAACAATCTTGGTAGAGGTCCACTAGCCAATGCTAC
Source organism: Saxidomus purpurata (assembly GCA_022818135.1). Lineage (NCBI taxonomy): Eukaryota > Metazoa > Mollusca > Bivalvia > Venerida > Veneridae > Saxidomus > Saxidomus purpurata. The sequence continues at coordinate 437,823 of JAFMSR010000021.1, read as the reverse complement.
ATACCAAATATCTAAGCTCTAGGCCTTGTGGTTTCAAAGAAGAAGATTTTTAAAGTTTTTACTATATAAGCCTATGTAAAACTAAGTGACCCCCGGTGCGGGGTCAATTTTGATCCGAGGGTCATAATTTGAACAATCTTGGTAGAGGTCTACTAGCCAATGCTACATGCCAAATATCTAAGCTCTAGGCCTTGTGGTTTCAGAGAAGAAGATTTTTAAAGTTTTTCCTACATAAGCCTTAGAATGGAAAACTAAGTGACCCCCCGTGCGGGGTCAATTTTGATCCGGGGCTCATAATTTGAACAATCTTGGTAGAGGTCCACTAGCCAATGCTACATGCCAAATATCTAAGCTCTAGGCCTTGTGGTTTCAGAGAAGAAGATTTTTAAAGTTTTTCCTATATATTCCTATGCAAAACTAAGTGACCCCCGGTGCGGGGTCAATTTTGACCCGGGGGTCATAATTTGAACAATCTTGGTAGAGGTCCACTAGACAATGCTACATGCCAAATATCTTAGCTCTAGGCCTTGTGGTGTCAGAGAAGAAGATTTTTAAAGCTTTTCCTATATCGAGGTGAGGGTTGCCCGCAAAACTTGTAACTGCGTTTTTATAAATTTTTCAGGAGAAGCTTAAAACTTCCTTATTTAAAAGAAAGCAATGTTTTGACAACATGCTTTGGACGTGTGTTGAAATTACATTACTTTTAAAACAATTTTCTATTTTTCTATCTAGACTTGTTATAACTTGTTTTATTTAATAAGATTGTACTTACCGCTGTATTGCAGAACATTTTAGATTTAAACATGTATAGTTGTACTGCAATATAGTTGTAACTAGACTTACTGCTCTTTTGCAGAATTATCTAGTTCATCTATAGATATTCATCCTTTCTGCAAAACTGTTGTAACTTGACTTACAACTCTCTTGCAGGAAGTTTTCAACAGTAAAATGTAGTGAGACATGCAAAGTACAACAGTTACTGCCTTTTGCAGTTTGAAAAAAATTGGAAGGTGATGATTTTGTATCATTTATTGGAGTGATTAACTGGTGAACAAAATTAATGCTCTGTTATATTTAGGTTACTGAAATGTTTTTTTATTTTTAGTTTCTGAATTATACATGTATACAGAGCAAGGTTAAACAGTTTCCACACTTCCAGTTAAGACAAACCTAACATTAAAACATATACTTTTTGAGAGAGCAATACAATATATAAAATAACCATTTTATGTTTTGTGTTATTATGTAAATACATTGATAATCAGTCTGCTATATAATGCTAAAGGCTATGACCAAGCCAAAACGCTTATTTTTCACCAATACCTGGGTGATTTTGGCTTTTTACATTAATTTAAGTTACAATTACATTATGTATACGAGAAACCCCACAAAAAAGCGAAACTACTTACTAGGAAAATTTACATTTGACAACACAATTTTATATACCCGGTACCTTCAGATCAAGGAAGTGACTGGTATTCATACCTAATGTCTGAGATTAGTATTTTGCTATCAGTAACATTAATAGATATTCAACTCGCATAGAAACATTGCAAAAGGGAATAGTCTTCAAATTCATTATTTCTGTATGCATTAAATGAATACAGTATTTCTATTTCAATATGATACTGCACCGAAAAATATTACACTCTGTACTTGTTATCTTCAATTTTACATAACAAGCAAACAAGTCTATTATAAAGACTGCTGGCTGTTAAAGTGACAATAATTAAAACAAGAGCTGTCAGTAGACAGCGCGCTCGACTATTCTCAGTGATTGACAATATAAAATAATATCCCTACAGAAAATCTAAGTGGGATCCCACCGGCCACTGGGATGATCAAATCCCAGTGGGATGTCATCATTTCAGTGGGATAGAAATTAATCCCAGTGGGATACTGGTGACCAGGATCCCGGTGACTGGGATACTGGTGACCGGGATCCCGGTGACTGGGATCCCGGTGAAAATGGCATATCAATCCCACTGAGATTGGTGAGTAGATTTCCCAGTGGGATCCCATCATAATCCCATTAAATTTTCACTAAAAAATTGACTTTGTTTAAATTCACAAATTAATACATCAGTTTATTCCTAAAGGCCCACAATCACGACAATACCTTTGTTTAATTATATTTCAAAATATATAGAGGTGACTTTTCTCTTTGCATAAATTTGAAGGCAAAAATTCCATTTTCATAGTGCGTCGGTCCTTCTGTCCGTCTGATTTTGTCCTGCCCATAATTTTTTCATGCATGGAGGGATTTTGATGTTACTTGGCACAAATGTTCACCATCATGAGATGGAGTGTCATGCCTAAGAACCAGGTCCCTAGGTCTAAGGTCAAGGTCACACTTGGAGGTTAAAGGTCAAATTCAAGAATGACTTTGTCCGGAGCATATCTTTTTCATGCATGGAGGGATTTTAATTTAACTTGGCACAAATGTTCACGTGTCATGCGCATGAACCAGGTCCCTAGGTCTAAGGTCAAGGTCACACTTCAAGGTTAAAGTTCAAAGTCAAGAATATCTTTGTCTGGAGCACTTCTTCTTCATGCATGAAGGGATTTTGAAGTTACTTTGTACAAATGTTCACCACCATGCGCTACCCTTGTTTTAAGAATTACTTCCCTTTGTTGTTACTGTAAATAGCTTATATTGTAACTTTTTTATTACTGACCGTAGAGAAAAATCGAGACCACTTTTCTGTGGTACAACATGCATGTTACATCCAATATTTAGGTGTATTTTGACCCATCTCTACTTGGTAAGGAGTTAGCCCTTTTGACATATGGCGGGCTCGACATGTTGCACATGGGCATCTAGTTTTAATTTGACATTGCACTCGATACCACCAACAATAAAGACTACTGACAATGACTAAATTGTTAAATTGTAATACACAAACTTGTTTCATTTTACATTTCCAATTTCAATTGGTTAATTGGAATCTTTCTGGAGAGAATGCAAAATTGTATTAATTATCTGTTAAAGAAAAATGTTTTGTTTTTGCAATGAGGACTTGTCTACTAATTGAAATATATATTTGTTGAACTAGTTGTTGAACTTAAGGTAAATGGTTTTTAGCTCACATGAGCACAAAGTGCTCAAGGTAAGTTACTGAGATCGCCTGGTGTCTGTGGTCTGTCTGTCTTTACACTTGACCATGTGAATACAATAGAGGCTGAATTTTTTTACTGGATCTTCATGAAACTTCAGAATGATTCCATGGAATAAAAAAACTGGCTTTCCACTGATTTCCAATAAAATACCGGGCAATTTTACCACTGTAACCAATGACATTCGCTGAAAATTAAGTGGTATTCCACTGGTAATCCAGAAACAAAAATTCTATATGGCAGTGACACAGAAAAAACAAGCATGTGATTATTCACTATCTTTATTTCAGTAATGATTTCCTGTGCCATAAAATTTGACTGGAAATTCCACTGGGAAGAGGGTGGGATTCCAATTGGGATCCCGCCAGGACCCACTGGGATGAGGGTTGAATCCCACTGGGATATTGGTGGGATCCCACCATACATGACTGGGATGAGGGTGGGATCCCACTAGGATTAGGGTGGGATAATGGAAAAATTCATCGGGATCCCACTGGGATGAGGGTGGGATCCCACTGGGAAAATTCGTCGGGATCCCACTGGGATTAGGGTGGGATCCCACTGCGATAATGGTGGGATCCCACCCTCATCCCAGTGGGATCCCGACAAATTTTCCCAGTGGGTCCCGGTGGGATCCCAACTGGAATCCCACTGGGATCCCACCCTTATCCCAGTGGGATTCACAGTCAAATTTTCAGTGGGGATCAATCCTGGAACTTTAACGTAAATTGTAAGTCGAAAAAGGGGCATAATTCTGTCAAAATGCTTGATACAGTGACCTCCTCCTGTGTACAGGTTGGGGGCATGATGGTGAACAAGCGTCCAAAGTTTCAAAGCCAGATGTCAATGGACTTTGAAAATATTTGAGGTGGTACGCAAACTTTAATGTAAACTCTAAGTAGAAAAGGGGGCATAATTTTGTCAAAATGCTTGATAGAGTTACCTCCTCCTGTGTACAGGTTGGGGGCATGATGGTGAACAAGTGTGCAAAGTTTCAAAGCCATATGTCAATGGACTTTGAAAATATTTGAGGTGGTACGCAAACTTTAACATAAGTGGTTACGCCGACGCCAAAGCTCGGGTGACTAGGATAACTCTCATTCTTCGAATAGTCGAGCTAAAAACATATCAATTGTAATCAACGAAGGAATGCCAGTTTCCAGAGACTAAAAGTAGTGTTCCTCAAGACTATTCCTATGCTATTTCAATGTTCCAAGCAGGCACAAGAATTAGAAATCTGAAGGGATGTTTTCAATTGTTAAATGATCACCATAAATGTGACTGGAAAGTTTGGTGTATAATTTGTCACCATCATCAAGAATCTGATTTCATGTAGAAGTATGATCCCATTTATGCAGGGTGATAATTCTGCAAGAAGCGTATTGCTGCAGCAGAATTTGCTAGCATTGTGTAACATTTCACTGAAAACAAGGGTCTCCTTGGTGGTTCAACTATGAAGCCTGCATTGCCATTATGTACCCAACTTTTCTAAACCCAGGAAAAATGCAGCATAAACTTAGGTCTTACATCAGTTAATGTGATATTACCCTTCAAAGTAACTATCACAATTTGCTAAAGACATTCAGCACCAGCTTAATGTGACTCATAGAAAAATTAATATTACCAAAGTTAAAACTACATAAAGTACATTGACTGAGTGTATAACAGTTTGACTTCTGTCGAATAAAGTTTAATTTAATATAAAGAAAATGGACTATCCGAGTCAACAAGAGCTGTCTGTAAGACAGAAGGCTGCACTTTTCTCAGTGCTATAACCAAAACAAGAATCTGTGTATTTTCAACGTGTAAACAAGGGCCATAAGTAGCAAAATATAGGAGAGATTGCCTTGACGTCACACGGCAATTTAGATAAGATTGCTGTGGGCAATGACAGTTGTGTTTACAATGCTTGTGTACTGGAAAGGAATTTTTATATCTTTTTTGCTATCTGAAGGATTTTTAAAATTCAAAAAGTTATGAAATGCTCTTGATACTCATATTTTTACATTGAAAGAGTTACTAATACTGTCGCTTTCAGATGGGTGTCATGAAGGGACATAATCATTTCAACTTCCAAAGTAATGTCTCAAAAAGTTATATCAATAAGTGGGACTCGTAAAACTTAATCGAGATTCTAAGTTGAAAAGGGTCATAATTAAAAAGAAACCTTGACAGAGATATCTGCTCTGGCTGACATGTTAGGTCATGATGGTTAACAAGTATTACGAATTTTGAAGCAATATCTCAAACAAGAGCTGCAGCTGCTGTCCCTCACAAGTGATGAATGCCCCCGAAAGAGGTGCCTCACAGTCTGTGTCCTCTCCATGTGCTCAATAAATGTGCTATGTAATTTTAAAATCCTTCCATGCATGACAGAGTAATCATGCATACAGTATTCCATTACTTTAAACACTAAGTGTGACCTTGACCTTTGAAGTAGGAACTTGGGTCTTGCACGCGACACATCCGCTTGATGTGCTAGACATTTGTGCCAAGTCATTTTAAAATCCTTCAAAGCATAATAAAGTTATAGTCCGGACACGAATGTATGCATATATACAGGATTCCATTCCCTTCTGTAAATCTGCCATGGATTGCCATCTTTTTCCACTGATTTTCATGGAAATCCATAGCATTTGGTGAAAAAAATGATGAAAATGGATGGAAAGACATGGAAAACGGTGGCATTTTCTAAATTGCCACCGTTTTCCATTGATTGGTGTAAAAAATGCCACCATCTGCCATGGAATAGTAGTGGCAATCGATGTAAATTTGGACTTAGTTTTTTTAAGGGGTGGAAAACGGTGTAAACTACAGACTGCAGTACAAATTATAAGCTAAATTGCTGGACTTAGAAATTTTGCAGAGTGGCAAATGGTGGAAATTAAACACTTACAGACCTACAAAAATGTGCCAAACTCCCTTATTTCCCAAGAATTTCTATCTGCCAGGTAATTATCAGCATCAATAAACACCTCCCTGATAAATGAACTAAACACCATCTGATCAGACATTAATAGCCCTATCAAATTACAGAGGGTCAATCTAGTTATAATTCTCCTAGCAATCTATTTGAGCATTGCTGCAGTTGTATAATGATAATTAATAAACAAGATCAAAATTTCTCTTGATTTAGGAAATTTAAGTGAAACTATGTCACAAATAACAAAGTGTAAGATATATTTCTTTATTTCACTTGATTAATTTAATGTTTTTCTAATAAATTTGAACAATTCTTTTTCAATTTCCTGATTTTTAGAGACATCGCCAATCTGTATGGAATCAGATATATATCTTTGTTTTAATGAAATAGTAAAAGATATTATCTCTAATATTAAAGTATGGAATGATATTGAGGTAAAAATTACACTATGCCTGCTTACTGTTACAATTTACTCATTGACACTGCTATTGTGCTTATTGGTACAGTCATCATGCATGCTTGCACTTTCATCACGCTTGTTGACAATGATACCATGCTTGCTGGAAGTTACAACTTGTATGTTGTTTAGGCCATGATGCCTTTTTCATATTTTCATTTGACTGAATGACAGTGCAATCTAGCGTAATGGTTTATTTCATCATGCTGTGGTTATCTTGCATCCAAGAACAAAATGCACGAAGTGATCAACCAGTATGGAAAATGTTATCAGGCACTAGGCAAAATAGAACTAAGCATAATGTCATTTCAAAATTATAAGTCACATTTTGATAACAGGGGGCGCTATGATCTAGTCGTGTTTTTCCGTAATTTGAATAATTATTTGCCGGAAAGATTATCGTGGATAAACTGATATTTTGTAACATAATTGCTGTAAGGTAAATTAGCTTGTAGCAATAAATTACCATGGAAATTACACGTTACATCATATCATATCTTTCTGAAATCTTTCATAAAAATTTCTTTCATAACTAAATGTTCAATATTTGGTAACATACTGAGTGCCTTGGAGGTTACAGGAATTTTAAATCCTTGATTTTCTAGGAAATGAATTATAAAAGGAAGGTAATATAACGATTTGCCCCATTTACGATTCGCCCCACATTAGTGACAATACGCCCCACTTTAACAACATCATATTAAGCATGTTATAAATCATTTTACTGTGAAGAATGTTTAGTTTAAATGTACGTTTTTGTATATCTGGTGTTATGTTTTATATTTTTACATGAAAATAATACTTATTAATGCAATCAATTAAAATCATATCCTTTGTCAGTTAGATTTTTATTTTATTTCTAATTCTGCTAGACCAATAGGTCACATTTTGTACATGTAATTATGATAAAATCTTTGAATAATATGCAGTGGCGTTGGTACCGGTGACGCAAAAATGCAGTTGCGTACACATTAATTGATGTGTTCAAAATGATCGGTTTTAAAATTAATTTTAAATGCATCATTGGGCTTCCTCATTTCTATTTTTTCAAGAAGGATAGCCCACAAACAATCCTAGTATGTTCGCATCTTCGGTGCTGGAACCGCTTAGAGTACACATTGTTTTAACCTAGCTACACCACTGATATGAATATAATGCTTTACTTCAATAAATGCATACAGATAATGTTAAAAAACAAACAGATTTCCACTTCCATTTTCACTATATTTATAAAATGTCAAATCCTTCTTTAACACTCCTGCCCCTCAGTTACAACACATAACATAACTCCTGCATGGGAAAGCTGGATGCTAAAAACACGGCAATTTCCCCTCCCATTCCGAGTTCCCCTACGGTGTGAAGGCAATGATTGCAATTGACTAGTGCAGAATGGCTCAATAGCACTTCCGATGGTATACTACTCTACTATGCCCAAAAAACTTATTGAAGTAAATCCTGGGTGAGAAAATACCAAGGTCCCTCCTAGGGCTCAAACCCCGGACCTCGTGATCTGAAGGCGGACACTCATCCACGTCGCTAAAGGGTTAACCCAACAGCAAGGCTGTTGGCAGTGGCCTATAAACCTACAATCACTACACTTCTCCCTCTTTTACTTTTCAGAGCTAGACAGCCCTCCAGATTGACCCTCCATGCTCCCCGAATGAGTCCGTCAAACACTTCTGACACGATTAAAGTAAATCCTGGGTGAGAAAATACCAAGGTCCCTCCTGGGGCTCGAACCCCGGACCTTGTGACCTGAAGGCGAACACTCAACCACGTCGCTAAAGGGTTATAACCCAACAGCAAGGCTGTTGGAAGTGGCCTATAAACCTACAATCACTACACTATTTACAACAGAGACAAAACATAACTTGTATTGGTCTTGTAGAATCTTCTGCAGTTCTGGTACTCGTCTTCTACGTCCATTTTTTACACTAGCAGATCCAGGGGGGAGGGGGCTAAAATTCCCCAACCTTAAATAAATGTCTGAGTATAAATTTATATTTTCTGTTTCCGAAATCGGTATCTTAAAAGTATCAAAAACACGTTTGAAATGCAGGTAAATGCAAAAAATGGCACCCTCGAAAAATTTTTTTTAGGGGGAACATGCCCCCGGACACCCCTAAAAAGTGCCATCCTATTTTTTTAACCTCTGGCTACGGCCCTGACATTGTTCATTGCCATTCAATTATACATGTTAATTATACACTCGCTCGCTCAACCGCTGTTTAGTGTTGGATGGCAAAAAAGTTACGCCCCACCTAAGACCAAATCCTGGATCCGCCCCTGTTTTATTCCACTTATAATAACGATGCCGATTAAATTGTGTCAGTAGTATAGAGGAGACATCAAGAGAATTTTTAAAAGGCGATGTATTTCTTCCAATAATAAAAATATTGTCTGTAAATAAATCTTGAAAGCTACGTAAAACTTAAGCGGCGATGTACTAATTAATGGAGTAATTGAAACAAAAGGACACAACTGATGGGAAACGGTTTAGGCAACAGCTAATTTAAGTCCGTCATAGGCCGGAGATTTCCGCTATCTTTCGCGAAAACTACGAACGTGCGCCCCCTGGTATCAAAATGTGATGTGCAAATTTGCAATTAACATTATGCTTACTTTCAACTTGCTTAGTGGCTGATTGCATCTTTCATTTTGTGTGGTCACATCGTGTGCTTTGTTCTAAGAGCATTATAACTGTGCAATGTTGAAATATCAAAGCTTATATACAGTCCCGGTATGTTGAAATATTTCATTACGTTACATTGCACTGTCATTCAGCCATATAGACATCAGGGACTAAACACCATACAAGTTGTAACTTCCAGCAAGCATGGTATCATTGTCAACAAGCGTGATGAAAGTGCAAGCATGCATAATGACTGTACCAATAAGCACAATAGCAGTGTCAATGAGTAAATTGTAACAGTAAGCAGGCATTGTGTAATTGTCAACAAGCGTGATGAAAGTGCAAGCATGCATAGTGACTGTACCAATAAGCACAATAGCAGTGTCAATGAGTAAATTGTAACAGTAAGCAGGCATTGTGTAATTTTTACCTCAATATCATTCCATATTAAAGAGATGTATTTCATTATACTGGTAAAAAGAGATATCTCTTTCACGCTGAGAGAGGTCTTTGAACTTCAGAAAAATATCTCATTAACTCCAAGAAATATCTCTTTTACTTACAGAGATATCTTTCTATTTTATACAGATACATGATTAAGTATATCTTCCTCTCATAGATGTCTTGATGTGGTAGATATATCTCTGTTAAGTACAGAGATATCTTTATTATACAGAGATATCTTTATTACATTGAAAGATATCTACATTGTATTCCACTGAAATATATCTTTTTAAAATTACAAAATAGCTCCAGTTTTGGGAGATATCTTTAAAAACGTGAGAGATATCTCTGTTAACAGAAATATAATTTACAGAGATGTCTCTGACTTTTAGCAAAAAACAAATGAATCTCATAAATGTATTTTCTCTCCAGTTATTTTGCACAAGTACTAGAATAAAGGTCAATGAATTCTCAAATATAACATCTGTATGGAAGGCCAGCGCGCAATGCTTTTTGCTAAATGCGTAATGCTTTTTGCTAAATGCGACATGTTATTTTGCGAAATGCGACATGCTTTTTGCGGCTTGCTTATTGCTTAACTCTATGCCCCATACACATTTAGCCTTATCAGTGTTACTAGCCGTATGCAGCTATAGCATTATTGATTTTTGATAGCCAATACACACTAGCCATTATCTGTACACCATCCCCATACAGGTTATTGGTAAAAAATACAAAATAGGTACCTGTGTTATTCAAGCCATTTTTTTTCTATAAACACTTCATTTTACCATTTTGTGACCAATACAAAAGTTTTTCAAAATAAAATTTTCTTTCTAATGGTATATTTTTGATAATTGTGTGATGAATATTTTTTAAGTTGTGAGTTTTAAACATAGACATTTTATTTATTTTTATCATGTTTAGGCATTTTCAATATAAAAATATTGCTTTCTGAGTGTTTTTTGAACAGTTATTTTGAAGATAACTAAATGCATTTATAACATGTATGATGAATCAAAGGTCTAATTTGATTGGGGTTGGAGTGGGAGGGGAGTTGTGGGTTGGAGAGGGGTAAAGGCTTAGTACTAAGATTTATTCAAGGGAGTGTAAATGATGTCAGTGGTTGCAAAAATGAAAACACTGTTGTATGTTTGTCCCTTTGAAGGGCTTTTTATTGATGTCACTTTGGTTTATTTTTTTTAATTTTATTAATTGCAGAAAACTGTTTCGTCCTTGCCATAGGACTCGTCAGGTGGCTTCAGGCTACCACGACAGTTTTTTTTTATCACAATTATCGAAAAAGTCTTCACCACATTCTTTTGAATTTAAATGTTGTCTAAAATGTTAAGTATTATTAATTTAATTTTTTTCACAATAAATAATCTAAATATTCTTGTTTGATATTATGCTGCATGTAGACCATGGTATCGGGCATGACATCCATCCTTGCACAAGTGAACTTTACAAACACTACATCCAAATACAGTCTCTTTCCGATGGTTAAGATTTCGCATGTGGAACTTGCAAGTGGTTTTCTTGCCTGGGAGTCTAGTATTTACATGGCCCATAATATTCTCTTGTTGCACTACTACTTCTCGAAGTCCAATGTCGCCAACGGATCGCTTCCTTTTGGAAAACCCACCAATCAGGGCTCGCAACAGCTCATGTCTGAAGTCGACTTGGCGGTATCGCTTCCTCTTGGTAAGTCTTGCAGAAACTTGCTTATAGATGATGTGGGCGTTCACAATGGCACAGTTCAAACAAAACCAGAAGAGATATCTCCACCACTTCTTGGAGTTGCGTCCAACATTGTATTTCATACGGAACTGGTCATGCAGATCCACACCACCCATAAACTTGTTATATGCAACGGCTGTATGAGGCTGGCGAAGTTGAAGGATCTCTCTTCCGCTTCTTCTCTGACAGTCCCTGATATCGGTTGGATCACTGAGGGTTGACAGATGATGAACAAATCGCTTGTCCTTCCATACAGTAGCTGTCAGGTTAGTGTCCCCATACTGATGCACCTTGAACTGCCCTCTGTTATCTGCATCTCTTGGTTTCTTCAGGTCTTTAGGAAAGCCCAGGCGGTTTGCTCTCACAGTGCCACATGCATACAAGCCAAAGTTCTGCAAATTCTGAAGAAGTGGTACACCTGTGAAGAAGTTGTCAAAGAAAACCCATCGAAACGTGTCTCGGATATGCTGTGTCAACCTCATCACCACGTTGTAGCCTAGCCCATGTTCAGTGCGGTTGTCCTGTCGACCAAGGTAAACATCAAATTTCGAAAGGAAGGCAGACTTGGCATCGCACATCATCCAGACTTTCACTCCCCTCTTGATCGGTTTGGCTGGCATGTACTGTTTGAAGGATAATCGCCCAGAATATTTGATCATAGCTTCATCGACTGAGACCTAACGTGACAAAGTGTACCCATTCAGGAAGGCATCCGAGACTGCAGTGATGATTTCTCTGACCTTGTAAAGCTTGTCATAACCTGGTTCACCACGTTGAGGTTCGGCTGCTCGATCTGATGCATGGAAATACTGCGTTATCTTCTCGAAACGGTTGCACGTCATGGCTTGTTGTACACCAGGATTTCCTATAAAAGGATCTGAAGACCAGTACATCCTTATCTCGGGCAGCTGATTTATCCCCATAAGTATGTTGATCCCCAGGTAGGCTCTCATCTCTGGTAGGGTGACCTCTTCCCACTTATCATCAATGGAGCGTTCTTGTACCATCTTCCACACGGCAAAAGAGTTTGTATACTCGACCAGCTTTCTAATAATATCAACCGGAAACATCAGCCAGAAGTAGTCCAGTGGTGCAGCAGTTTCTGGGTCAAACCCATCTGGAAGATTTGGTCCAGGTTGCCCGACAAAGTCATCAAACTGTAAATAATGAAAAAGGAAACAATAAGTTTTTTGCATCTGGTTTTTGAATAATTTTTGAAGTAATTTTGTTTTCGCAAAATATTTCATAAGTGAAAAATTTTCAATTTTATTTCCAATTTTTTAATTTTCCTGTTATATAATTGTCTTATGTTTTGTGTAAAAAAAAATATTTTCGTAAGATCGATTGTTTTATTAGTTATTAAAAACGCACCATTAAGTTTGTAAAGTTATGAGTCCAGCCATCAGCCCTGTCAGGCTCATCATCTGATTCAGACTCAACCTCAGACTCGTGTTCAATTGGAACATCAAGATCAGACTCGCCAAAGCCAGAAAACTCAGACTCGTCACCTGAGTCACTATCAAAAAGGCAAGCCATAATTCAAAAAGTAATTGAAAGTAATTGAAAGCAGACGGACTAATTAATGATCTAACTCTCAGGGTGTTCTCACACGAACTGAAGAATAATGGAATACAATAAAAGGCATAAAAACAATGGGCGTGTTCTAATCATAATCTTTTTGATTGGATTATCATGTTGACCAATCCATTGTTGTTTTTTTGTTATAAAATCACTTAATATTCATGGATCCTGTAATTGGGTGAATATTTAATTTTTTTATAATAAATATGATCAAAAGAATTTTTAATAAGCTTACATAAACACTTACCATGTTTGGAAATCATCGAAAGTGATGCCGAGGGTCATCTAATTGCTTTGTTTTGACAGCTGTGGTCAATATACACACCTGATTATGTAATCAATAATCCCATACTGTTCCGACGCGTGCCATATGGATATCGGCAATTTAATTGGTTGTAACATATTCCCCGAGGGAAAATTGTAAAGTCAAGTTGAAAATTGTATCCTCTCATTTTTTTTCTTATGAAATTCCATAAATATCTAATTACAACTAATTCCTTACAATAAAACTTTGCTAACTTTATAAACACATTTTAATGTTACCTGTAATACACTTGGTATACGTGATCAATTTAAAACTAATACAACTATAGCCATGATGCAACATGATGAACTTTGAGTAATTTTCCATCCAAGATATAAATAAACTGTCTGGGTCACAGTGACAATTGGAAAAATTCTACCTGTCTTTAGCTGTAAATTGCCGATAATTTTCCAATAGTAACAACATAATTTTATGAAAGCAATTTATTGCACTAGGATTAAACTTCACCAAAATGCTTTTGTAAGATAAATTGTTTTTATACTTTATTGATTTTCTGGCATTTAAACCTGACCGCGTTAAAAGGCGTATACATGTGGAGATAGTATAGGCGTTAAAAGGCGTATAAATGTGGGAATAGGTAGACACCACAAAAGTCGTATCTATGTGGTTATCGGTAGAGGCGTAGAATGTCGTATAGATGGGGCATAGAGTTAATGCGTCACACGATACTATTTATAGTAACATTTTGTGAAATGCGAAATGCATTTTGCTAAATGCAATAGGCTTCTTGCCAAGTCTTTGCCAAATGCTTTATGCTTTTTGCGAACTGTAATATGCTTCCTGCCAAATCTTGGCTAAATGCGACATGCTACACTCTAAAAGATAGATTTTCAGGCTGCCATAGAGATGCTGAAAATTTATATCTTTTGACCAAATTATAGTCCATTATTAAATCTTGAAAGTTATTAATATTCATTTCTTCTTATATGTATATTGTTATTATTTATTATTTGTTATTTATTCTTCTTGTATGGTTAGGGTTAGCAAAAGCATACTGCATTTAAGAAGCATTTTGCGAAATCAATTTCGAAAAGATTTGGCAAGAACCATATCCCATTAAGTAAAATGCATTTAGTATTTAGCAAAAATTAAAGTTAAAATTAAATTAAATTTAGCATAAATAGTATCGCGTGAATCATTAAGCAAAACGCATTTTGCAATGGGCATGTCGCATTTCGCAAAAAGCATATCGCATTAAGCAAAAAGCAAATAGTATTTTACAAAATGTTACTATAAATAGTACTGTATTTCGCAAAAAGCATAAAGCATTTCGCAATGAGCATATTTCATTTAGCAAAAGGCATATCGCATTTCGCAAATAGCATATCGCATTTAGCAATAAGCATTTCGCATTTAGCAAAAAGCATGCGTCCAGGCCTTCCATACATCTGGCAATGAATGTGATGCTAGTTGGTCAGCACAGCAGGTTCCTGGGGTTTTATGAGGTGTTTACTGTAACCAGTGATTAGTTACACTGATAAGCCCTTGCTGAAATCTAGCAGGTCCAAGGCACATTTTTGTAGGACTGCTTAGACTTTTTCTAATGCAGTACAAATTATAAGCTAAATTGCTGGACTTAGAAATTTTGCAGAGTGGCAAACGATGGAAAACACTTTGACTATATTTTGACCTAGACATTTCAGACACAAAGCAGTTTTGATGAGTTTCTTTCTTTAAGCCAAATATTACATAACAATCAGAAATAACAGGTCAGTGCATATACAATGCAACTAAGATAAATATGTCCGAATAAGATATGGTACAAAACTATTCAATTTGATTTTTTCATAGTTAAATTTTAAATATGAGACTGCAATCAAATTAAATCTATAATTTTTCCTGTTCTGTTTATCATATTTTGGAATTTCACTTTGTTGTGGACTTAGTTGTACATTTAAACCTGTGTTAAAGACCACCTCCAAACAAAGACCACCCTGCAATTAAAGAGTGAGTGAGTTAGGGGAAAACCATGCACTATTCAATATTATGTGGACACTGTCTTATATCCTGTGAATAAAGACCACCTATCAACAGATATCACTTGAGCTTCTTCCCAGAGAGTGGTCTTTGTTTATAGCTTTGACTGTAAACAATTTCAAAACTTACATTAAATCAGAGTGAAATCTTAAAATGCTATATATAACATGACAATGCTTCAGTATAACATTTGGAA
This sequence comes from Saxidomus purpurata, assembly GCA_022818135.1. Classification (NCBI taxonomy): domain Eukaryota; kingdom Metazoa; phylum Mollusca; class Bivalvia; order Venerida; family Veneridae; genus Saxidomus; species Saxidomus purpurata. The sequence goes on along the minus strand of JAFMSR010000021.1, from coordinate 422,431 downwards.
AATTTTGTACTGCTAACTTAAAAAAATCTTTTCTGTTTATATTATCAATCATTATATAACCCTAAGTACTTTGTGCTATATTTAGTAGGGATTTTCATACTTTGTTTGAGAGTCTAAATGTGCATGTACATGCAGTTGTTTAAAATTATGCCTATTGTTCAAATTTCATGAATTTACCTGTTGTTAAAAAAAACTTACTTTAAACTATAATGGTGAGGAAAAGCATGAACACATAATTATGTGTCTATTCTTTTTCCATTTGTTTTATTATCAACTGAGTACTGTAACTGACCTTTATATTCGGAGGCAAGGTAATTAATCTCTGTGGGGTCATTCAGGGAACTTGATCATAAAAATAGATAACACTCAACATCATTCTTTACAATCACCACCTGGAACCTCGGTATCAATTTACAGGAAGTAGGATTTATCAGCCAGATCTACAGTCCTACAAAAATGGGCATGCTGGAAAACCAGGGCTGGGCTCGTGGACTGGGCTCGTGGGCTCGTGGACTGGGCTCGTGGACTGGGTCCAGCTGGACCCAACGTTAGTGGACTTCCCGGAATTTAGGTCAGAGTTTCAAAGACATATCACCATGTTCTGGAATAACCTCTCACTAATTGATGATAATGGCTATTAAGGGATGGCATAACTTGGCAATGTATAAACAAGCCTTTCAACAGGGTTCGGAGAAGGGTCAATGTTTACAGATTTTGAAACAATACACTTTTAGATTGAATATGTGATGCTTGTCTACTGCTAATATTGTAGACATAGTTTTAAAACATTATTATTAAAATGGTATATAAAGGTAACTTTGGTAGGTAGGTTGGTACGTTAAGGCGCGTAAGTTTGTATGTAAAGTGTACACATATGCATTACTTTGCAGCTACATCAGATAGGATACGTTTGTGTTTTTAAATAATTATTTAAGATAGTTAACTTAATTTAATCATCGGTTTAACGACCTTACATTTCAAAAGTGAATATGATATTGTTTTTTCTTATCTTGAACAGCCGGTTCAAACCACTGTCATGGTTAAATTAAATTCATTGAATAGGGAGAAATGCTATCTAAAAGTCCATGAACGTATTACAATGTTTACAAGACCAAACTTATTATGCCCCCACACCCACTCCGCAAAGGAAGTTTGAAAGGGGTACTAGTACACTGGAGTCAGCATTTTGGGATTGGTTTGTTTTTTGTCAAATGGCAAGTTCTTTTTGAAGAGTCTATGTTTTAAAACTTAATAAGTATTTAATTGTATACCCTATGAAAAAAAAACCAACAATATGTTTATCATCACAAAGTGTACCTATTGCTGACTAATAGCACATGTTGAATTAGATCTTATAATGACTCCATTGAGTAAACGATGCAGATAACACTTACAGTCATTACTGCCTGCTAATGAAATTTCATTCCAGCCTCAACATGTAAAAATAATGCCTCTTTAACCTTATGACCACGAGGTTATGACTCTATGGTCTGGGAATTCATGGCCTTGAGACTATGGGTCCATGGCCTTGGGTCCAGCCCACGAGTCAAAGCCCAGCCCAACCCATGAGTCCAGCCCTGGTTTTTCAGCATCCCACAAAAATTGGCCTTGGACCTGCTAGATTTCAGCAAGGGCTTATCAGTGTAACTAATCACTGGTTACAGTAAACACCTCATAAAACCCCAGGAACCTGCTGTGCTGACCAACTAGCTTCACATTCATTGCCAGATGTTATATTTGAGAATTCATTGACCTTTATTCTAGTACTTGTGCAAAATATGGTAACTGGAGAGAAAATACATTTATGAGATTCATTTGTTTTTTGCTAAAAGTCAGAGACATCTCTGTAAATTATATTTCTGTTAACAGAGATATCTCTCATGTTTTTAAAGGTATCTCCCAAAACTAGAGCTATTTTTTAATGTTAAAAAGATATATTTCAATGAAATAGAGATATCTTTCAATGTAATAAAGATATCTCTGTACTTAACAGAGATATATGTACTACATTAAGACTTCTATGAGAGGAAGATATATATAGTCATGTATCTGTATAAAATAGAATAATATCTCTGTAAGTAAAAGAGATATTTCTTGGAGTTAATGAGATATTTTTCTGAAGTACAAAGACCTCTGTCAGCGTGAAAGGGATATCTCTATTTACCGGTTTTATGAAATATATCTCTTTAATATAAGAGATAACATCTTTTACTATTTCATTCAAACAAAGATATGTATCTGATTCCATACAGATATCTTCTTGAATAAGGGAGATGTCTCTAAAAATCAGAGACATCTTTGTAAATTATTGTAGCTTTTGGCGTTTTGGCACAAATTTATAAATATTTTGTGTGAAAAAAAAAATGTTTTAGAGTCCTTGACTTGTCAAATAAAGATAAAGGAAATTGAAAATGAATTGTTAACATTTATTAGAAAAACTTTAAATTAACCAAGTGAAATAAAGAAATATATCTTACACTTTGTTATTGTGATATAGTTTCACTTAAATTTCCTAAATCAAGAGAAATTTTGATACATACTACTGCAGCAATGATCGAACAGATTGCTAGGAGATTTATGACTAGATTGACCCTCTGTAATTTGATAGGGCTATTAATGTCCGATCAGATGGTGTTTAGGTCATTTATCAGGGAGGTGTTTATTGATACAATTCCATGCTGATGATTACCTGGCAGATAGAAATTCTTGGGAAATAAGGGAGTTTGGCACATTTTTGTAGGTCTGTCATTTGTATAAAATAATTATTAATCTAAATATAAAATGATGGTTTAAATCACTTGTGTGAACTGAGGATTTGAAAAATCAGCTTATGCAAACAGGAGTGGCTGTGCAGCAGAGGTATACATTTTGAATATTTGATTCATGTATAATGAATATTTTCTAGAGTAGCAATTATTGAAGCTTTTAAGTAAAATGTTTTCATTAAATGAAACCATAATAGACACGATAGAGATATATTATAATACATTGTAATATTGCAATTTAAATAAATGCATTGACATTTTTTTGGTAACTTAGATAATAAACAAAACCCAGAATCTTTAAAATAATATGAAACTTTTAATTGCAAGTAAACTTGATGACATTTTCACTCCCAGGTGGAATTCTCTTAACCTTATGTATGGTTTTCTTCAGACCAGGTTAATTTTCACCATGCAGGAATGGCTAGAATAATGGTAGGCCAAAATCTGGAGATGAAAGCAAACCTGAGTCTTGGATCAAGACAGTCTTGTAGTATTAACTTAAGAGGTATGTACATCACCTTATTTTGGGTGTAAACATTGATAACTACAATTTTTCATTAGTTACAAAATAGTTGCCTCATTTCACTGTGTTACCTACTAATCCACCAACAATTTTTGACAGTGACGTCATTTTGTCAACAAACTATAAATAAGCATGGTATATCCCAAAACGAATGTATACTTATGACAGATAGAAATGTGTCCCTATCAATTGAGATGTTCAAAGTAAGGTATGGCCCAGTGGATGTGCTGTCTGTTTGACACGCAGGCGATGCTAGTTCGAAACTTGTAGCATTTTTGCCAACAATTTTCACTGAGGTTATTGATAGAAAACAGTGGCAAACAGTGGCAAAATTAGTGGCATTCGATGAAAAGTGTTTCAATACTCCACCGATGGTGGCACTTGGTGGAAAACAGTGGCATTTTTTCCAACGATTTTCACTGAGATTATAGATGGAAAACAGTGGCAAACAGCGGCAAAATTGCAGTGGTATTCGATGGAAAGTGTTTCAATACTCCACCAATGGTGGCACTTGGTGGAAAACAATGGCATTTCTGCCACTGATTTTCACTCAAGCTATTGATGGAAAACAGTGGCAAACAGTGGCAAAATTACAGTGGCATTCGATGGAAAGTGTTTCAATACTCCACCGATAGTGGCACTTGGTGAAAAATAGTGGAAAATAGTGAAAATTGATAGACCTTCTCATTGCCTTGCTGTTTTTTCATTGTTTTACGCCGTTTTCCAACAAAATTTGCTTGTTTCAATACTCCACGGTTTTCCACTGTCTAAATTGATGGCAATCCATGGCAGATTTACAGAAGGGTTACCTATAAACTCTAAGTGTGACCTTGACCTTTGTGGTAGGGATGTGGGTCTTGCACGCGACACGTCGTCTTGATGTGCTAGACATTTGTGCCAAATTATTTTAAAATCCTTCAAGGCATGACAAAGTTACAGTCCGGACACGAATGTGTGCATATATACAGGATTCCATTACCTTCGAACTCTAAGTGTGACCTTGACCTTTGAGGTAGGGACGTGGGTCTTGCACGCGACACGTCGTCTTGATGTGCTAGACATGTGTGCCTAGTTATTTTAAAATCCTTCAATGCATGACAAAGTTACAGTCCGGACACGAATGTGTGCATATATAGAGGATTCCATAACCTTCATACTCCAAGTGTGACCTTCACCTTTGAGGTAGGGATGTGGGTCTTGCACGCGACACGTTGTCTTGATGTGCTAGACATGTGTGCCAAGTTATTTTAAAATCCTTCAATGCATGACAGAGTTACAGTCCGGACACGAATTTGTAAGTGGGGACGCACAGACAGACGGACGGACGGACAGACGGACAGACAGACAGACAGTGCGATTTTAATATGCCACCCTTCGGGGGCATAAAAATGGACTGATACGTAACACTTAACTGAATTGTAAGTCAGAGATATCTCTTCTTTTGCCTACAGATGATGCAAAACAAGTATTCCAAGATTCACAGCAATAACTCAAAAGTATAAGTCTGGCGTTTACCCATATTTACCTAATTAATATGTATTTTCTAAGTCAAAAAAAGTCCATAATGCTGAAAAAAGCCATGTACTTTTTCTTGTCTATTGATGGAGGTTATGATGGGAAATATGTTACATGTATTGTAGGTTTTAAAGGAACATCTTTAACGATTTTGAAAAAAAAGATGCAGGGCATTGCATGTGAATGTTAAAAGTTTTCATGGAGTCTCCAGTTTTAATTTTATGGAGTAACTGTTTTATGGTTACGTCTTTTGAATTCTAGTAATTCTGTGTTACCTTTCTTAGAATTTTTACTGGCAAGCATGGAAAAGCTGGTTTATTTTATTAGTTCCTTCAGTTACTTTTACAATGAAAACAAAGACAAAAAATCTTGGTCTTTCATTAGCTGTCGGGGAAGATAAATCTTTATTTAAAGTCCCAGGATCACTTTGAAATTACATGTACTGATATAGTAAAATAAAGTGGAGCCGCCATGGCGCAGTGGTAGCGCGTTCGCCTAAGGATCAAAGGACCCCGGGTTCGATCCCTACCATCGCCATGTCGGCAGTGTCCTTAGGCAAGACACAATTAATTCCACATTGCCTCTCTCTCTTCGAGGTTGATTCCATCTGGAATGAGTCTTGAGAGCGATTAATATAAGTTGTAATAACTTGTTTCGCAATCGAGAATAAATAAATTAGTATAAACTACAAACAAAAAAAACAAAAATTATTGATAGTACAACGATGGAGCCAGGTTCTTTTTACTCTGAAACAATGTTGACATTTGCCATTCTTCAGTATTCAAGTTCTTTCTTCACAAATAAGAGTTGCCACAAAGCATTTCTTATTCTCTGCAAATACTTGTTCTATTTCTAACATATTCTTATTAAATTAAAAAGCATAGTTAGGAATATTTTTGGTACAAGTAAGGTCATTTCCTTCAGAACATGTGCGACCGGTGGCTCGTCTGGGGTTGTTTGTTGTAGGGGTGTTTGGTCTGGTCATCAACCCCTATTTATTTTGTGAGCTGCGCAATGACTCGGGCAGCAGGTAGAGTCAGCTGGTACCGGTTGGCTAGCAGCTGTATGGGGAATTAGGCATTTGCCCCTAAGTCCTTTGGTCTGCGCGTTAGTTGCCACCTGATCCCTGTTTCCACTCTACTTTAGTATTGTTAGCAGAGTGGAGTTTGTAAGTACAACACAGTTCTGAGTTTGATGATTTTAATAAGTTTCATTTATCTTTCACTTCTATTTAATTTAGTGTTCCAAATATCAAATAAACCAGTAACTGTATATATTTCCAATCCAGAGATAAAGTTCCAACATATAACTTTAAAAGTACTGTTAGACTAATTTTTGACTTATCCTTTTGGAAACCAAATCAAGACTGTCTATTAATTCTAAAAAACTAATAAAGTTTCAAATGTGTAAAACATAGCAATTTACATTGACCAATAAAATTCTAAAAAGTAATTAATATTTCAACCAATGATAAAGTATGTTACAAAAAGGTGAAACCCTTTACTTAATCTTTTAAAGCATATGATATACTGAATTAGGGCTTCACACTTATCAACAAAATAGGAAATGTGTTTTCTTAAACAATTACAAAGTCCAAGCTGCTAAAATTTAAATCTGTTGTTATTTACATTTTCTTTGTTTTGGTGATTAGTGAATCACATGCCATATCCTGAGAAACATAAGAATGATTGAAAGTTACATTTGTCAATTTACTGAAAAAATACATTAAAGTACAATGTTATCAAAATAAAACTTTTGTTAAGTTAATTTTCATACTACAATAATTTGACTTTATCAAATATATTATATAGCAAAAAAGGGGAGACTAAAATGTTACTCGGTGGCACATGTATATAAACTAATTGTAACTGTGCTCCTAGAATTTCAAAGAGAATTTGTGTCTCATAAATATAGGGCCTGAAAAGCTCATAAAACATCTGTAGTACCATCAGCTAGCTAGCTAGGACACTGTATCACAAGACTAAGTATTCTAACAATTGTTGTAAATTACACCAAAATATTTCACAATTATTCAAGTGTTACATAGTATTCTTAACAATTATAAGTTTTGAAAAGTGATTAAGAATATTTATTTCTGGTTAGGGCTATTGATCATTGTCAAAAACATTGTTTTGCACATTTAAGATGCAAGGGCTACTAATATTTTATTTGTTTGTGTTCAATTGCAATCCATCATGCATTTGAAAAACTTTCAGTTCAGGCCATCTTTGATATGGGAAACTATTGGCAAACTTTTCATCACTGATTCCCATTGTGATTCTTGTTGACAAGAAATATCAATGTTACAATAAGATTCAATGTAAAGAAAATATTTCCATTAAATATGTACTGTTGAAGCTCACCTTCTCAAACGAAACTTGAATAAAACAAACAAAATAAATTTCCATCAGCCATTATGACAATATCAGAGTTTGAACTTTCAGTGTTTTGATTAAAGCAAGAAATACTTTGTTCTATGCCATCACTTTTTTATCTTTAGGTTAATGGGTCTTTAACTGGTCTTTAGGGATGGAAGTGATACGATAAGAAACAATTTTTAGGCCTTAAGAATTTTTTTTGTGTTATAATTTTATATGTATTGCAGAGAAACAAACGGTGCAGTGGAAATGAAAATAAAAACATTTATAAATAAATTGCATTATGCTATGAGTGGTCTAATAAGGATAATCAAAGGATGATGACTAAAATTATTTTACAAACTTCTGGTTTACTTTACACTCAGAAATTTTGTTTGTCATTGAAGAGAATGGTAACATAGATAACACTCAGAAAAATCCTTTTTATTTAACTAAACTGAATCGCAAATTAAAGGTTCACTAAACTCTGTCCTTTTCAAGCTGATCTGCAAATTCCCAAAAGTTTGTAACATCATTCCTATGATATGCCATCAAAATTTAACAAGAGCTGTCACATGACAGCACGCTCGACTATTCGAAAGCTTGTTGGTAAAATGGGGTTTTTGTCTAAGAACAGGAGTATTGTGTAATTGTCTATAAGAATTAAGGTCAAAGATATGAAACTTGTTCAAAGACCTTTGTAAATGTACATTGCATTCAAAGCCTTACTCTGGATTCTGCAAGCCAACTGGAGGGAGGATGGGGGGTATATTTTCAAAGAAATACATGACCTTGTATATTTGATCATGAATAATATTTTAACTTTTCAAAATTGATATGTATAGAATTAAAAAAGCATGACCGCTTCATGCTGCATAATTATTCTATGACATTTCAAAAGAAAGCCATTTTGAGTATTTCCATTTTAGTCTGGAAAAACTGTGAAAAAATTCTAAGTTAAAAAGGGCATAAATATGTCAAAAATCAAAAACATTGGTGAAGATAGTGATAGTAAACATACATTTTAAGTTTCAAGTCAATTCGTTTGATAGTATTCTATCTTTAACAAAAAAATCGAAGTTACAAAGGGACACAAATCTATCAAAAATCAAAACAGAGTTATAGAGATTGTTTCCTCAGGTGTAGATGTTGATGGTTGACACATACTTTGAGTTTCAAGTCAATACTTTTGATAGTATTCAAGATATTTGACTTTATAAAATCTTTTACCAAAAATTCTAAGTTAAAAAGGGATATAAATCTGTCAAAAATCAAAACAGAGTTATGGGGATTGTTTCCTCAGGTGTAGATGTTGATGGTAAACATATATTTTGAGTTTCAAGTCAATACCTTATATAGTATTCAAGATATTTGAATTTACAAAAAAAATTACCAAAAATTCTAAGTTATAAAGGGATATAAATCTGTCAAAAATCAAAACAGAGTTATGGGAATTGTTTCCTCAGGTGTATATGTTGATGGTAGACAAATAGTTTGAGTTTCAAGTCAATACCTTTGATAAGATATTTGAATTTATAAAAAACTTTAACCAAAAATTCTAAGTTAAAAAGGGGCATAAATCTGTCAAAAATCAAAACAGAGTTATGGGTATTGTTTCCTCAGGTGTAGATGTTGATGGTAGACACATACTTTGAGTTTCAAGTCAATACCTTTGATAGTATTCAAGATATTTGAATTTATAACAAGTGACAGGAAATTGTCACAAAACCAAGTTTTCATTTTCCAGTCTGCTGGCCGAGCGCAAATGTATTCTTCTATATATAACATATGTGGAAAAAAAGCAAAGAGCCATAATTCAGGCAAAAATTATAAAAAAAAAAAGAAAAAAACAAAAACAAAAAAAACTTGCTCTGTGTGGGGTTTGAACCGCTGGTCTCATGAGAAATTTTGTCATCTTACTGTAACAGAATACTCCAAAGTATACAGGACTGGTAATCTATTCTAAAATAGACAGTAATAACAGAGTATTCTCCCTTTTATAATAACAGAGTATTCTCCCTTTTATATATACTTAAATAAGGACACACAAAATTGCTAACCGACGGACGGACGGACGACCAGGGGCAGAACATTATATATTCAATATTCTTTAGTTAACAATTATAGTTCTGTGAAAGTTTGGTTGAAATCCCTTGAGAAATGTAGGAGTTGCACACAGAAGAGTATTTCTCTATATATATTACATTATGTGGAAAAAAACAAAGGCCCATAATTCTGTCAAAAATGATCAAATCACAAAACCCCGACAATATGCGCCAGGGCACTTGGTGACAATAATTCTGTGAAAGTTTGGTTGAAATCCCTTGAGAAGTGTAGAAGGAGTTGCGCACAGAAGAATTACATATGTGAAAAAAAAACAAAGGGCCATAATTCTGTCAAAAATGACCGAATCACAAAACCCCGACAATATGCGCCAGGGCACTTCATGACAATACTTCTGTGAAAGTTTGGTTGAAATCCGTTGAGAAATGTAGGAGGAGTTGCGCACAGAAGAAATTGTTTATGCCCGCCCGCCCGCCGACATACCCCAATCTAATAACCAGGATTTTTCCTTCGGAAAACCTGGTTAAAAAACTTTAACCAAAAATTCTAAGTTAAAAAGGGGCATAAATCTGTCAAAAATCAAAACAGAGTTATGGGGATTGTTTCCCTGGGTGTAGATGTTGATGGTAAACATATAGTTTGAGTTTCAAGTCAATACCTTTGATAGTATTCAAGATATTTGAATTTATAAAAAACTTTAACCAACGCAGACGCCGACGCCGACACCGACGCCGACACCGACGCCGGGGCGAGTGCAATAGTCTCCTTATTCTTCGAATAGTCGAGCTAAAAATGGACTGCTTGAAGTTGAATTTTGATTAGTAGGAAATGGTTTTGAATTTATTAAGATTCATATGGTTATATGGTTATAGGCATTCACATTGAAAAAGTCTATTTCCAGATTATATCTACTTTTTTGTACTCTTTCCATTTTTTGCATAAGATGATTATTTATCTATTTGTAGGAGTCTTTTGTCAACATAAATTCAGTTACTATCATAATTCAGCAAAGCAATATCTGTTTTCTATGTATATTTAACACTGCAAAATGAGTTACAACAGTTTTGCAGTGTACACTACCTTGTTTTATGTAGAGTTGATCATACAAAACTGTAGTAATTCCAGTTACCACTGTTTTGCAGTTATTTTGCAAAATATTTTTATGTAAATTTCTCTGCAAGACAGTAGTAAGTCAAGTTACTACAGTCTTGCAGAGACCATTTTAGACAATCTGAGATACAACTTTATGCAAATAATAAATAACTTCATGAAAAAAAAAGGTATATTGGCTATTAAATCAGATTATTCGTTTCAAAAAAATACATAAGAAAATTGAAAAATGTCAGTTGATAAAAGATGTAGTTACAACAGTTTTGCGGGCAACCCTCGATATATGCCTATGCAAAAACTAGGTGCCCACCCGGGGGTCATAATTTGAACAATCTTGGTAGAGGTCCACTAGACAATGCTACATGCCAAATATCTAAGCTCTAGGCCTTGTGGTTTCAGAGAAGAAGATTTTTAAAGTTTTTCCTATATTATATTCCTATGCAAAACTAAGTGACCCCCGGTGCGGGGTCAATTTTGACCCGGGGGTCATAATTTGAACAATCTTGGTAGAGGTCCACTAGACAATGCTACATGCCAAATATCTAAGCTCTAGGCCTTGTGGTTTCAGAGAAGAAGATTTTTAAAGTTTTTCCTATTTGTTGCCATAGCAACCAGAGTTCTGCATGGAATGGAATTCTTTGAACAATTTTGGTAGAGCATCATCAGGGTCCGTATATTATTGTAATATACGGACCCTGGCATCATGCAAGGAACATTCCTGCATAGTTTTATCAACATTGGCCTAGAGGTTTCAGAGGAGATGTCATTTGAATCAAAATGTTGACGGACGACCGACAATCATCGATCAGAAAAGCTCACCCTGGCATAGCCAGGTGAGCTTAAAAAATGTAAAAAAAGCAGACAGTGTGAGCTCATAACGCAAATTGTAAGAAAGGGAATTCATCATGCCTTCTGGAATAATATGAATTGGTCAGAGAAGAAGGCATATGCAACAGCACTTGTTGAGCAATGTACAACGACTCAAACAAAAAGCGCTGGGCAAGCAGAAAGTAGAAGGAAATATACATACAGATATAGTTTGAGGAATGGATCACTAAAGGTGCCCGTATGCAAGGACATGCTTCTTTCAACGTTAGGCATCGGAGAACATACATTATACGGGTGGATGAATATTCTGAATGATCATGGGATGCCAGGAAATACTACCCACCAGTCACCAAAATATGAATCTCCACATGTAAATCAGGCCAGAGAATTTCTGAAAGCGTTGCCAAAGATGCCATCTCACTACTGTAGAGCGTCTTCAGACAGGGAATACCTAGAACCAGAATACAAATCATTTGCAGATCTTTATCGCGTTTACAAGGAATATTGCTCCTCAAATGAAATAACTCCTGTTTCGAAGATGACTCTTCAAAAGATATTTCAACTGATGAATTAATCACTTTTTCGGCCAAAAAAGGATCAATGCGACGTGTGCATTGCCCATGAAACAAACAATGTTGCAGATGCAGAGTACCAAGAGCATGTGAGTAGAAAGGATTCTGCAAGAATTGAAAAAATGAAAGATAAACAAACAGCACTACAAAATAACAAAATCAAAGTGTTTACAATGGACGTTCAGTCTGTGTTGTTATGCCCATCAATTCAAGCAAGCGCAGTCTATTTTAAAACAAAACTCACTTGCCACAATTTCATGACATATAACTTGGCATTGAAAGAGGTAAAATGTTATTTTTGGCATGAAGGTGAATGTGGTTTGACCGCAAATAGTTTTGCTTCATGCATTTATGACTTGATAGAAGATTCAATAGAGCCAGGATTAGAAGAGATTATCCTTTTTTCAGATGGTTGTGGATACCAAAACAGAAATTCCACTTAAGCCAATACATTACTTCATGCATCTTTTAAACATAATGTTGTAATATCACAGAAAATTCTTGAAAAAGAGCATACACAAATGGAAGTGGACTCCGTACACAGTTCTATAGAACAGAAAATACGCAAAAGACCTATCTATTCTCCATCCAACTATGTTGAAAAGATACGCGAAGTTAGACCACAACAGCCACCTTAGTCACAAGTTTTTCAGAGATTTTACTTCACTACAGTACTATAACACAATTAGGCCAGGAAGGGGGGTTGGTGATCCGGTTGTGTCAGATATAAGGGAGCTCAGATACTTACCAGACGGTACAGTTCAATACAAACTTACCTTTAATGAGAGTTACACTATCCTGTCGCAGGCTAGGCATGCTAGGAAACCTTCAGTACATGATAAAGTAGGGCCGCTGTACACAGGTCCCTTAAAGATTAAAAAGTCAAAGTATGATCACCTACAGCAACTGAAGACCTGCATTCCACAAGATTATCATGCTTTCTATGACAGTTTGTTGTATACTTAAACCGTAAAAGGGGACATTTAGCTTTGAAATGGAACTCTGTCCGTGAAACCAAGATTGACCGGACAGTTTAATGATAGTTTTATATTAATGTAAACGTCTGCATCTAGACTGTGCGCTCATGTCCCACTGCATACGCACAATACCGTATATTCCCGTTCAAACGCTCCCCCTCTAATAGCCGCCCCCACCCTTTTACACACAAAAAAAAATAAAAATCGGACAGGAAATGACCAAAAAAAAGTCCTAAATCGGACAGAAAATGACCATCAGTTGTGCCATTTTTAGCACATTAAAGGTATTCCTAAATAAAATGAAACATGTTCCTACCTTTATCTGAAGAAATAATCCAGTTTTTATCCAATTTATTAATTTAATCCAAACACAAAACATACATTAAACGCTTGAGTCAACCGCAGTTTTAAAACATGTGTAATTTTTTATCCTAAGGTGACCCCACAGTGAGTACACACCTGTTAAACCAGATACAGGACAAAGCGTGTTATTGATTTTTCGGAAAACGGGGGTTGTCTCAAGCGTACAAATGAAAGAGAGGAGATTTAAGAAATAGGGGGCGTTTAAACAAGGACTAAACAATATTCGGGCCATTTTTTTGGCAAAATGTAACGCCCCCGGGGGCGTTTGAACGGGAATATACGGTAAGTACAAATATTGTATACTATTGCCAGTTTAAATGTTAAATTTAACTTTTAACATTTTAATCGTTCCAGTTATCAAGTTTGTTGTTTTAAAAGCACTAAACTCCCGTTTAAAATGTGCGCCATTAATATGATGAATCGTATTCCACATACAATGGTATACTTTCGCTTTTTTAATTAGCAGTTCGAAATACACTGCAACCCCGTTATAACGCGCTCCGTTATAACGCGAATCTCGGTATAATGCGGTTGGGTCTTGGCTCCCAAAAATTTCGGGATCGGCCAAAATCATTTCTGTCAAAAAAGCATTGTCCCTATACAAAACAAATGTTCGAAAACGTAAATAAACAACATGGCAGGTTGTTAATTGATCTTTGTCACTTACGCGGTATCAAGCCTCTATTAACAAAGAAGTGTTAAAACAATTAAGGCTTACTGGTATTTTTTCACGGCTCCGTTATTCACAAGCTGACCTCTTTGTTTGTTTGACAATAACTTGTAAATCGTGTGAATTAATATTTGTTTGCGCATCTTTGATTGCAGGCTTACCTGAACTCAAATAAATCAATTACAAAACCGTTATTGTTTGTTTTAATAAAAAAGGTACTTTCACTTTAGCCATCATTTTCGGAAAATGGATGTACTTTCGTTTTCAATAGCAAATATTTACGTAAGAATTTCTCTTTTATATATTTAATTTCGTGCTTAATTAACTAATTTATTTTACATAGAATAATTATTTTCTAAAATTTAACCACTCGATTTCATAAAAACATGATGCGTGCTAAACATCAATATGCTTTAACTTAGTTAGGTGGGTGGGGTACTCGCGCTATATACGCGTTATGCAAGAAAACAGCAGCCGATAATCAGACCGCGTTATAAAGACAGTCTCACTTATAACGCGGTCTGACCAATTGGACCCCGACTACCGCGTTATAACAGGGTTGCAGTGTATTTCTTTACTTTTAAAAGCACAATGGTATATTGATGATGTCGTCATATTGTTAATATGCAAGCAAGTTAGCGGATTAAGTTTTAATTGTTAAGCATTCTACTGATTGTTTCAGTTATCAAATTTTAATATCACTACGATATCATTTATGTTTAAGGGTGCATTATATAAAATGTTTACAAAAACCAAAGGTATCTAGACACTTCGCTGTTAATTGAAAAAAGTGAACAAAGTCATTATGATGCACCGGAACAGTGATTATAAGAAAACAATGTGAACAAATTTATTAGAACTGTTCCGTTTGCATCGTAATGACTTTGCTCACATTTTTTCACTTAACAGCCAATTTTCTTACTTTTTACAATGCAGTAGAAGTAGTCTTACAGTATTCACATGCATTTAAACTGTTTTCTTTTGCATTTGATGGATTGTATCAAAGTCATGAACAAAACAGAACGTATGAGTAAAGGCATGCTACCTATACTATTCCACAAGTCTGCCTGTTTTCATTAAATGCAAACACTAGAAACTCTTTAAATAATTCCCTTACATTTTATCACGATACAAAACAATGTTATGTCGTTTATGTTTTATCGCCTGAAACATTAGATAATGTTTAGTGATTACAGAATTTTATTCTCTAATAAAGTTATTGTTCACAGTTTTGGTATTTTCTGATGTTATTAACTAGTTCTTATTAATCATTATCTACGACATGTCGTGAAACAGTAATTGTTTTGCAAGGCCGTTCATGAGTCCGATATTGTCAGTCTTTTCTAGAAAATATCTAAATATTACAGATATACAATTTCTATATCACTGAAGAGCTATACAATCTTTGCACATGGCGTCGCTTGTTTATAAAAAAATGTATAGACAACATTGTAATTGGTCTTAAAAACGATTAAAACGTACAATACGCTTTTGACATACTAACTCAGTTAGAATTTCTCGTATGTCATGTACATCATTTTATTTTTCAAAAATTATGGTAAAAATTCTCGTAAGTCTTATAACGGCGCAAATGGTGCTCATGTCCTGAAAAGGTTTACTTCAGATAAAAAAGAAAGATTATTTGTGTTCCAGTCCTAAATGTCACTTTAATAGGAAAGAAACAAAAACAAGAGGGCCAAGATGGCCCTATATCGCTCACCTTGGTACAAGTCCACTTGCCTGGTGGAAGATCACTAGATAATGTTATATACCAAATAAGTTTTCCTATATACGCCTTTGTAAAACAAATGATCTCCCCCCGCCCCCTGGGCAAGGTCAATTTTGACCCCAGGGGCATAATTTGAACAAACTTTTAAGAGGTCTACTAGGCAATGCTACATGTCAAATATCTAAGCTCTAGGCCTTGTGGTTTCAAAGAAGAAGATTTTTAAAGTTTTTCCTACATAAGCCTATGCAAAACTAAGTGACCCCCGGTGCGGGGTCAATTTTGACCCAGGGGTTATAATTTGAACAATCTTGGTAGAGGTCCACTAGCCAATGCTACATGCCAAATATCTAAGCTCTAGGCCTTGTGGTTTCAAAGAAGAAGATTTTTAAAGTTTTTACTATATAAGCCTATGTAAAACTAAGTGACCCCCGGTGCGGGGTCAATTTTGATCCGAGGGTCATAATTTGAACAATCTTCGAAGAGGTTCACTAGCCAATGCTACATGCCATATATCTAAGCTCTAGGCCTTTTGGTTTCAGAGAAGAAGATTTTTAGGCCTAAAAAAAAAAGAGTTGTGTTTCCGGTGGCCCGACCGACCGTAATTTTTTGCCGCCGACCGTAAAGTTTTTTTAACGTTTTCAGTGCCTGAAAATCGTAAAATACCATTATTTGACCCGCAAAAAAATGTCCAGTTTGTCAATTTGACCCGCGGGCATTTTCTCTTATGCGTCCACGAGACTCGGCAATTTTGCCGTGTCAATCAAAAACTGACCGTCGTCAGTTGGCTAACATACGAAAGTAGGTGGAGCGGCGTCATTACAAGTCTCGGCGATTTCGCCGTCAGTCAAAAATCGATCGTCGTCTGTGGCTAATTCATACGAAAGAAGGCGGAGCTAATAAGACACTACCTGTTAAACAGCATGACGCTGTTAAGGTCGTTATCAAATGTGATAATTGATAAACAATCATGAAACTGAAAATAACAGACCTCGGCGAATTTTTGTAACGGTGTTTGTAACACGGATTAGTAGTGAGTGGTGGACAGTGACAAGTTCTTGACACGACTCTGTGTATTGTTATTCACAGATTGTCGGAAACACAAAACGCCCTCGGGCGATCAAAAGACAATTAAGTATTACCCGTTCTCCGATAATCATGTGTCATTAAAAACGTTTTGAACTCGGCCGTACGTAAAGCGCAACAAAGTTATGATAATTGCATTGTTTTTTGTCAATATTTAAATACTGACTTGCGTGTTTAAAGTTTAACTTGCATATTGTTCTGGACGTGATTTTTATTCTACACGAATATATGGGGGCATTATTCGGCACCTCTCCATCCCTCATGAAAAAGACAGATAAAATAATACAATGATCTTCCTAAATTCGTTTCAAACAACCTTAATTAAAGCCCCCTGAAACTACTCTGAACAGAACAAATTTCATTGTATTAAAAGCGGTAAAAATCGCGAAAATTTGAAGGAAGTCACGGACATGCGAGGTCGCGAAAATATATGACAAACGGGAAACGATGTAAATATTTTTCATTTTTGAGCTGATGGAGCTTAGGTTGGGGATTAGCAGCTACCTAATTTAAGTATTAGAAAATATAACTTACAAGCTGCAAGACAAAAAAGAAAAATAATATGCAACCCTAGAGTATAAGAACCCTATGGCCCATAGCTAAACCCCAAAAATTCTCACCTTTACTCTTTAAATTTGATTTTGAACTTTAACATTTAAGACTGAAGAATCAATGACCCTTCAATTTGAAACACCCCGTTTTTTTACCCCCACCCCCTGAAATTACAATTTTTACACAACAAATCTCAAACAAAAGTTTGCTGTCATGATTGTCTTTGTCAGTCTTCAATTGAGATTATTTCAGCCAAAATCTGTTCTTGTTTAAAACATTTCCTAGTCTCTGTGAATAATATTTTAAGTAGAGTAAAAAAAGATATGTATGATAGTCAAATATAAACACAAACTTGAAAATAAAGATTTAATATGAAAATGTTGTCGGTTTACATAAATTCATAATCTATATATGAAAGAAGATAAATTTAAAACACAGATTAATCTTGTATATTTCATGTATTATTTATTTTATTATAATATAGTCAAATGAGTAACAAGTTTAGATGTACAAATGAAAAGTGTAGGGGTGTTAACAATTATATGCAGCAAACACCACTTGCAGAACTAACAATACATACCCAAAAAAAAAAAAAAAAAAAAAAAAAATTCCCTACCTACCGACCCTCTTTTTTTTGGCCATGCCACCAGAAACACAACTATTTTTTTTTTAGGCCTTAAAGTTTTTCCTACATAAGCCTATGTAAAACTAAGTGACACCCTGTGTGGGGTCAATTTTGATCCGGGGCTCATAATTTGAACAATCTTGGTAGAGGTCCACTAGCCAATGCTACATGCTAAATATCTTAGCTCTAGGTCTTTTGGTTTCAGAGAAGAAGATTTTTAAAGTTTTTCCTATATATTCCTATGCAAAACTAAGTGACCCCCGGTGCGGGGTCAATTTTGACCCAGGGGTCATAATTTGAACAATCTTGGTAGAGGTCCACTAGACAATGCTACATGCCAAATATCTTAGCTCTAGGCCTTGTGGTTTCAGAGAAGAAGATTTTTAAAGTTTTTCCTATATATGCCTATGCAAAAACTAAGTGCCCACCCGCGCGGGGTCAATTTTGACCCTGGGGTCATAATTTGAACACTCTTGGTAGAGGTCCACTAGACAATGCTACATGCCAAATATCTAAGCTCTAGGCCTTGTGGTTTCAGAGAAGATTTTTAAAGTTTTTCCTATTTGTTGCCATAGCAACCAAAGTTCTGCATGGAATGGAATTCTTTGAACAACTTTGATAGAGCTTCATGCAAGGAACATCCCTGCAGAGTCTCATCAACATTGGCCCAGTGGTTTCAGAAGAGATGTCGTTTGAAGGAAATGGCGGACGGACGTACGACGTACTACGTACGACGGACGCCGGACGGAATGCGATCCTAATAGCTCACTGTGGCACTTTGTGCAAGGTGAGCTAAAAATTAAATAGTTTTTTCGCGTTCCTGAAAAGTCATTGAATTATACTTACGCGGTTTTTGAATTTCACCGACGCTGAAGATAATGAACAAGAGGGCTAGTATATATAGTATATAATGGTGCATTGTCACACAGGATGGCTCAATTTCAGCTGTGATTGAGCCAATCATCCAACTTGGCCAAGATTTTACTGGCATACACTCTATGATTTTATATTATTTGGATTAATGCATAAATGAAGTTGCAGAGTCGTAAACATAACAATTTTTTTTTTGGTAGGTCACACTGGGTCTGTAATCAAACTCAGTCAAGGTCTTACTGTTGAACACATTGTATCTAAATATGATCAGGACTGATGCAGAAATTAAGGTGCTGGAGTGTCAACATATTTAAATAAATAGTCTGATTTGGGCCATAAGACATTCAATGATCAGGGGACATGCCTCTGAAAGTACAGATCTGATCAAGCCTATTATTAAACTCATCCAAAATCTTACAATCAAATATGATTAGGATAAGTGAAGAAATGAAATTGCTAAAGTGTAAACATATAGTTACAGTAAGTATTGTAATTTTTGTACAATTAGGGACCATTTAAGTCTGGAAGTACTGATCTGATCAAGGCCGTAATTGAACTCAATCGAGACCTTATGGTCATACACATTCTCTGTTAATACGATTAGGATTAGTGAAGAAATGAAGGTGCTAGAGTGTAAACATGGTTAAATATTGCAATTTGTTAAATCAGAAGAGAAAACATAGTTAAATATTGCAATATTTGTTAAATCAAGGGCCATAACTGTGAAAATACTAATCCGATCAAGCCCGTAATCGAACTCATACGAAACCTTATGGACATACACAATCTCTGTAAATATGATTAGGAAATTACTGAAGGTTAATGAAGGTGCTAGATTCTAAACATAGTTAAATATTGCATTTTTTGTTAAATCAGGGACCATAACTCTGGAATAACCAATCCCATCACAGGGTCACACGATTAACCGAAATACCGGAATACCCGCAAAAATCAGGAATGTACATAAGTTTGAATTGAGTATCACCTGTATGCTGTATCTATTATATTTTTCGAAAATATGTCATGAAAGATAAAATATACAGCCTTTACTTCACGCTTTTTCCCGTTAATGTCGTATATTAAACTGCAAGTTTGTACTTTCAATTTCTAACTTACTGACGTCATTCTATAACCCTTTCCCGCTTGATCATTAAAATATGTAGATCTATACAAAAGTTTATATTCTTGAAATGAAATTAAGGGCTACTTCTACCATTCAAATGAAATTAAAAGTGAGTACGAACCAGCATAATGCTCGTGGATTCTGTTGAAAGTCAGGTGTAAATGTACATGAGTTTTAAATACATGTATTGAATGTACTGATCTTCAAACACAAAACTGGTTTGCAAGGCATGTCTGTTTTCCTCATAAGTTGAAAAGAATATGAACAGCAAATTATTTAATATTTATCAATTTTTAACATGCTTTCTAAAAATTAGACCTGCACTGCGGCGTATCTTCGATTGAAAGCATGTGGCTTTCTCGTATTTGGCAGGAATATTTTGTGCGGGAACTCAAAAGATGCCGACAATCAAATGTTCCGACACAACAATGTCATATGTATATGCCATAGTAATTACGTCATTGCAAGCTGAGTGTTCGTTGCTGCATAACTTTTCATTTACCTCACCGCAGAATTTTTTTTTTTAAACATAAACTTGCTTCTTTATATTCATGTTACAAACAGAGTGGCCAGTGGGAATATTTTAAAATTAAAATAAGTCGTAACAACAAATTAACCGCGTGTTTTAATCATTAGCTTGACTTACATCTAGACCTACTATACATGTACCTCAAACAGGTTTTTGAAAACTGAATTACGAGACAGTTTTTTTAAAGAGTCATGTTAATCAAAGGTGATGATAGGCAGCCTGCCAACGAAGCCCCAACCTTTGTTAAACACGCTGATTAGCAATAAACAAGTGTTGATTGGAATAATCTAACGATTATGAAACAGATTAATTAATAGTAGGTGTGTATGCCTTAGGGGTAAATGAAATATCAATTCAATTCAATTCAATTCAATAGTTTATTTAGCATAAAGCATAATACAACGCTTATAGCCTATAACAATGAACACAATATTGTGGTACAGATAAAATGAAAAACAGTTTACAGAAGAGCAACAGTTTAAATACGTGAACGTGTTAATACAGGTTCACATCGGATGCTACTGGTTATCACACAAAAAATAACGCATTTGTTAGGAGATAAAAGATATATAATAGAATATAGATCGTATCGATACCGTCGCTTTGTTATACTTATGCTATCCAGTCCAAGGGAGACAACTCTTTGCAAGTTAAAATCGTTATTTTCAAAAGAAGTCTTCCCTAAAAGTTAATAATGGTTTGTGCATATTGTAATATTTACAAAAGATATGCGTGCTTTTTGTATGTAGATTATTTCATATAGAAACAGTTTCTATGTCTGAAAATGACATAATATATCTTATATGAAATGAAATATTAGCAGAATTATCACCATGTACACCTGTAAACTTGCAAATGTATAATACAAAATCGAACATCAGCAAATTACTTGAACTATGAAATTCGTATTTTCATAGCATAATATATGTATTTTGACAAACTAAAAATAACACTTTTGGACTTTGAAGACATAAGTTTTTCGAACTTCTTTAAGTTCGGCCAGTGACAGTAATAACGTTTAAAGTATTTGTTTCTTATATCACGGTATTTAGGACAGACTAATAGAAAGTGATATTCACTTTCTAATATTTTCATACTGCACGATAAACATATTCTATCTTCTCTTGGGATATTGGAGTATCGTCCAGCTTCTATTTGTAGATTATGTGATGAGGTTCTGAATCTCGCTAGGGCACTTCTATGTTTGCTATTACTTAATACTTCTAGATATTTTTCCATTTCAAATTCGTATTTAAAAATACAGTAAGATTGTAGACGACTAGAATTATTAATATTTGAGTACCATTTCTGTAAAAATACATCAATAATTCTCTGTTTTATTAATTCAAAAGGAATAATGTCCAGTTCAAATTGTTGATCCCACAGATAATAGAATCCGTGTTCCTGTAAAATATTTTTTATCTGGAAAGCCCAATTTGTGCCTCTATATGTTTGGGTAAGATCTGTATCAGTTTTTAACATCAAAAATATTTTCTTTACCAGAGATGATTCACTGTGCTTTAATAATTTAATCCAGTACTTAATCATGTTTATTTTACGGTAGATAGCCAATGGTAGTCTTCCTAACTCTCCGTAAAGTGCTTCGAGATTTGTTGACTTTTTAACGCCTAAAACACGTCTGAGAAATTTTTTATGAACAAGCTCCACATCTGTCGCTTCATGCATTCCCCACACCTCTGATCCGAAATTTAAAATTGACGAGACCAATGTATCGAATAATTTGCATTTTTGAGCAACCGGTAGCTCTATGTTGTTGAGAATACTAAACAGATTATAAAGTGCAATTGAAGCATGCTGGGCAATACATTTTTGTGTACGGTACCAATTTCCGTTTTTGAAAAACGTCATTCCTAAATACTTAAATGAGCTTACCGTTTCAATTAACTCGTTGTATAGGCGAAAATTATAACATGAATGTCTACCCTTTTCGAAGACCATTGCTTTGGTTTTTGATACATTAATTTTTAAACCCCACAATAATTCTCGATATCATTTAGCATAAGTTGTAATGTTTCAGGCGATTTGGCGAAAGAAAATGACTTGATCGTCTGCATACAAGAGAATAAACAGTTTTAATTCATTTACTGTGAAGATATCATTAAGATCAGCGTTTATATTTTCCATGATGTCATTCACGAATAGCATGAAGAGTAATGGTGAGCTCGGGCATCCTTGTTTCAAACCCATCTCGGAATCGAAAAAGTCAGATAGTGAAGATTTATATCGGACACACGATTTTACTACGGAGTACATAGACTTTATTGCTTTAACCATTTTACAACTTACGCCTTCAGTTAGGAGTTTTTGCCACAGGAACGTTCGATCAATCTTGTCAAAGCATTTTTCATAATCTATAAAGATTGCATATAGCTTTCCACCAGAGTTTACTACCTTTGATATAACTGAATGAAAAATAAATATACAGTCTATAATAGATTTTCCCTTTTGAAATCCAAATTGGTTTGGTATTATTTTTTCATATTTTTCTGTCCATTTATTAAGCCTGTTTAGCAATAATTGTGAGTATATTTTTGCTATAATATTGATGAGGGTTATACCCCTGTAGTTTTTAGCATCATTCGGGTTTCCTTTTTCGAAAATTGGAGTTATGATCCCTTCTCCCCATGACTTGGGATATTCACCGCTATTGAATATTCTGTTATATAAGATAAGGAGAAATGGGGCAATAAATTCATAAGATGCTTTGAACACTTCACTTGTTAAGTAGTCAGTTCCTGGAGATTTGTTGTTATTTTGAGAAAATACTGCGGTGTGCAAATCACTTTCGGTAAAATTAATATCTAGATCGTTATCAAAAAAAGTCTGTGAAAATTCATAATTATTGTTCATGTTTTGTTGTGTTTCACCAAAAAGGTTCTTAAAATGATCACTTAGATCGCCAATCGTCAATGTATCTGCGTTAACCGTGTTGTGTTTCAAATTCTTTTTTATATTTTTCCAGAATTTCCGTGGCTGTTTTTTTTGCTAAATTGCTTATTCTGTTACCTTCCTGTCGCCTAAATGTTTGTTTTGACTTTTTCTTAACCTTATTGTATTTAGTTCGAGCCCGGACGAAGTTACCTCGCGATTCGTCTGACTTTTCCCTGTTAAAAGTGTTACGCGCAGATTTAAATTCTGTTCTCGCGTTGAAACATTTTTCATCAAACCATTTATGATTATTCGTGTAATTCATATTTTGTCGTTTGTTATTTATACTATGTGTTTTTCCAAATGTATTAAATGAACAGTCGTATAAAACCTGCATAAATTCGCTGACAACCTGATCAATGGGCTGAATATTCGCTTGAGTGGCCAGGTGTTGTAGTGTGTCATTTACATTCACAAGCCGGTTTATGAATTCGTCGGACTTATCGCTATCCCAGACTATTTTTTCCACGTGTTCGTGCGCATATTCTTCCGCGGTGCTTTCCGTTTTTCCGCGGTGAATCATACGAATGTTGAAATTCAGAGGTGCATGATCCGAATGTTCATTAAATTGTAAAATATCGAAACACGTAACAGTATTAAAGTCGGAAAAATTTAGTAAAAAGTAGTCCACCGTGCTCTGCCCGTTATATGAGCAAAATGTAACGTCACCTTTCCCGTGGTCACCTAGCAGACGACCATTGGCTATTATAAGGCCGGTTGCTTGGCAAGTCTCAAGTAGACGCCGCCAACTATAATCAAGCACGTGGTCTTTGTTTACACGACTTGGTATGTCAAAAAAATAAAACGCATCAAGATCAAGGTATTTATCAAAAGTAAAATAATCTACAGAATCAGACGTTCGGCAATTTAAATCGCCAGAAATATACACTTTGCCTAAGTTATTATATCTCACGGTATCTAACTCAAGCTGTTCAAAAAAGTCAAAATCTGAAGTAGAAACAATTCGAGAATCACATGGGGGGACATATGCATGACATATATAGACGTCCTCATTGAAAGGAAATAACACTTTCGATACTTTAACCCAAATCAAACCTTGTTGATTTTTTTCAACAATTTTTATATACTGTTTCAGATCATTTCTATAATAAAAGGTAATACCACCGCTGTAGCGTCCTTTCTTTACATTTTTTGATTTATTTCCAAACAAATGTTCTGAAAAATAGTTGTTTATATCATAATTAGTTTTGTCTATACCTGAGAGCCACGTTTCATTTAAAAACACCAGGTCGTATGATTGTAGAAATTGAATAAAATCCGGATCACTAATTTTACGTTTGAGACCGTTCACATTCCAGCTCAAAATACTCAAGGAGGGCTCTTCTTGACCTCCCTAATTCTGTTCCATGCCCTGTTGGTACTCCTCGCCGTCAATGTAAAGTTTTTTACCTATAAATTTAACAGTTTTATGTTCGTCTTTGGCTTTCTTCATCGCTGGATATAGTGGCCGTCTGGCCTCTCGTACGCTCCTTGGAAGTTGAGCGCCCACTCCTTTGCTCGCTGCTTTTAATGCGTCTGCAACACCTGTCTGAAAAGACGCCTCTCTCACTCTCTCCCGTTCTGTCGGGTAGTGAAATTTGACCACTATAGGTCGGGGTTTCGTGCCCTTCTTCTGTCCGAGACGATGCACTCTATCAAAAGTTAGATTATCAATTATGTTTAACGAATCTTTGCAAAAGTTTTTTACCTCATCTGCGCAGTTTTCTCCACTTCCGCCCTCCGCGATCCCGTAAAACAACAGGTTATCTCTCATAGAACGAGATTCTAAATCCATAATTTTTTCATCGAAGATTTCATTTTGCTCACTCAAATTCTTTGTGTTTTTCTCGAGCACATGAAAAGATTTTTTTACATGCTTAATGTCCTCTTTTGTAGATCGTATATCGTTCTTTATACCTTCATTTTCAGTGGCTTGGAAGTCACAATACCTTTCTGTTTCTCGTACCCTGACATCCATAGTTTTCATTTTAGTTTCGAGGTCACCCACTTTCGCGTTTATAGAATTTAAAGTCTTCTCTATTTTGTCAATGGATTGTAATTTTTGTTTGATCTGTTTTATTTCATCCAATATTTCCGTTGCCCACGGGGGTGGGAGTGGTGATGTCATATATCCAAATGCACCACCACCAAACGGCACCGGAGGTGGACTCTGTATATATCCTGGTTGTTGCATGTTTAGTTGAGGCTGCTGAGACTGTTGGTATGCCATGTTCGGCAGTATATAGTCTTCCTGTGATGTATAATTTACATGTAACTGTGTACCTATATAATCCGTGTAATCCTGTTTGTGTTTTTTCACACTGTCCTGACCGTGACCATCAGTGGACAGAGGCGTGTTAAATGGCGTGCTATACGACGTGTCACTATTGCTCAATGGTGAATTAGCCTTCCTTTTTTTCTTATGTTTTTTCTTACTCCCAGTTTGTGTTTTTGGTACATTTTTGTTTTCTGACATTAGTAATCCAATATTTGCACTTATTTATTCGTTTCATAGTTCATAAATCCACAATAATACGTTTTAATTCCAATTTTTAACGGAGCTCTTCAAAGTGTGTTTAGCCATATCTGTACCACGTGACTATTGAAATATCAAGATTT
Source organism: Saxidomus purpurata (assembly GCA_022818135.1). Lineage (NCBI taxonomy): Eukaryota > Metazoa > Mollusca > Bivalvia > Venerida > Veneridae > Saxidomus > Saxidomus purpurata. The sequence goes on along the minus strand of JAFMSR010000021.1, from coordinate 396,605 downwards.
TTAAAATCGTTAAGCGCTGCTGGCTAGCAATAAACAAGTATTTTGGTTTGGATTTAATATAATTATGCCATTGCGTAGTCAATATTCGAAAACTGATTTTGATAAACTTTCGGCAGAAGCTATCTGTCATATACGATCGGTACTAGAACATTTGGAAAATATTAAATATTCGGCATGTGTACTCGTATAGGAAACTTATGAGAAATTGAGATTCTTGATAATAATTTCATCCGTTGGACATTTTTAATTAATGTGGCACTTGTGAATTGAACTTTAGAGATCTGCAACATGTTAGCTTATGTAGACTTATATGTGTTCTGTTTCATGGACGCTTATTTTTCTGAAGTACTTAACCACAATGATACAGTATGAAATGATGTTTTCCACCTAAGGTATTGTTATGAAACCATGATAATTTCATCGTCATAGGAAAATATAATCGAAAACGGGCAATGTTGCAGCATTGGGTACAAAATGAAAATGCGTACATAATTATAAATTTCTCAGTTTATTGAATAAGTTGGCTTTCAACGGGGAGCCATGTGTGAGAGCATAATAAAAACAAAATGTTTATGGTTTGTATGTCAATAAATGCGCACTTCCAGAATATGCGTGATTCGTGTTACTGACCGTACAAAGCAGCGTTCACGTCGAATATACCGTATCGGCTGTGAAAAGCAGAACTTTTGCACACAAACTATGATGTGCATGTCCCCAAGATAGAACACGTCAATGGTAAGAATGTGTGGTAACAATTGACGAAACTTTTCGATTCCCGCAAAATAAGTATGTGGATGTTTGCAATTCTCCGTCGGCGATTTAAGTAAGAAAAAAAACCGATTGATCAATATTTCAGAAACGTCGAGTAATACCGGTCAGACAGTTTAATGCCAGATTTGTATTTAATTCAGTGAGTATTTGAATTTTTCCGGTATCGTTTGATAAAAATATTTGTCTTCATGATTTCTGCGCTGCCCCTTTGATGTTTGGCATGGCGAGTCTTGCTTTGAAAATAAGCGGATCGCTTCAATATACAACCTGAATATTTCACGGGTAATACCCAAACTACAACCTGATAATTCAATGATTTACAAAATTTCTTCCTAATACAGTCACGTGATGATCAAATAATATACGTAAACATGGTAAATACATAGATTGTAAGATGTTACTTTTTTTCTCGGGTATTGTGGTATTTCGGTAGTATTCCGTTTTTTTCGGTTAATCGTGTGACCACGATCACGCCTATAATCATACACATTCCCTGTAAATATAGTTAGAATTAGTGAAGAAGTTAAATATTGCATTTTTTGTTAAATCAGGGGCCACCATTCAGGAAGTACTGATCTGATCAAGCCCATAAAACCAACTCATCTGAGGTCTTGTGGCCATATACATTGTGTTCAAGTTTTATTATGACTGCTTCAAAAATGTAGATGCTACAGTATAAACAAACTAATTGCCGATGGGCGGACGGACAAACAACGATCCTAAAAGCTCACCTTGAGCACTTCATGCTCAGGTGAGCTAAAAATTTGGCAAGAAACAGTTATTGTTATTTCATATCACAGCCTCTATCTTTGTACACAGTTTGAATAAATTCACTTCAGCATCATCACAGTTCAGTACTTTTGCAGTTATAATCTAGAGAAAGAAATGAAGGGAGATAATTAACAAGTCTTAGAGCTGTCAGTAGGACAGCGCGCTCTTTTAAGTGCTTGCCAATTAAACAAAATTTTGACAGTTACAGGCAAAACAAGGATCTGTATAAACAAGGGCCACAAGTAGCAAGATATTAAGTCAAGAGTTATCAAACTTAAATGTTTGATATCCCTGAATACTACAGCAAAGTTGTAGATTAATACTTCAAGTGGTTAATGATATATGGGTAGGGATCCAGAAAGGCCCATTGCCAGAAAGGACCAGTCCTAAAAGGCCCAGTCCAGAAAGGCCCATTTATCAAAGGTACCTGAAAGGCCCATAAACAGTACCAGGAAGGCCCACTGTTGGACTTGCATTTTAATCATATGGGTTTTTTTAAGTTTAAAACTTTTGTTTTAATGTCTTGATTACTATGTATTGAACACATTTGATACATGTAAATACCTTTATCGTAAATGGGACTGCATCAAAAGTAACCAATTGGCACTGGTAATTACTTAATGAATAAATTTGATAAATACCTTTATAATAATCGGGTTGGCATCAAAGTAACCAATTAGCACTTATAAATAATTACTTAATGAATTTTTTTTATCAATATGTAAACATTTTGTTACTTTTAAAATAATCATTCATAAGTCTGTTTTTATTTCTATAAATGAAATTTGTAAATAAATTCAAATTAGTGTTATCATCATAAATTTCACTATTGATATTTTATGCACCCGAATGTTGCGCTACTATTTTCCCCCGTTTACTTTTGGTTTGCACAAATGTTTGAGATGAAGTGTACATATGTTTTTCTAATCTTCTACTTCCCTAGGTAGATCTACATAAACATAGAACATAAAACTGGGTCTTTTGGGTGGGACTTTCTGGTATGGGCCTTTCTGGTTTTGGACCTTTTTTGTACTGGTCCTTTCTGACACCCAATCGATATATGTACATGACAGTGCCAGTTGCACACAAGACTTTAACAAGGAATTTCTAAGTACAAATCAAGAAACATTTTCACATCGTTATCTTCTCTTGCTTACAGATAGGTGTCATGATGGTATATAAGTATTCCAACTTTCAAAGTAATATCTCAAATGGTTAAGTCAACAAGTGGACAAGAATGAAAATCCTTGACACATTCTCTTGCCTGCAGATGGGGGTAATGATGCAAACAAATATTCCAACTTTCAAAGCAATATCTCAAAGGGTTAAGTCACTAAATAGCCAAAAACACCGTGGCTACTTTGCCAAGGTATAATATTCAAGCAAACAGGCTAATTATGGCACCTACGAAGCTAAAACGAAAAGCCGATTGATGATTCACCTGATGAAAGTACTCAAAGATTTGAAAGTATGCTACAAGACTACTTACACGTAAAAATAAGGCTCTACTTTCACTTTCAAAAAGCGCTGTACGCCAGTTTTCCTCCTCAGATCTATACAGGTATGACGGTGTACTAAATACAGTAAGGTATACAAATGAAAGTAAGGAGGCAAAAGGAGGCATAAGGTGGCAAAAGGATAAGTAAGGTATATTAGGTTCGATCGATCGATGGGGAAAATGGTGTGAAAACATATGTAGTTGTATATTTAAGAATGTAGTTGTATAATTAAGAAAATTTATTTGAAAAAAAGGTTTCCAATAAAAAATACTTTTAATATTTCCGTCATTTAAAATGTCAGTAAACATAATCCAAAGAGGTCTGCACTAATTTGCGACAGACATACATTAAATTATATATGGTGATATAAAACAAATAGGGTATGATTCTAAGTCATCTTGTCCATAGTTTTTGTATTCTTCTATAAGACTGTCTAGAGTGAGCAAACAATACGTAGACCATTATGGATACAAACGTCATTATAGATATACTTGGATAATACTGTTCGGCATATTAATTTGTATTCCATGCAAATGAAATAGAATATTTTCAGATGCCACTTGGTCAATGTATACGACAGTGTTAGGCATTTTCATTTACTGATGAATATTAAATAGAATCAATAAATAGTGTGATGATGATCAATTATTTGGTATTTTGTGTTGATTTTCCTTATAGATCTAGTATTAATTTGTAAATCCAAGGTCTTCCGTTCAAAGTACATTGTACCACCAACCAATCATCATGCTAAGAGCTGTCAGTAGGACAGCGCGCTCGACTTTTTCAGTGCTTGCCAATAAAACAAAAGTTGTTAGTAAAAGGCAAAACAATGATCTGTATTAATAAGGGCCACAATTAGCAAATCTTAACATATAAAAAAAAAGTTTTACAGTCAAATGATGTCTTGGCAATGGACCACATTTATAATGCAGCTTTGATTTCAGTTGAAAAGTTATTTGTAAGACACTGCTTAATTTTGGAAACTTTAAGTTAACTTATCAAAATTAAATATCACACTCTCATGCATTATGACATTGTTACATATTTTCCAAAATAACGTTTCTAAGATTTCCTGGTATTGTAATATAATATTTTTATTCTAATACTATAGTAACATAAAATTCTTTAAACTGTTTTAATTATATCTTCTCTATGTACAAATATTAACGCCTTCGTTAACAACTTCGTTTATTGCCAATCAACGGGTTGTCACCTCTACTGATATATCTATTAGGGGTATTAATCAGTAGTGGTAAGTGCGTTGCAGGTGTCATTTAATTACACAATGTTTGTATAAGCAGCGACTACTGTTTTGAAAATGGACTGATGCAATTAGCATGCATGTGCCCAATTAAGTAAATTACAATTATCGGGACGGTGCATTCAAAGGTATGTATGACTTTAATACTAATTCAATTAAAAAAATTGATAGGTTGAAATGAGTTATTTCAATAGTCCAATCAAACTTAAAATACACATTCATTGGTTATTGTCCCTTTCTAATCCAGCTATATAAGCTATGTACATGAATAGCATCTTCCTCTTGTATATTAAATCATTACGTGATTATCAATTGTGAATTATCAGGAATATTTGTGACTTTTCGGATTAAATAATTAGTGTGTGACTGTGTGATTATTTGTGTATCTTGATATTGAATATATTTTGTAACTGCAATTATGGGTAAATCCCGCAAAGTGCAATTTCCTTGTGGAACGTGCCGAAAGGAATGTAATACTGGCTGTTTTGCATGTGAGGTAAGTGATTTGGTTTTTATTCAATGTATTTCAAGATTATTTTCGTGCTGTGAAACTTTTCTATACTATTTCAATCAGAATCACGGATATAGTAACATATATGTATTAATGTTAACGACAGTACCATTTTCTGATCTCTTTAAACGATGTTGTTATATATATATCTAGTTGATTCTTCAAAAAGCTAGAAAATTGATCATGGTAAAATAAGCGGTACTTGTGAAGGGTAGTCTATGAGAGTCGAAAAGGATTTTTTACAGATTTCTTCTAAAATAAATATTTTATGTAAATGGAGGTGTTATACTGTTATGGTTATTTTAGGTTTATGACTGAGTCTAAGATATGTCATTATTTAACGTTTATATTAAGTTTTGAATAGTCAGTCGGAAAGTGACTATTACGATATGCATGATTCAACGAAAACATAGACAACTTGTTAATGTACAGTGAAACGAATAACTAAAGTCTCAGTAAAATGATTCATTTTTAACTAATTGAACTTATAGCATAAAACACATTTTAATTAAATTTATATGAAAACACTTTTTCATAAAAGTGAATCTTTCAGAATTGATATATTTACCATTATGTACTGGTACATCAGTTAAAGGGAGGTAATACAAGTAATTGTATTTCATAAGATTAAATATTAATTTTTAGTGAGTATTCTTTCAGGTCTTTTGGTTTAATCCACTGATTGTTTTATTATAAAAGATACATTTAGACCTACGGAATCGTATATTGACCCCCTTTATATAAATAAATTAAGTTAGTAAAAAACATTCTTTTTCTATTTTGATATATAAGATTCAAATTATTTACCGTTCTATCTTTATAACATTCATCTAGAAAAAAAATAACAACCAGCACAAATATCTCGTAGTTTCCGTTATGTTACAATTCCACAAATTATTTAGTCAGAAATAATTGGTGACTTATATACAATACACACATATCTTCATAACTTAAGCAAATGTAGAAAATATATAAAGGGTGTCGATATACGTTTCCGTAGGAATCAGATTGTGTTTAGAATTTTTTGTATGTAGGCAATAAAAAAAATTCTGACATTCAAGTGTAATGTATATATTGCATAATATTAGCACTTGTACTGGTACTTATCGGACAGCTGTATAAATTAATAGAAACCACTAATAAATGACAGTTATCAAAAGATATATTTTACTGGAGATACACTAAGTATATATAAATTATAAGTACATGATTTTGATATTGCTTGGACTATAAATTTAGATGTTTTCCTTCAATATGAAAAGCCATTGCTGTAATTAATTCAACTGACCAGTTACTTTTCTAAGCTTGTTAGTTTATGTCACGTTAAAAGATTATTATATATTCCTAAACATCAGGTATTGTCGAGTTGTAAACATAATTTATTAGCGAACTGATAAGCCAACACATTTTCATGCCGGTCGGCACAAGATAAAAAGAAGACAAACACATGATTGTTTTATTTTTTTAATAATGGGTGAATTCAATGGCATACAGAATACTATCACGCATTACATATTAAAAATAATTAGCATAGTGACTGTCGTTGATGAAATGCTTTTGTGAATGTTCTATGAATCACAAATTTCAACACTCTCATCCCTCCTTCATAGTTTCCGGGGTGAATAAGATCCCTATCATAATGTCTAGGAAATCTTAACCACTTTCCTAATAGAGCATACAGATGTTTGAACATCACCTTCAATTCAGAAAGTCACGGAGACCCAGTCAGGATAATGTGGACTAGCATTAGTAAACTGAGTCAAGCTGTTTTGAACCGGAAGAGGCAATGGGTACCAAATCACTTTGTAGCAGTACTCCCTACAGTTACCACTGATGAACAGCCATCAACCGAGAATATGTGTACAGATGAACCATCATCACCCATCCAAAAGGCGTCTACCCCCTTACACATTCAGGATGAAGAATGGGAGGTACCCAGAAAACGCCGTAGAAGTAGCGACGTATCTCTACCGGAATCCATTAATGTCTCAAACAAATATGAGAGCTTATCGGGAGATGAACATGAACAGTTTACATTTTTAAGTGACCTTGAGTCAATTGGTGATCACAATGTTGAAAACATGAATCTCAAAGCAACCCCGCAAACATTATTCAGTGTTAAAAAAAGGAGTGATACGAAACCATCAGTACACAGACAACACGTAGATCACACAACACCACCAGCATCTCCAGTCAATGAATCTGAACAAATCGATATTGATCCACAGTCAGACATTGAGAATGAGAATGACGATTCCAAACAAGGTCATGTAACTTCGGAGGGTCTGCATCGTGGTAAACTGAATAATGAGAAATTCTTGTCAACACACCATATTCTTTCAGTATTTAATGAAACAAAAGGGTCGCTACCAAATGTTCCTGCCGGCATTAAGGAAAATATATACTTTATCGTCGACAACACTGAAAATGAAAAGAGACAAAGGGCTGGTTTACGTCGACATTATCAGTGAATTTTGGGACGATTGTGGTGCATGGGAGAAAAGTACGTCGCCCGCAACTTACTTACTACCAACAGAAGAAAAACTAGTCACTCTTACTAAAAGGCACGGCAAATTCTGCCTGGAAAAATACGGCAAAGTTTTCGAGGTAATAGAACCACAGCCAGCCCCTAGTGACATAATCACTATCAATAGAACATACAGCAAACTTAAGGCAGACCCAACATACAAACGTCGTGTGTCTTGGATAGGAAACGCGCCTTCAACTCGTGAATCCCTGAAAACCAATGTCGCGGTGGCTGAATATATAGGGATGTTTCCAGGTCGTCTCTTCCATGGAAAAACCAAGGATACACAAAACAAGCAGAGATATATCAAAGCAAAACAGGCATTGAAACGTAAAGCTGCTGAGATGTTGAAAAACGAATCGGCTAAAAATGTTCACGATGAACTAAATGACGGTAGTGACATTCATTTTATGCCGCGAAACTTAAAACAAATACAAAATTTGAAATACAATCAAGAAAAAAAAGTCAAAAAAGCTGGAAAAGAAGATGTTTATTTGAAAAACTTGGCAGATCATTTAATTCATATAGAAAATAAAGTTTACCTTGGAAATCCGTTCATTAGGGGTGTATCCCATTTACAATCTGGTCCGTCTATATTATTGTACACAGACGAACAAATACAAGACATTAAACGTTTTGGTTGTCGTGATGAGCCAACCGTTTTAGGGATTGACAAAACCTACAACCTTGGTCAACTCCATTTAACAACAATGGTTTTTAAAAACATGTCAGTACTCAGAACAGACAGCTGTGAATCTCCAATATTCCTGGGGCCATCTTTTCTACATAGTAAATCTGACTTTCAAACTTTTAATGTCTTCTTTTCAAACATAGCAAGCCACTTCACTGACGATGAAATAAAAAAACTGGTGCTAGGATCTGACGACGAAACAGCTTTACGAAAAAGTATATCACGGTGTTTTCCAGGATCTACACAAACTGTTTGTACGCGACATTTAAAGAACAACGTGAAAGACTATTTGAATAAAAAGGTAGGAGTTAATGATAGGGACAAGAAGGAAATCGTTGTGTCACTTTTTGGCGATAATAGGTTAACAGATGAAAATAGCACTATTATATTTTATCATAGACTGGAGGATATTTATGAACTTGTCGATGAAAAGACAAGTGATTTTAAGCCTTATCTTGAAAATAGAATAGTTCCTATGATAAAAAATCAGGTAAACATGCCAACACGCGTACGTAAAATTGATAAAGACTGGACAAACAACAACGCGGAATCAATGAACAATATCTTAAACATTGGCACGAACCACAAAGTCGAAGATATGACCGATTTAATAGAAATCATTTACAGGATAGTGAGGTCACAGTACAAAGACTGTGAAAAGGCAATAGTCGGAGTAGGGAACTATAAGTTGGCACCAGCATTTCGTAACCATGAAATTTCAGTAGATATATGGTGCCAAAAATCTGATAATGAACGGCAAAATATCCTTAAACGTTTCTACTCCGACAAGGGCCGACCCATCAAAACGGTTACTTCGTCAAACGTTTACTTAACTGTGCCAAAAACACCAAATGGAGGTAAAAAACCACATCAAAGAAAAAGACCGATTGCAGAAAGGGCGACTAAATAGTCGGATGGACTGACTGCACTAGGCAGTCAGGGCCGGGCTCTGTGAGCACCGACATAACGTTAATTACATATTGAAGATTGTGAATTGGTTATTTCTTAAAAACTGATATGATAACTTTGAAATGACTGGACGTCGGTATGGACTGACTGTACTAGGCAGTCAGGGCCGGGCTCTGTGAGCACCGACACAAATCATAACAATTGTATTACATGTTTATGCATTATGTTTTAATATATATTCATGTATAATCATAATGTAATTAGTACTTCCTGCTTATTTTCATATGATACGTTTGAAACGTTTATTAAATATTATTTTTGGACAAAACATATGTGTTCTTTTATTGATTGTTTATTCTATATTTTTTCCTTCAAAGAAGCGGATAACATGTCAATGATTATTAGTTGCAACTTGACATTAGGACAGGGTTGTTATCTGTCGATAATATTCAGCCTACATATAGGGACAATTTCTTTGTATGCCATTAATTTCCGTTGTATCCCACTGCGTCCTTCCGTATGTTTGACCGTCATCCATCGATCTTAATAGCAGTATGTTATCCAACCAAGGTATTGACTTCATCTTAAACGTGTTTTGTATTCATTATAGTTTGAAATGAAAAGCCTTAAAATGATTAAGTTCATAACATATAACTCATAATTTATTATATACATCACGGTTTCTTTCATCGTTTTACATAATCCTAGCAGCTAAAGCTGTAAATACTGTACCAGTAGCCTTACGCTTAAAATCCATATTATTTTGTTATTAACGTGATTATTTTTTCTATTTTAGACTTTAAACCTTATTAATATAACTTGATTTATGTAAACTATATATAAAATATATATTTAAAGCAGATTTTAATTATCCTTACGCACATTTACTACTCTTTACTTATACTTACTCTACCTTACTTATACTTACTTAGCCTTACGCATCCTTACTGTTTTAAGGCAGACCCCAGGTATGACTACACTAGAAATCTTTTTCCATAGACTTACTGTATAACATTTAAGCAAGGTCCGCATACCAAAACATTCGTTGAGTAATTACACCCCAATAAATCTGTAGAACCACCTAAGTCACACCCAAAAATGATCTTTTTTTAGAGCGATGACGTATTATCAGTTTCGGACGTACCGAAGGTCAGGTGTAAACGAACGACGGATCGGTATACTTTGCAGACGGACTAAACAAAGAAGGATTTTGCAGACAACATACACAAAGACGGATTTTGCAGACAAGATAGATTGTATAGGAAAAGGTGTTAGATCTACATAAGGAGATGTGAATGTGAAAATTTATAGATTAAGGCTGCTTTTATTAAAATTCAAGTTTGAAAAAATGACTTTACAATCCACAAATTGGTTATATGATAAAGTTGTAAAATGTTTAAATATAATCAGGATTTGTTTATATTAACGTATATACGATCCCTGATATAATGTAGAAAAGACGGTTTTTATAAATTGAATTGTAAATTTTGCAAATTTCTTGTGATGATGTGTTAATGAATTAATTAAGAAGTGCCAGATAACTAACTTGTATCATAGTATTGGGGAAATAGATTCTATAAAAACTAAGTTAGTTAATTAAATCCTCTAAATGTGTTTTCCTGATCTATTAGGTCTTACCAATTTGTTCTTTATTTAACTTGTATGCAAAATACAAAGTACAGTTTGTTTTCAAAATACTGAATTTACCAATTTGTTCTTTATGTAACTTGTCTGCAAAATTAAAAGTACAGTTTGTCTGCAAAACACTGTATTTACCAATTTGTTCTTTATTTAACTTGTCTGCAAAATTCAAAGTAAAGTCTGTTTGCAAAATGATTTATAGATTTATCAATTTGTTCTTTATCTAACTTGTCTGCAAAATTCAAAGTACAGTTTGTCTGCAAAATACTGTTTTTACCAATTTGTTCTTAATCTAACTTGTCTGCAAAATTCAAAGTAAAGTCTGTTTGCAAAATACTGAATTTACCAATTTTTTCTTTATTCGACTTGTCTGCATAATTCAAAGTAAAATTTGTCTGCAAAATACTGAATTTACCAATTTGTTCTTTATTTAACTTGTCTGCAAAATTCAAAGTACCGTGTGTCTGCAAAATACTGAATTTATCAATTTGTTCTTTATTTAACTTGTCTGCAAAATTCAAAGTACAGTCTGTCTGCAAAATACTGAATTTATCAATTTGTTCTTTATTTAACTTGTCTGCAAAATTCAAAGTAAAGTCTGTCTGCAAAATACTGAATTTATCAATTTGTTCTTTATTTAACTTGTCTGCAAAATTCAAAGTACAGTCTGTCTGCAAAATACTTAAATTAACAATTTTGTTCTTTATCTAACTTGTCTGCAAAATTCAAAGTACAGTCTGTCTGCAAAATACTTAAATTAACAATTTTGTTCTTTATTTAACTTGTCTGCAAAATTCAAAGTACAGTCTGTCTGCAAAATACTGAATTTATCAATTTGTTCTTTATTTAACTTGTCTGCAAAATTCAAAGTACAGTCTGTCTGCTAAATACTGAATTTATCAATTTGTTCTTTATTTAACTTGTCTGCAAAATTCATAGTACAATTTGTCTGCAAAATACTGAATTTACCAATTTGTTCTTTATTTAACTTGTTAACTAACTATATTAACAAAAATTCAAAGTACAGTCTGTCACTGTTTATTGCTATAATCCTTTTATCACCTAAATATTCCCTCAGGGAAAAATTAATATATATAGACAATTTGAGTCAGTATTTTGCAGACAGACTGTACTTTGAATTTTGCAGACAAGTTAAATAAAGAACAAATTGATAAATTTCAGTATTTTGCAGACAGGCTGTATTTTGAATTTTGCAGACAAGTTAGAAAAAGAACAAATTGGTAAATACAGTATTTTGTAGACAGACTGTACATTGAATTTTGCAGACAAGTTAGATAGATAACAAATTTGTTAATTTCAGTAGTTTGCAGACAGGCTGTACTTTTAATTTTGCAGACAAGTTAAATAAAGAACAAATTGATAAATTCAGTATTTTGCAGACAAGTTAGATATAGAACAAATTGTTAACCAATAAAGACACATTGAATCAGTATTTTGCAGACAAGCTGTACTTTGAATTTTGCAGACAAGTTAGATAAAGAACAAATTTATCAATTCAGTATTTTGAAGACAGGCTGTTCTTTGAATTTTGCAGACAAGTTAAATAAAGAACAAATTGGTTAATTCAGTATTTTGCAGACAAACTGTACTTAGAATTTTGCAGACAAGTTAGAAAAAGAACAAATTGGTAAATACAGTATTTTGCAGACAGACTGTACTTTGAATTTTGCAGACAAGTTAGATAGATAACAAATTTGTTAATTTCAGTAGTTTGCAGACAGGCTGTACTTTGAATTTTGCAGACAAGTTACATAAAGAACAAATTGTTAACTGATAAAGACACAATGAATAGGTATTTTGCAGACAGACTGTACTTTGAATTTTGCAGACAAGTTAGATAGATAACAAATTTGTTAATTTCAGTAGTTTGCAGACAGGCTGTACTTTTAATTTTGCAGACAAGTTAAATAAAGAACAAATTGATAAATTCAGTAGTTTGCAGACAAGTTAGATATAGAACAAATTGTTAACCAATAAAGACACATTGAATCAGTATTTTGCAGACAAGCTGTACTTTGAATTTTGCAGACAAGTTAGATAAAGAACAAATTTATCAATTCAGTATTATGAAGACAGCCTGTTCTTTCAATTTTGCAGACAAGTTAAATAAAGAACAAATTGGTTAATTCAGTATTTTGCAGACAAACTGTACTTAGAATTTTGCAGACAAGTTAGAAAAAGAACAAATTGGTAAATACAGTGTTTTGCAGACAAACTGTACTTTGAATTTTGCAGACAAGTTACATAAAGAACAAATTGGTAACTGATAAAGACACAATGAATCGGTATTTTGCAGACAAGCTGTTTTTGAATTTTTCAGACAAGTTAAATAAAGAAAAAATTGGTAAAAACAAATAGATCATGATAACACACATTTAAAGGATTTAATTAACTAACTTAGTTTTTAAAGAATTTATTTTCCCAATACTATGATGCAAGTTAATTATCTGGCCCTTCTTAATTAATTCATAACACATATCATCATTACAAGATGAAGAAATTACAAGAAATTTGCAAAATTTACAGTTCAATTTATAAAAACTGTGATGTCTACATTATAAAAACATTTTACAACTTTATCATATTATCAATTTGTGGAATGAAAAGTTATTTTTTCAAACTTAAATTTTAATAAAAGCAGCATTAATCTATAAAGTTTCACATTCACACCTCCTTATGTAGATCTAACACCTTTTCCTATACAATCTATCTTGTCTGCAAAATCTAAAATCCTTTTTATTAGATTAACATATCAAGTGGAAACATATTACATGTACATTAGAAAGATAGTCACGGATTCACATGTAACACATAACTACTATTGCGATCTGTTTAAAATACATCACAGAAATAATGAATAAACTCTACATGCAGGTTGCATTAATGAATTAATACTGTCGATTAAATTAACTTAAGAAAACTATGATCACTGAAAGAAATACCCGTGAAATGTTTGTCGTTAGATGTTTTAAAGTCCTTTGAGAATTTAAAGACTCATATATACAAAAGTGAAATTACGGAAAGACTCATATATAACTTTTTTTATTCTTCATGGCCACCGGTTTTGTATAATGAAAATGTAAAATAAACCTGCACAGTAGCCACGTGATTTCAACGACACGTGTCAACCACAGGTGTTGTTTATTGTCACGGGGTACATAGCGTTTATTGAATTAAAGAACGTCGGCAGATCATACGCACGTGCCATGTAAATGTATTCTACATTCATTACAAACGGCAAGATTATAAGAAGATAAAATAACGTATATATGAGAAAAAGAAAGAAATAAGCATACATTGACAAACAGTTACAATCTCAAACTTTCTTTTAATTTCAACTTCAATACTTAAAATATGAGTGAGATAATGAAAAAATTTAGTCCAACTGCATAACATGTTTCACACAACACAATTTCACATATACCGAGATTGAGAATGGCCATTGGCACCGAACCAAAAAGAAGTTAGAACAACACTAATTGTTTGCATCACATCCTTACAAAATTGCGTAGATTTGTTTAATAGTTACTGTACTATTTGACACTTTGAAGGTTCACATCAGTATAACCAAAATTGTTGTTTTTAGCGCGAGCCAACTGCGATATTGCAATTTTAAGCTAGCAACTAACGACAATCATACTGACATATCATTATCTTGGAATAACATTTACGAGTAATGGTTCTTTACTTACAGTCTGAAAACACATACAACGTATAGCATGCAACGAAAGCTATGTATTTATTATTTACTTAGTCAATTAATTCTGATTTACCTACTGATTTAATTATCAAGTTATTTCACCACAAGTTTCATCTTTTACTGACGTATGGATCCAAAATATTTGGTTTTATAAATATTGAACTTATAGGAACACTTCTTTACTAGTTTTTGTGAAAAAAATCACTAAAGCCCGAAAATCAAGGCCATTATACATGTGAATGGGAGAACTAGGAAGAAACCCGATTTCTGTTACTGTTAAAACTAGTATGATATCATTTCTGTTATAACATACTTTCATTTCATCAGACTCATTGCATTTTTCATAATTCCGGCTTGCAGTTTGTTCATGAATGTACGTATTGTATACTGTATACTGATTATTTTTGAAAATATTTACATGTGAACAACTATGATGCTTAACTGCACTCTAAATGAATGTTACTGATGTTAATTTTGAGCCTGGGACATTAATCCGAGATTTGAAAAAAGTACTTTAAGAACGACATTGTTGATTAAATTAAGTAATATGTATATGATTTTTTTTTCATAACCAGTGACGAATAAGTTATTGATTACACAACTACACAATGTGTGTATTATATATTCTAAATAGTTTTGCGAACATAAAATGTAATGTATTGGGATTATAAATATATTCACAAAATATCCCTTTTAATAAATAATTGCAATAATTAATAAATGCTCTACAGAAAATCCTTTTCTTTTTCTAACAACAACCACGGTACAAACGTACGCAAACGGGCGCTTTAAAACTTGTCAATTACAATATGAAAATGAATTAATACATAATTTAACAAAGAAAGTTGGTCCAGCATACCCCTGTCCCTATACAAAAAAGGTGTTGAATGCTGATTGGTAATAAACAGTCGATTACAATATACAATCAAACGCGCGCAACAATAAGTGCCATTTTTACACTAAAAACGCACTTTGAAAGTTACAAATATTTTATTTTATAACTCCGGAGAAAAATGTTTAATCTAACGAAACACTGCATTTAAAGACAAATATACAGAAACACGTTTTGACTCAGTTTTAAGAAAGAAGCGAGAAGAAAAAACCAAAACTAACTTTTATTATAGGTGCTTCTAAGGACAAAATAATTAATAAATCGAAAATCACTTTTTAATAGGTAAACTACTGTTAATTGAAATTAAATTTGTAACAATATTAGCCGATGTTTGTTTGTAGCGACGAGCTTCTTTTTAAGGGTGAAAATTATGATTAATGGATTAATGGTAAATAAACTTTGAAACTTTGAAAAAAAAATAGTTCTCGGCTTCCTACAACCCTGTTGTGTGAATACCTTAATAAAATATGACTTACCATTCAAAGAACGAAATAATAAATATAATATACTATACTTTGAACCCGTGAGCTTTCTAATGTTATAATATATCTCAACTGACGAATCTGATATTCGGGAACGAACGCTCATTTTTAACTTTAAAACCTATACACGTTCCACCAATGAATATGGCAAAATTATACCAAATAATAAAGCTACAACTGTCAGCTTTTATTTTGTGCCCAAATTATTTCAATATGTTAATAGATGAATAAGTTATGAATGTATCCGCGATATCCATTTTTTAAACCTGGATGATCTGCAATCTGGACTGATCGTTCATTTTTTATATCAAAACATACATATTTTCATCCGCCAAATATATCAATATTATACATGTACACAAAGCTGTATTATTCAGCTTTTATTTAGTGCTGAAATTATCTCAAAATATTAACAAATGAAAAGGTTATGAGTGGATCCGTAACACCCTCTTTTTTCCCTATATAATCTATATTGGATCCGGATCCGGATCCGCCGGATCCGTCGTTTACACCTGACCCTTCTTCGGACGATTTCTTTTTATGATACCGTTTAATCTTGCGAGACGAGATTTCACGCGTGACTTGTGCGCAGTTGGACAAGAGGGAGGAGTTTTGTCGTTTGGCATATTTATAAACAAAATGGAAATAAGACAGGTATAATACAAGTAACTGATTTAACCTTACCTCCATTTCACTCATTTTTACTAATCCTTTTATTCCCTATAATTAATCTCCTAAAAATACGTTTTTAAAAAAATTTTGTCCGTCAAACTTTGTTGACAGTAAAATTCCACAATTATAGAGTAGGGATGACGTAATATCCTGTCTCTAGTACAGTGTGTATGCGAAAAATATGTTATACAAATGAAGATCAGCCCTAACATGGTCATTTCAGGTTCGACCTATAGATAAAAGAAAGCACAGGGCTTCTTACACACCACAGTACATATCTGATGCCTTTAAAATAACGAAAGAGCAAAATTTACCTGTTGAGCGTGTTGCTATTCCCATCACTACATTAAAGAGTCGTGTTCATGGCAAAGTAGCTGTAGATGTTCTAAAATCTGGAACAGCTCCCTTATTTTCCTTGGAACAGGAGGCATTTTTAAGTCAGCATCTAATCACTATGGCAGAGATAGGTTATGGGTACTCACGGCAGGAGACTATAAATCTTGCATCAGATTACGCTGTGTATATCGTATATTCAACATTGATGAAAAAGGCCTGTCCCTTCAGCACAAACCACTTAAGATTGTAACTTGTACCCACTACAAGGCCCAGGCTGTTACTGCTGGGAAGTCAAATACTGTCACTGTAATTGGTGGTGGTTCAGCAGTTGATACCACCGTTTTTCATTTTCCCAGGTGTGAGAATGCTACCTACTCTTCTTGATGGTTCGAGTCCCGGTGCTACTGGTACAGTGTCTGAGTCCGGATGGTCCAACACTGAAATATTCTCCAAATACATGAAGGAGCACCTTGCCAAGTATCTCCCGTCTAGATCTGCTGATGAAAAGGTTCTTGTCCTGTATGATGGACATCTTAGCCATGTATCTCTTGGTCTCGTAGACTGGGCACAAGAAAATAATATAATATTATTTGTGCTGCCACCTCATTGTAGCCACTTGCTTCAACCCATGGATGTAAGCTGCTATGGGTCATTTGAGATAGCCTGGAATGCTGCCTGTCATCATCACCTCAGAGAGTCTGGTGGAAACGTTGTTACACGGTTTGATGTAGCAAAGATCGCCTGCAAAGTATACACAGCATCGTTGTCTGTTTCAAACATCCAGTCTGCTTTCAAGCGTTGTGGTGAATACCCATTTAACTCTACTGTTGTAAGTGATTCATGGGTGGCACCAGCTACAGCATTCCCGTTTGAACAACCACAGCAACAACAGGATTTGCCAAATGAGAAATCAGCTAATGCTGACAATGCATTTACCACAGCTGAAGTCACTGATCCAAGGATGTTCCTGGAGAAACGGGGAGGTAAAGCATTGAAAAATGTCAGGGTTGCCAAAGTTAGAAAAACGTTGAGCAAAATTGTCGGTGGCAAATCTATCACTGAAGTTGATGTACATGAAAAAATTAAAGAACATGTGAGTAACGCTAAACCAACAAAGGCAACAAATACAAAAAATAAGAAGGCAAAATCTTCGAAAACAAACACCAATGCAAATAAGTCAAAAAACAAACAAAGCAGTGTTCAACTTACAGAGCCTATCGCAAGTACTTCTGATGTCCATGTTCAACCTCAACCAAGAGAGTCAGAGGGTAACACCTTGTCTGACTTAGGGGACACAGATACAGAGGACAATGAAGTTTGCTGCATATGCAACAGGTTCACTCCCCAGGAACTAAAATACTGTGTCAACCTTACAATTGTTACTTGGGGTTGCTGCGATATCTGCAATAGGTGGATTCATTTGAAATTTTGCTCCCCAGTAAGAGTGCTGAGGAGAGGGGATACTTTTTTTGTGCCCTAGTTGCAAAGTTCAAGAGGAGTAAACAATAACAATTAACTATTACAGTTTCATTTTTTTATTAAGAATGATAAAAAATGAAGAAAAAAAAGTTTCATGTTTGTTAAGTTGTGATCAGCGTATTGTTAAATTATGTTTAAACTGTTTTTTTGTGCCACACCTGTACATCGTCTGAAACTGATGACGTCATATACAAACATAGCAAAGTGTGTTACGCCATTTTGAACTTGTTTTGAGGAAAAATAAATGATTTGAAAGGATGTATTTGCTGCATGATGTTTAGAGAAGGTATGCACTTTAATAACAAGGTAAGATTTTATTCAGTTCTTATTTATTTTATTGGCGATTTAAGTATTTAATGCTACACCGTCCGAAACTGATGCCACCGGGATATATACCAGAAAATTCAGAAATTTACCTCTGACCAAAGTACAATATGATTCTCATGCCTCCGCGTCTGTAGTAAAAAGTTCCGTAAGTTTATACAAACCATTCCATAAAAACATGCATGAGATGTTACAAAACACATATATACATGTACCTGTCTCAATTCGAAACCTTGTTATGATTAGGGTGGTGGTGGTGACCTAAGTTTTTGGTTTTAGTGGATGGATTAAATTATTACGCCAGACATGTTTGTGGACAATGCGGTCGCTTATATCCAAGCAAAAAAATATATACGGAAAAGTATCTATCACTTCTTTAAAGTTCTATCTAATTATATTTATATCTTTTTAATCAATAATTTCAAACCTGACTATATCTAGAATATACTTCAAAAGTCACTCTTACTTTTGCTTGCCGACGGTGCGCCGGGACTCGAAAACGAAAGCAGTTTTATTAACTACGCTCGGTCATCGGTTACACTGAATACCGGAATCGACTTTTTTACCGGAATTTACCAAAGTCGAATTTACCAAAGTCGAAATTTTACCAAAGTATCCAAACAATTTGGATACTGGTGCTTCATTTTTAGATTTACATCTCTCTATTTATAACAATATTATACATACCAAAATTTATGACAAGAGGGATGATTTTAATTTTAATATTGTAAATTTCCCCCATTTGGATGGGGATGTACCTCATGCTACATCTTATGGGGTATACATTTCTCAGTTAATTCGGTTTGCCAGAGCGTGTAGTCATGTTGAGGATTTCAATGAACGTAATCAATATATTACAAATAAACTTCTTCAACAGGGCTACCGTTATTACAAATTGTGTAAATATTTTGCTAAATTTTACTATCGTAATTCTGATTTGGTTTTGAAATTCAATAGTAATCTAAAGACTCTTCTGCGAGAAGGTATTTCAAAACCCGATTTTTATGGGGATGTGGTTTACAAACTTCGTAAGATTTTGGGTCATGGCAATTTTCCAACTGTATTTGCTAAAATTATAAAACGTTTTGTTAAAAGAGGTTACGACCCAACTGTTTTGAGACACACCGCATGTTTGGTGTTCAACCCGTTTACAGTTGGACGCTATGCTTCCCTCTTTGATTGTGTCTGACGGAAGAGGGGGAGGACTCTGTGATGGGCAGTTTTTAAATCCCACTGGGACGAAACTGTTTTGATTTCTGTCCTCTGGCCTGTTTCGTCGGGCCCTTAAGGGTGTTTCTCTTGGTGCTCTGCCTTCTGCAAAGGCATTGAGTACATACGTTTTTTGGTTCTCAAGGTTTGCTTTTTATATATTTATACACGAGCATTTTTGTGTTTTACATACCATGCCTTTTGTTTCCATTGCGTGTGTTAGAGATTCACCTAGCAGGGATTACTTTTATTTACACTGTCCTGTGACTTTGGAACATGGTGGGGGTAAGAGTGAGGTTGGGTGCGCACCATAAACCGGTTTAAGCTCCCCAGTGGTGTTTCAAGGCGGTGCCCCACTGTGTTCCTTTAATTGTTCGTTTTGTCCTCGTATGTTTGCTTTGTATCCTAGTGTGTGTTGGTAGTGTATGTTTGTGTGTGTACATGATTGTGTGTGTGTGTGTTTTAGGACTGTGGTTAAATCCCCTGTTAAAAGTATTTGAAAATAAAATAACAATTCTGATTGTTTTCAAAAGAAACTTTCAATTTTTATTTTCCCACTTGATTAAAAAAATAACGATCGCTATAAGGAATGAGATGTAATACAACTCTGCAATTGGGTTTGGATGGGATTTGAACTTCACTTGTAAAATTGGAAGGCCTTTGACATAGGTTGGGTGCGCACCATAAACCGGTTTAAGCTCCCCAGTGGTGTTTTTGCCACTGACCGTTCCAAGGCGGTGCCCCACTGTGTTCCTTTAATTGTTCGTTTTGTCCTCGTGTGTTTGCTTTGTATGCTAGTGTATGTTGGTAGTGTATATGTGTGTGTGTACATGATGTGTGTGTGTGTGTGTGTGTGTGTGTGTGTGTGTGTGTGTGTGTGTGTGTGTGTGTGTGTGTGTGTGTGTGTGTGTGTGTGTGTGTGTGTGTGTGTGTGTGTGTGTGTGTGTGTTGGTGGTGTGCACTTCTGAGTGATGTGGGGCTCGTTTTGGGGAGGCTGCGTTTTTGGTACGTGGCATTCCCTGTTTGATATTTTTTTTTTTTTTTTTCGATTACCGGAATCTTCTTAGTACAGGCGTCCTAGATATACTTAATTTTATCAAATACATATATATATATATAGATTCACTGCAATTGTGCCTGATGAATTGTATGAAACGCGTAGCACAGTTAATTTAGTTAATAAAGCCATATCAAGTCATTTTTATTTAATTACTTATTTAATATATATATATATATGATAGAATTTATTATATTTGACTCGTATGCAAAGTTTTAGGAAATAAAATTAAGCCAAAAATGACTTTGGGAGGTTTTTATTTTGCTTAATAGTTGAATATGTTTAACATTTGCGAACCTGTGAAAATCATAACTAAATTGAACGTGTACATTTTTGAAGAAATAAATCATTCGGTACTAAACAACCAGCAATCCACACATAATATCAAGAAACTACAATTAAGGAATACCCCGAGTATTCAACTCAACTCAACTCAACTCAACTCAACATCCATTTTATTTCTGTCAGGTTACATTATATAACAACATGACAATAGCAGCTATAAATGTACATAAAATGTGGGTATTGACATAATGGGGACAGTTGTTACTTAATTATACAAATTCTACAGTACGTCTTAGAATAAAAAGAAAAATAGTTAAACGTAATTAATTTAGTTACAGTAAAGATACATTACCTATTTTAAAACAATGATACAATATTTTTTATTTTTTTTATTTTTTATTTTTTTATTTTTAAGTTCTCTTTGTTAAAAACTCCAGAGATTGTGGCCTTTCTTTCAGACAGGAAGGTCGCAAAGCTGGAGTGATTTAAGAAAAATACAAGATTGTAGAATAGTAAGGAACAAAAAACAAAAATGAGAATTAGTTTTACTATTTAGAACTTAAGTATTAAAGTTATGATGATCTCTTCCGAAACGAAATTAAGATGATCATCATATATCTAGTTTTTAGTTCTCAAAACTTGGTAGTGGGAAATTGATGACTCACTGGTCATTCGTTGATGCTTTACCTGTGACCAATATTTAACTACTAAAAATAGATTACAGATCATTCATTGATAAATGTTAAAATAGGTCATGCACACTTTACACGAGATGAAGATTGTTCAGAATAATTGTGAATGAGATTATTTATAAAATGTGTTACAGTAGGTGTGGATTGCATTCAATATTAACATGTAAATAAGATGTGACAATATAATGGATTATACGTGTGATGATAACAATTAGCGTGCACCAGAAAGACGTAAGTTTACTGCTTTTTATCTACGAGTACTAATATTGGCACGAGCAAATATGCATAATCATAATTTTGTAGACAGTAGTTTAAATTAGATATTATTAAACGCGTTGATAATGATACGGGCAAACAAGGCAATATCAACTAGAATTTTTTCAGAAGATGCGCACATTAACTCGCTGAATTTAAGAACATTAGAGTGCGTGTAGTAGTACCTAGGAATATATCGTTTACGCTCATCCCCGGAAAAGGGACATTTTAGTATATAATGTAGTTCGTCTCCTAAATCATTTAGTGGACAAAGACGACATTTTTCTCTTCGTATGGAAAAAATGATTGCCGCCAACGACCTTTTTCGACGGGAATTTTATTATTCGCTGTTCTTAGATGGAATAAACTCAATCTAAGATTATACGGAACTTTTAATAGATACGGTTCTAATTTGAAGTCATGTTTAAATAAACGATAATTAAATCCTTTGGACGAATTTGTCATCAGACTACCCCAATTTTGTACAAATTGATCAATTAAGTTTCTTTTTACTAGCTGACTGACATATTTCAAGTTCAAATTATTTTGGTTGTTCCATATATAGGTATTACCGGTTTCATTCAAAATATTTTTTAACAAAGGATAGCCATTTAAAATTTGCATCGGATTGAATCATGTTTTCATAACATATACGAGATAATTTGCTATCCTTGCCGATTTTTAGTTTGCTCCAATACTTAATAATCCTTGTCTTAATAATTATATATAATGGGTAACGACCTAATTCGCCGTAGAGCATATATAACGGAGTACTTTTCTTGCTGTTTGTAATTTTGCGGAGGAAGTTGGTATGGATTCTTTCAATTAAGTCAAGATTTTCAAAACCCCAAGATTCACAGTTATACAATAAAACCGGTACAATAGTTTGATCGAATAATTTTAATTGCAAGTCTATGGGGAGGTCAATATTAGAAATTCTGGTATAAAGTATATGCATAGCTTTGTTAGCTTGATCAGACAGGTACTTCCTAGTTCCAAGAAAACTTCCGGATGCTGAGAACACTGTACCCGGATATTTGTACTCCTTAACTATTTCAATTTTAGTATCATTGATAGTGAAACTGTACATGTTTGGCTTACTAGTTCCAAAAATCATTACTTTTGTTTTACTCATATTAATTTTTAGCTTCCATTGGTTGCAGTATGCATTGAAGTCATCTAGTAAATTTTGAAAAGAGATTGGATCATCGCTCACGATTATAGTGTCGTCTGCGTACAGTAACACAAATAATTTAATATATGTTTCAAGAATAGGATTTTCTATTTTTATTCCGTTGTTACCTGATTGGAGATGAGATTCTAAGTCATTTAGGTAGATGGAAAATAGGACAGGAGACAAATTTTCTCCTTGACGGACCCCACAGTTACTTTTGAAAAAAGGCGAAATGTCATTATTCACTGAAACACAAGACTTTATGTCAGCATACATATTCTTTATTATATCGTAAATTTTTCCGCTAATTCCGTTTTGAATTAATTTTGACCATAACCCCACCCGCCAAATTTTGTCGAACGCGCAAGAGAAATCTATAAAGCGACAAAACACTTTTTTCCTCTGCGACTTTAGTTTCTCTAATAAAAATTTAAGAGTGAAAACATGATCAACGGTAGAATAATTTGCTCTGAAACCCGCTTGGTTTTCCTTAAGAATATCATTACATTCTAAAAATCCATTAATTCTGTTATTCAAGATGGCCGTGAATATTTTACCCAAACAACTTAAGATTGTAATTGGACGGTAATTTTCTGGGTTAAGAGATGATCCCTTCTTTTTATAGATTGGCTTTATCGTCCCGATTAACCATACATCAGGTAGTATACCTGAATTGAGAATTTTATTAAAGAAAGAACAATAAATCGGTAACATGATATTTTTAGTACTTTTCAGGTATTCATTATAAATGTTATCTAACGGCGATGCTGCTTTTGAATTATTAGCTTTATTTATAACCTTTAAAATTTCTTCCTGTGATATTTCGCGGTTTAAACATTCGTTATCGTATTCAGTATGCTGAGGGAGATGTGCGTTCGGGAGATCGGTGTTTTCATGATTCACATCAAAGTTTACTTTTTGGAAATGTTCATATAGTTCTTGTGTACTTGGCATTTTTGCAGTTGTAGTACGGTTGAATTTGTTTAGTATCTTCCAATAATCTTTCGGTCGTTTATATTGCAATTCCCTAAGTTTACGCTCGTTCCTGGTTCTATGTTTTTGTATGAATGAATTCATAATACGTTTGTAGTATTTGCTCGCTTGGTTTAACTCGTGTTTATTTACGTCGTTTTTATGCAAGTTGTACTTTTTGCGAGCTTTGTTATATTTACGTCTTGCCTTGTTACACTGAGGACCATACCAGGGTTTATCATTATTCGATGGACACACGTTAATGTAATTACTGTTTTTAGGGAAGGTTAATTTAGCGGAGTCATTGAATAAGTTGGCTATTTCGTTAGATATTGCGTTTATACAAGTTTTATTAACAGTTTCTGGAATATCCCGAAGAAGAGTTTCGATATGGTCTATACTTTTCGTATTTAGATTCAGAGCGAATTCAACACTTAGGCGGACTTCCCTTATTGAATTTACTACTTTTTTCTTCACTAGCTAATCGGTAGCATTCGTTTTTATCAGATAAATTAATTTGTACAGAGAGAACTGAATGGCCGTCTGAAAATAATGGGTCTACTTGGATAATGTCAAAGGATGAAAAATACTTATAACAATCTACAGTCGCTATCGCATACTCTATAACCGACGAGTTTCTAAACGTAAAATCACCAACATCTTTATCATTTCCCGCTCTACCATTCAGAATGAATAAATTATTGCATTTACATAACTCGATAAATTTTAAACCGGTCGCGTTTGTTGTCTTATCTTTAGAGTGTCGGCTTATAGGATAATCAAACATATGTAAGGTTTCTGTAGCATTAAAAATGTTAAGCAGGTCATGATCTGCTTCAAAATATTGAGCAAGAAAATCATCCAACATTACATAATCTGGTAAACTAGCAGTTCGGGCATTTACATCGCCAAATAACATACAATATTTGTATTCACAACATTTTTTTGAAATCTCAGATTCAAAAATATAGAACTCATCTTCACTATAAAATCTGGATTGCACAGGAGGTACATACATGACTCCAAAAATAATCTGACTGTCTAAGCTGCATTTTAAGGAGATATTAATTTTCAACCAAAAAATGTATTCACATTGGGTTTCTAAAACTTCGACGTAATCGAGAAATGAATTTCTTACAAAAAATCCTATTCCACCCGATTTCCTTAAGTATTTTTCTTTTCGTGGTTTTGAGAAAAAAGTAAAATTTGGTACATTAATTACATCAAAGTCATCTAACTTACTTTCTTGAATACAGAAAATATCATATTCACAAATAAGATCTACAAATTCTTGGTAATTACATCTATTTTTTAGACCGCATACATTTAGGCTGCCTACTTTTATATTTGAGAATAGTGGACTATGGTTCGAATCTTTACTCATGGAATTCGGGCTTTCATTCTCCGGGGTAACAACATACTTTTCGGTACTAACCTCAGAAAAACATATACTAGAATGGGAACATGCATTTGTTTTAGCCATACGTGGTAAATCATTACATTCTAAATCTTCGGATATACAAGGTTCTTGTGATAAATCTGTATCATCTGAATAACTCGGATCAAGATTGTTTCTACTAGCATTTTTGAATTGTTTCAATTCATTTTGTCCAGAAAAAGTAATATGTGGACAAACACGTTTGTGAGATGAGCAAGGTAAATTCATGCAAAAGTCACAGAAAAAAGTTACATTTTCAGTATCAAATACACTAGTTCTAGATAACACACGGTCAGAGTCACCAGATGTCGAAACAGCTGGCTCCGTGAATAATACATGGGGCACTGTCCCCGGTCTGTCCTAGTGTGAGTTTCCGTCAGCACCCCGGATCGACTGCTCGTCAGAAGATTGCAAAACTTTAGAGTAAAGCTTGTCCTGCACAGGGTTAGGATCCTTGCACGGATCAATTTGAGAGGGTTCACACTGATTCTCGTCCACGCGATTTGCGTTAAACGGCACATTTTTGCCAAATTTAGCCGGTAGAGGACCCTTCCCTCTTTCCCGAGGGGTAGACTCATTTCGCTCACTGGAGTTGTTCACACGATCTTCTTTATGTGAGACCGAGTTCTCGTCTTCATCCTGGTTTACTCTAAAAGAAGGCGTTGAAGGTACACAATGACTGTTGACACTGGCCACACTTGTAGTTGTGCTAGTAATAGAATCAGCGCATTTTGTATTTTTTCCATTGACTATGTTTGAACTGGAATTTGTGAATTCACTACGCTGCGAAGAACTGACAGAATTACCCTTTTGATTGGTAGAGCAAAGTTTAGGGTTTGAATGTTCAGCATTGTTATCGTGTGAATGGCTATTATCTTGAGTGTCCATCTCAGCTGTAGTAAATTGAGAAGATTGGTGACCGTCTGGCCCACTAAACGCTCGTCTGATTGACGCTGTGTTTTTCTTGATGGTATCTGAAACTCTGCTGGAAACATCAGCATATCTAGAACCATGTAGAACCTGGAACCAGTCGGGGAACATATTTCTAGTGATGCGTTTATTTACCACAAGTGCTGCAGGATAAATTAATTGGACATTTTTGTTACCAAAGGTCTTACGGGCTTCCTTGAAATCAGGCCACAAGGCCCTCCTGGCTTCAGCAATTTCTTTAGGGAAGTCTCGCGAGAAGCTAATGTCAGTGCCTCTAAGTTTGTAAGCATTTTCCATAAGAGCATCCACCTCAACACTCTGGCAAAAAGTGACTAGGATGTTTCTGGGTCTCTGATTAATTATTGGGTTTAGATGTGGTGCACGAGGCCTGGTAACTCTACCTAACCGAAAAGCTCTGACCAGCACAAACGTACCAGGGTCCATATCAAGATTTTGTTTGATAATATCAGCGATTAGCTGGACACAGTTTTCTGAAATTTTCTCAGCAACACCCGAGACAATGAGATTTACCTGTCGGCTCCGGGCCTCAATGTCGATCTGTTTATACTCAAGGAGTTTAATTCTATCGTCCGTGACCTGATGCTTCGCACAATTTAAAAACACTGTCGATGCAATGTTATCGACTCGATATTTTAATAATCCTAGCATATTCATATTTTCAATAATAAAGTTAAGTTTTTCATCAACTGGTAATTGTTTAATAGTTTCAAGATCATTTGAAGCCTGTGTTTGAAATACTGGCGGCGGTACATGCTCTACATGTTCAACCGATGCCCCACCCGTTGACCTTCGAGCACGTTTCTTGCTCTGGACATCCTTCCACTGTTCACCAGATATGTCATACCTGTTCTGTACTGGCACAGAATATTGGTTGTTCATTGTCACTTCAAAGTGTCATCCTCACTATATCCATTATCCATTTTGCAATATAAACTGTGATTTATTTTTCAATATTCAATACAGAGAAAAACACGTCCGCCATGTTATGTTACCCACAATCCTACCTTAATATTACGTTTACCTATTATCAACAGTAGATATAACATTGACAATATAACACCGTTGAGCAGTCAGTACACGCAAGGTCTTTCAAATAGTACTATTTGAAAGACCTTGGTACACGTGACTTTAACCCTGTAGTAGTCATTTCAACTCTTCATTAGCTTTGTGTGCACTGTGGTATCGTTTAGATTGTTTAGAGTCCCAGCCGACCCTGGGAGTTATCCTTTGGTGAAACAGGCTGAAGAAACAGATGAGGCTGAAGAAACAGATGCATACAAGGGAATACGGGTACCAGACTCTGGTGGTACTTTCATGCACCCAGCACACAGCACAGATACACCATGTACACGCGAGACTATATATATTTTTTCTTTGATTGTTTAATAGTCCTGGCCGACCCTGGGACTTCTTCCTGGACACCTGACAGACGCAGGTTGAAGAGAGAGAGAGAGATGCAGATACAATGGAGCCCGCGTACTAGACTCTTTTTACAGTTTTTTTACGAATTGACCCAGTGGTTCTTTTACATGCATATGCATATGCCCATGTACGGTATATAGCACTGGAAAGTGTTTATGAAATTTCCAGTGCCCAGGCTGGGATTCAAACTGGGGACCTTCAGATTGGTAGTCCAGACCGTTAACCACTCGACCACCGCACCTACATGACCTCTGTGTTTTAAACCAGTTCATCTGTAGATAGGTGGGAAAAGGGCGGATCAGTGGTTCAGTGGTAACGCACTGGACCAATGTAATCCAGGGATCACGGGCTCAATCCCCGTGCTCCTCCACTAACATAACTAACGGTTTTACAGATAAGACCTACAAACTGAGGTCCCATGTATCTCTGCTGTACACCGGGCATGTTAAAGAACCAGGGGTGTCTCTAAAATGGGAC
This sequence comes from Saxidomus purpurata, assembly GCA_022818135.1. Classification (NCBI taxonomy): domain Eukaryota; kingdom Metazoa; phylum Mollusca; class Bivalvia; order Venerida; family Veneridae; genus Saxidomus; species Saxidomus purpurata. Next base: position 368,186 of record JAFMSR010000021.1, on the reverse strand, counting down.
ACATTCTGCATCTTGCACTATCCCCTGAAAGCTAAATTAATTAAAACTCTTCTGCTGGTGTTGGACATGGGTACCAATGGTAAAAGCTCATACATACAAACATATGGGTTGGAAAACACTGAAAAGCGTTTTTGCAATTTAAAGTACCCCGATCAGAATTCGAATCAGAGACCTTCGGATTGGTAGTCCACAGCGTAACATCACTGGACCACGGAGTTCTTTTTTTTACTTGTTTAATATGATTGAGAATGGGCATCAGACGTTATGAGAAATAGCTTTAGAGCAAAAATATGAAATGAAATGTGATGAATTAAGTTGAAATACCTAAATAATTTAATAAAAATGTCAAACTGATGAAACTATTAATATCATTAATATCATATTTTTTTTCCAGGAAAAACTTACAATTCTTATTAAAGATATAATTGATATTTTCTTATTCTCTTATTTTGAAATGAAAGCATCATATTAGTTATGGAGCCTGAAGCATCTAAGATTTAAGGAGATGAAATGACTAGGGGCTGAAATGCCTGTAATTCAGTATTTGAATGGATGACCCAATTGAGAGATGAGTCAATTAAGTTGGGTTTTTAAACAAATAATAACTTTAAAAAAATCACAGGATACAAAAAACAAATATAAACATAAGCTAATGCGAACCTTTTGAATTGACTGCATAGGTCACTGAGGTGTTGGCATATAGTGACGTACCTAACTACTAGAGAACCCGGATAAAACAGACGGCTACCTCAGTAACCGTCTCATATATACTGCCCAAGACAAGCTTTCTTAAATGTGTTATGCCAATACTAATTCAGCCTTGCTTATATTACAATCTTTATTTATTTCTTAAGCATTTACTAACATACCTCACAGTAATTGACCCCTATCTGGAAATAAAGTTTATTCTATTCTGATCTGTACTAGAACCCTGTCCTGCATGAAGAACCATGATCGGTATCAGGACTTGAACTCGTGGCCCTCTGTCAAAGAGAAATTGTAGTGATTATAAGTCAGGTAAGCCACAGAGGGGGTAGCAATAGATTTCCCAGATATGCAATAAAAGCATGCAGTTCATAATTTGGTAGGAAATTAGGGTTCAGTAAAACTTGTCTTAGTTATCAAAGCACTTTAATGCTTAGAGAGCTATAAATAGCATTATCTGTTAAACTTCAAAAAGAAACATTCTTGACAACAGTTTACTGTATTCATGTACACATAGAACGGTTCTTACATTTTTTAAGTTATAGTTTTGTGAAAGTCTTTTCAAATTAATAACTGATGCCTACAATAAGTAAATACTGCATACAATTCAAGACGCTGACTATTAGCATTATGTAAATGTTGAGTATGAATTTTCCATTTCACATGAAGCTAATTGGCAGTGTAATTGTACATGTTCAGTTGTTCTTTTAATTTATTAATGTTTAAAAAACCCTTAATATTTGAATATCTGTCAGAAGTAAAGTCTGAACTTGGTATTTCCACTTACTATTAACCTGTGGCAAATTGAAAATCATGAAATTTCGCATAAAGTGTACTAGCTGTATTATTAAGACTGTATTAAACATGCTCATACAAGTAAGAATCTAAAAAAGCAACTGTCGCTATATATGATTCCCTGGCAAAAGTTTTAAATAAAAATTGAGAAATTTTGATTTGATTTTGTAGCTTCACTGAGAAGCTTTGCAATATCATAAGTTATGTACAAATTAGTATACAAAAATGTAGGCTAATTTTAGATAAGATGATATTCATTCTTATTCATGTCTCACCTAGCTTTTATGGCTCAAAAACTCTGTTGCATAATTTGGTTTCCTGTTAAATGCAGGTGCCAGATAAGTACAAGTTTTAGGCCTGTATTTATTACAGGAACAAGCAAATTCATTGCAAGGGAGCGTTAGTAAACTGCAGCAGTAAGTTTATTATCTCCCCACAAACGTTTGGGTGTATAGAAGAGTCAGCTGGTCAGTCAGTCTGTATATTGATCAGTCAGTCTGACGACTGATTTTATGTCAGCTCCATAATGTCCTCAACCCCTTGAAATTTGAAAACTTGAAATTTGGGTCAAACGTTCATCTTATCAAGATGATGTAAAGAACTTATATTCCAAGTCTGTTGGCTTAATTAAGGTGACACTTTTAATAGGGGTCATTGGTTTTAGTGTCCCCTCAATTTCTATGTACATTTGGTCAAATGTTTAACTCATCAAGATGACACGCAGAACACATATTTCAACCTTATCAGCTCAAGGTCATACTTAAGGTGATTCATTATCAGTGTCTGCTCCATATTTTTAACCCCTTACAGAATTTTAATGAAACTTGATATGAATGTTCATCTTACCAAGACCATGCACCTCAAGGTCAAATTCACACTTGAGGGACAAAGGAACTATATTTTTCAAACCTCTTGAATGATTTTCTTGAAGGCTAGGTCAATGTTGCCTCGATCAAGGTCAAGGTCATATGGGGGTCAAAGCTTATTAGAATTTGCCTCCTTGACCCTTTGTAAGATTAACATTAAACTTAGGTCAAATCTTCAGAGTTTTAATGTGACAGGTAATACTTATGTTTGAACTGTGCCAGCTTAAGATCAAGGTCACAATTAAGGGTCAAAGGTCATGAGATTATATTTAGTGATAGCTTGTTTTAAGAATTTAAAGCCTGTTCCAACACATTTGGTCATTTTAACGGTTCACCAAACCATTGTTTCTGGGAAGAACCAGTACTAGACTCCTATTCTCCAGCCCTAAGAAACCGCCAACTTTCTCTCATAAAGAGACATGGCTTGAAGCAGAGCTCAAACCCATAACCTTCAATCTATGCATGAGAGGTTACAGTGATTTTAAGTCATCAACTCTAACCACTTGACAACAGAGGCGGACTTCAGTGATAGCTCAACATGTATTTTGTTCCTGATATATGAACCCATAACTGCTTACAGTTTGTCCAACCTACAAACAGTATTTGTTTTGAAATTAATAGAGAATTAGGATCTGATTTGATTCTCATTGATGAAAATTTAAAAAAGATTGAGAATTGTGCTATAGTTTTACAAAATGACAAGCTACTGTGCTAATGGCCGCCAGTTCGGTCTACTACTGTTGAAAAAGCACAGTCATTAATGCAATTATTTGAATCATGTAGATCATGATCTGCATGATAGGCGATTTGGTCCTCGGACAGATGCTTGTGAACTACTATTCCTGATCCTGGTGACTAACCAGTACTTTTCACATCGTCGTTGTTGTGTGTGATTAGGTTTTTCGTGCCTGAGTAAGATTGTTCTTAATGTAGTTTTATTCTTATATTACACATCTTTAATGTTCCGAAAATACAATTGCGAAAGTTAGATGTGCTTTGTAAGATTAACATTGCTGTTCGTACTACTTGACCAGACCTACTTGTTGGTTTTGGGTGACCTACTGCGACTTTTAGTGCGCACGAACCGGATGGAGTTATAACGGATGGTAATGTTTTCGTCGACCTCCCGTTTCGTCACCAAGACTTTTGTGTACAAAAGAGGTTGTGGTTTCGTCACCCTTATTTAATTGTATATTTATTTGTTAGTTTGACATAAATGGGATCAAACAAACCAGTTAACGTTGTCATTACACGTAATTATAGGGGTATTATGAACACCTTTTTTCATCCAAATTAAGTAATTAGTTGACTATTATCAGTCATATAAGGGAGTTTTAGTGTCAAAATATACAAAACAAGTTATAGTTATAAAACATTTATTCAGAAAATGACAAATATAACTATTCAAACTATACATAACAAACACTACAGGAATGTTTCAAATTATTTAGCACAGTTTACATAATATACAAAACATTAATAAATGAACAAAACAAAATATATAGTACAAACAATACAACACAAACCTATAAAAGACGGACACGCACACATTAAAGAATCTATCAAAATTATTTCTTTCAAATTATTTAGCACAGTTTACATAATATACAATACAAACAATACATTAATAAATGGACAAAACATAATATAAGTCACAACAAAACAGTAAACTTAGCACATTTAATTAAGTCAGCACACTGATTTTAGCATAATTCGATGAGTCAAATACGTAGTTTATTTTTTATTTTAACAGAACAGAACATATAGTTTATTAGAATTAAGCATATACAGCTTATCTTCTTTTATATAACATCCAATAGCATAAAAAAGAAAAGTATATTATATAATTTATATATATACATGTATATCAAAATATAATATTCAATTTATTATTTATTAATAATTATTAAAATCATTATATCGATATGAAAAATGACAAATAATTATTTAAATCTTAATTCGATGAGTCAAATACGTAGTTTATTTATTATTAATCATTATTAAAATCTAAAATCAAATTTTAAACAGATAAATCAAATACGTTTTTAATCAAATTTTGTGCAGTAATCTCATTTAACTGTGTGAACTTTGATCTATTATTTGACTAATTACCTTTAAGTAGGTGTGAAATCTTATTGTTATATTTATCTTATACAAAACCTTGGTGACGAACTGGCAACATATATCCTTGGTGACGACCATCTTCATCTTGATGACCCCTAAATCAAAACTGACCATGACCAGGGACTCAATTTATTTTACGATAGCTGATTTCTGTAAGAAATATTTGAACATTTTATAGTCTAAAACTAACAAGGCCTAGAGTTTCTAGATATTTGACAATCATGTAGCATCGCCTGGTTGATGTTTTATCAAGACCCCTGTGTCAAAATTGACCTTTCCATTGGGTCACTTGATTTTACATCGACTCAATATACCGGTAGATGAAAATCTTCATGGCGTATAGCTTCGATATATGTGGTGTGTAGCACTGCCTTGTGGACCTTTACCAAACATGTTAAAATCATGAAACCCAAATTCCTGTCAGCAGGCCCCGATTTCACGAAAATACTTAAGTATTTACTCAGTAACATGCTTTACTTATTTCAACACTAATCAGCCTCTTGCATGTTTATTCCTGTAAAGAATTCAAGTTTGTCAGAATAGTATTTGCCCATTTATTACATTTATATACACCTGTCAGTATTTGTGAAGGAAATGTTGTTTTATAGCACGTAACTTATTTAAGTAAATTCTTAAAATTCTTGAGTTGTACTCAAATGAATTTGTCGCTATATTTGACTTGCATTTACTATCATACAACATTTTTTTCTTTCAACATGTTAATTTCATTAAAAATAGACTATCGTCAAAAATGACAACAAGAAATATCCTTAATTTTAGTGAAAATTTTACTTTAAAATAACGTACTCAGCTGAGCAATTACTTAAATATTTTCGTGAAATCGGGGCCCGAGCTTATTTCATATTGTTGGTTTGTCCATTGTCCATTGTCCTTAAACTTGACCTCAATAACATTCTACAGATCAAAAGCTGAAACGCTGATCAATCCATATAACACAAAATGCAGACTTCCTTTTAACATTTTTATTCTTACCAATCAGTTGAACTTTTAAAAAGTTTTAAGTTCTTTGAAAATTACTCTCTATATTACATTGGTTAATAAAGTTATGTATCACTACAAAAGTCTGAAATGAGAAAAAAATGTTTATAGTAGAGAAGTGCACAGGTTTACCTTTATATTATGCTGTAGCAAATTTGTAAATTTATATCACTCACAACTGTAGGTTATTGTTCATTTTAATGCATTTACTGCAATAAATGAATACCATTAAGTTATGATATATCAACTATTTACTTACCACCTTTAAAACTTTCATTTAAACTAGGCATTGTATAGATATATAGGGCTGTGTTAAAATTTTGTTGTTAAAAAGTATAAGTTTAACACTTGTCTTCATTTTTTGGCAAATTTATTAGAATATCAGTAACCAACTATTATAAATCTATTGTTTATGTTGTAACAGTAGCTAAGACAAAAGCTTGTCCATCACTGATGTCTCAGGACCCATGTGCTCACATTACATAATATTATGTAATATTATGTTATGTTTCGATAAGCTGCATTTTTTCTACAGGACAGTATTGTCCCTGGCAATTATAAGGGTCATAAAACACTACACTGATTGGCTTTGGTCACTAAGTTTGTTAATGTGCACATTATGCTTACGACATATTATTATCGAATGTTTGATAAGATAAATTTCTGATATACTGAATTTGTATTCTTGTATTACTGTCATCAAAAGTTATATTATTGACTAAGAATACTAACACATATAAAATTATAAAATGGTATATGTTCAATTTGGCTTTAGGACAAATTAAGAAAATGTACTTTAATCGTTTCTGTATGAATATCTAAGCTATATCAGTAGATTCAATCTTACCATTTCTCTGTAAGAGAAGTGTATAAGACAATTTTGGAAATTTTCATTCTATTTGAACGTTCACTTGTGAGTTCGGATATATTTAAACTGTTTTAATCTGTTTATATTGATAGTTATCAAAATCATTATCTAATTTAGTTAATTATCATGACTGAAACAGTATAAAGCCTAACTTGTTACAACACTGACCTATACCATGTATATACACAGTATATATAGGTCCGCGGTTACAGTTATAATACAAAGAGAAATGTCAAAATTGCCTTGATTTAGGTACCGGTAGACTTTGATGCAAGTTTTTTTGTTTATTACTCATTAGTCTTATCAAGATTTTGTTGATTATGTTCCATGCTAGTGATTTTTTTTATGAAATAATGAATACTTTCTTCATTTTTTTCAGACCATAGATATGACTTGTGTTACAAGCTGGGTATTCCTGTGTCACAGACGGCAGTGTACAACAAAAAAGAATTTAAGTTGCTGCCTTTCATCAAAAAGGAAATCACCCAGGTGTTGTGAGCCCCTCAAAATGAGGTAATTTTTAATAACAGAATTCCAAACCAGCTGAAGACTTTTCACTGTTTTGTAATTTGATTGCCATTTTTATTGTGAAACAACTACATACTTTCAAGCAAATTTAGTGAAATGAATAAACATTATGTTTGATTAGATTTTTCTGCCAACTAATTAAATCACACTTAAAGATGTATCAGGGCCTTCAGAGTGCTCAGGATTTCGAATATAATCATCTAAATGTATACGGTATCATGTAAACAAATGTATGAACAATTATTTTCATCAGATAATTCTTTTTTCTACAGATCACACCGTTGCTGATGTAATGGCAAGATATACTGGAGCCTTTCGGATGAACTTTCAGCAAAAATTGCATTCTTTGATAGTCACAGATAAACAGAAGGCAAACTGGTTGAAAATTTCATGTCATTGAAATACCGAAAACTCCTGTTTGAGCAACTAAATTTTTTTCAGTTACATGATGTGCTTGAGTGTATATAATGAGTAGTCAATATATTATGACTTTTTGTGTTGAAAAAAATAAAGTAAAATGGTGTGAAAGATATCTTGTTGGAATAGAAGTCATGAATGGATAGTCACACTAGAGAATGGATGTGTGAATATTATAGCATGAAGATGGAGAAAAAACATGAGAAATAACCTTTTGAAAGGATTTTTCAAAGGTTGATTGGCTACACAAAATACATATTGTAGCTTTGGCACATGTTAGTGAATGTTTGGTTACCTGGGCAACTAGAATATTAGTGCTGGCATAGTAATAGCATTAATTTTGAAACAACATCCTAAGTGACAGTCATAACTATATGCACATTATGGTAAAATAATTTATATAAAAGCTAACATGAAAAGGAGACAAAGTAATCAAAGAAAGTGGAAATTGATTGAATGGAAACACATGAAAGCAAGGAGGTTGATATTCATGACAATATGTGCCATACTGCAAACTGTGGTGGAGAAATCCATATGAAACTGTACATTTTTAGGGATGCATCCTGAATTATAATATGTATAGAGAAAAAGCTGTAGAAATGGTGTTGAAACATTATTGTTCACGCAGATTTTTTCATTTTTAAACGACAGGAACTAAATTTAGAAAAAAATAGTTTAACAGGCCAAAACGTTTGTATAACATGGGTGAAGCAAACACAAAATATGTTTTTAACATTTCTTTTTATCTCAATAGTGGGGATGAAATTTTGTTGAGGTCATCATAAGATTACTTAACTACTTAAAGTCCCAGGATAGCATTAACTTTGCTGATATAGAAACATTATTTTACTGATGGGATAATAATAGAACCATGTTCTTTTCACTCTAACACGATGTTGACAAATGTCTTTTTTCTTCAAAAAGTTGCCAGAAAGCCTTCTTATTAGCTCAACTGGCTCTACATGTCACAGTTTTTATTCAACTTCATGAAACTTACTGAAAAGGTTCCTTGCAACATATAGATGATTCCTATTGTTTTTGGAGTCAGTGGGTCAAAGTTCAAGGTCACAGTGACTTCCTTTAGATTTTCCTTGATAACGCACTACGGGTCACTGTTTTCTGTCACCAAACTTTCTCAGAAGGTTCCTTGTTACAGTTCCTTGTTGGAGAAATAATAACTATTATCATTATTATCACTTGAAAGCAAAGAAAATGTAAACATTTTTCACAAACTTTGAGATTAAATTGGGTCTTTTTAACCGATTCCAATCGGGGTATATTGAGTAATCTCCCTTACCAGAGGTTTTTCAGTAAACATTATTTGTATCGATGGATTTCTTGTTTTCCAATAAAATTAATCGTTTTGAACATGTTGAACAAATATGTCGAAACACATTAAAAATCTAGTTTTGTTTGTTTTTTTCACTTGATTATTTTTAAGCTTACCGGAGCAAACACTGCTCGAGATGAGCTATTGTGATCGCCTGATGTCTGTAATTCAACATTTGGTTTCTTTGATTTAAACTTAAACGTATACAAAGTATGTCATTGTGCTATTTGTTCGGCAGTTTAAGACGTCTAATGTAGGTTTAATGAATGTCTACTTCTTTAAAAATAATATATGTATTGCTCTTTATTATATACCTATAAATATTCTGTTAAAAGAACAGCCTTTATTCAACTATAGAGTACGGCCTTACAGAAATATAATTCCGTATTGTACATACGTGCAATCCATTGAAAGAGTGCATTTAATTGGCCCATAGAATATTCACGCATACACATGACGATAATAACGTCGCTTACTTATACGATATCGTCAATAAAATAACGCCACACACATGGCCTATTTCGCACAAATAAGAATATTTCTTCAATTAATGCTCAAAATGTCATTTTCCTTCAGTTTATTCTTGTAAACAAATAATTATAATGAAAGGATCATTATGATCATAGAAAATGTTATCCAGAAGCCGGATTGGCTCTCGTCGCGGTCGGATTATACTCGTATGATCGGACACACGGCTCGAGCGAATCCCTCATTCTGGATCACATTACTATACCAACATCCCTAATGTATTCTCTTCATCTGATAATCTCGGCGATATAGTTTTAACTTTATCCGTTCGTTATTTCATTTGGCCGTTTCTTCATCCGTTCGTTCGTCCTTCCAGAACCATATCTAAAACATATCTAAAACATGGATAGTGATATTTCAATTAAACAATGACGAATTGTTACATGCAGAAATCGATAAGAATGCTTGAATAACAAAATATATCAGAAAGGATCGACTTATCATCCGAAAGGACCCTGTATACAGAATCCACATGTATTTACCCTTTCAAGGGGCAAAGCTATCTAGGCAGAATTTGCCACAGCTCTCATCTTAATTTAGCACGCAAAACTACTATTTGGCAATCGGGAGAGTGGCATCTCCAACAAAGAATCTACTTTCAGACTCTAAATTCAATTTTAACTGCATCATGGAGGAAATGATGGGTCGGTCACAGTCGCCCCTTCAGGCTAAAGACTCAGACCTTATAAACCAAATTCATTTCAGTTCCTTCTGACTACGCGAATTCTTTCAAAATTCTCTTCCTTCTTCAACAACTCGTGAACTCTTCAACACGTCTATTCAAAAAAAATAAATAGGCGTGAGAGACGGCTTTACACAATGGGTCAAAAGTCTTCGAGACGGATTCCACCCTACGTTATAACACCAAATAATGAAAACTCGGAGGCAAAGTGGTTTAAGCACCAAGCTAGTCTGGTCTGTAAGCTCGCAGACCTATGTTTGGCTATTGGCATTACTCTGAACTTAGCTAAGTAATCAAAATATTTGGACAAAACTGACTTGGTATTGAAGTCAGGTAAAACAAAACGCCCTTACGTAAGGTATCAGTATGCATAGGAGTCATACTGGGGTCTTGGCAGGTTCACCCGGGGAAAAACCCTAGGGTCGGCCGGTCCTATAAACAATATAATAACACATATTTTTTATGAACAGTATTCCGTAAGTGGCCCCGGTTTGGTTGTTTCCCATTTATTTTAGGAAGTAAAATAAATAAAAGCTTTTGCTGAAAGAGATGTAATCCTTTTCAAACGCAGGTTTTAAAAGGGCTGATACTGTGTTTCACTTTCACTGTGTTCTCTTTAGGCTGTTCGGAGTTGGTTTCAAATTGCTTAATGTACAGTCACACTAAAGGTTCGAGAGTCTTACTTCTAAAGAGAAATTATAATTGTTAATAAGAGGACCCTCTTGTTGAAAAGAAGAGCATTCAAAGCTTATCTATTTGCTTTCATTATTAATTTTCTTGTTGTAGCCGTGAAAACAACTGCTGTTGAAGAATTTCCCATTGGCGTGGAAAAGGTACGAATGTCTATATTTTCATACTATACATTAGATCTGCTTAACTGTTGATTTAAAACATCACGTTTGACTTTCAAATGAATAGCGTCATGTTAGCCACAATAGCACCCAGACAAAACTATTTTCATATCGTTTTTCAGCATGAATCAGATAAAATTCGCCTGCTTCTGATTTTATTATTTCATCATGATTTTCCTTTCAAATATCTTTCTTTAATATAAGATAATTAAGTACGGCTTCATGTAGGCATAAATTGTGAAATATTTAAGTTGATAGAGTATTGATGATGTTTGTTTATTTTCTGATATACACATTGGTAGTCTCATATGTCAAATAAATCGTGCGAAAAATAGCGCCTCATGCTTACTTGGCATCTCAAATATTGTCACGTTTAACATAAAATACACCTTTATGCGACATATAGAGAACATATACTATAATAGTCTGTAAATCCGCGAAACCGCTTTATTTTGTAATATGCAATAAAGGACCAGCTCACTTATGAGTGTCAGTTCTTCATGTGATCGGGCGTGCATAACACAGCCAACCCAAGCATTACAGTTGACTGTTATTGTTCTCAATTCGTATGCCATCTTCTATACGATTAGGACAGCAGTAGCATAATCTTCTGTGGGTGGTAATTGTATACATATCAAATAGTGTAAAATGGGTATTAAGGCAACATAATTGTCTATATATATCAATCTATATTTATAACAATCATATAGGTCATGTATGTCTAGTTAATCTTTCATGAAAGATATTTACCTCATCGCCAGACTCCAAAAGGACAGAGGCACAGCAAATGCTGGTAGATCGATTGACGAAGTTTCCGAAATGAATACAATAGCTGGTAATATGCATAATAAAGTTATTGTGAGTGAATAGAGACATACATAGAACTCTAACAGTATAAGACTTAGTTTCAGAGGCAGCGTTTTTAATTTTCAAGAAAGAAATAGTTAAATTTATGTTCACGTATAAAGACATTGCTTAAGTTCGTATAATTTATATTCCAAGTACCGGACAGCTGTTATCCTTAGTTCAGGCTATTAATATGCACTCTGTTTTGTTTTCTTGTTTTGCCTTTTAAAATATTTAACTACCTCATCATATTGCTGGTTGATGTTCATGAATATGCTTTGTCGAGTGTCTGATTTTTTCCGTAGATTATTCTCCGTTTTATATAAAATATATCCACGCTGTAAACTTACTAGTGTAAATATTTGTCAAAAATATCTTATTACAGACGAGGACACGTCCTACAGAGCAGACTATGACCAAATAAGACCAGAGTAAGGTATATATTAAATGTCAAATTTGAGTGGCATCGCAAACTTAGTTAATGTATTGATCGATTCAATACTGTTCTGAACTGTGATTTGCTTTTTATAGAGTTATTGCACTTTTGTTCTTAGCAATTGTTCAATTAGAAAGTATTATCTCTAAAGTATCGATGGTGGTACTGCATTGAAACTCAACAGTTTGTATACCCTATACTATCTACAATGCCAAGTTATATTACTATATTTCATATTTTATAGAGTATTTGCCCTTTTGAACTTAACAAATATACATGCATGCAGAGCATTTATCAATTATCCATATCACTGTTCAAGCTGTGTTTATCAGTTATTCATGGCACCATTCGAGCTATGTTTAATATATATAAAAAACACACTTGTCACTTCAATTACTTCGCACTGATTTTTCTTTTGTGTTGTGACCAGTTAAGAAGCGGGGAATTAATCACTTCCAGTGATATCTCTAGTTTGTTTTAGATCTACAGAGCTATTCAACATGAGGTTATTTCATCTTATTAAGTATGAGCATAAAAATACTTCAAATACTGGTGGAAGATGCAGTGTGAAATACCTAGATATAACTTATTTCAAGCAATTTCTCGTTTAAATTTTAATGTCATTTAAACTACCAACTTTTGCATTTGTTATTAGTTGTTCAATTACTTAAAAACAAATGTCACTCAGCTTTTAATTGGAAACGACTCAAAATGTATAAATCAATGATTACATTTGATCAAGATATGTATGTCGTATTTCTACATCAGTCTCATGCCAAAGAAGTATTTGCTGAGCCGAGGTAAATGTTGACCAAATAAAAACAAATATACGTTGTTGAGACAAATATTAGAGAAAGTGACAATGAAATTGTTTTCAATGATATTTTCATTTTCACATCTTTAGAAAATGGGTCGGTTGCATAAATCGCGATGCCACATCCAATAATATTAATACGTATTGCTTTGTAGTTCAAACAATATGCAGATACGATACGAACGTGACATATTATGAAAAGCGAAAATGTCTCGAGTTTATGATAATGACTTTTATTTGTTTAAGTGCTTTGAGATTTTAAAACAATTATTTTTTATTTTTGGAATTATAAGTGCACATATCAATAAGTAAGTGTAGTTTGAATGCTATTAGGATAGTGCTGAGTATATACATTTCAGAGAGAGGTGTCATCGAAATAATTGAACAAACATACGAACCATTAAGACCAGATAAAGGAAAATACAGTACAGAAGTTCTCCGTCCTATTATTTAAAATTGCTCATTGTAATTGTAATTAAGAGACAGTCTATTGATGTTAAAGACTTTTAGCTTTATACATATTTAATTCCCTTTAGTACCACAAACGAAATAAAAGGAACAAACCCCTAACTTGAAAAAAGGTACTTGTTACATATCGGTACATTTGCTGTATAATAATAGCGACGGCATATCCACAAAATGAAATTCAAGGAAATGTTAAAGAACAAGATTAAGGAAATATGGCAGTATTAAACATTTAAAACACAACATTTTCTCACTAGCTTGGATCTTCATAAAAACTCAGAAAGCACCAAAAATAAATTAAAAAGATGCCCGAGTTGTTTTTTGTATTTGTTTGTCAGCAACAACCAAGAGTTGATAATAAGATTAATATTTGCAGAACTACTGTAATGAGGTTAACAGCTGCAAACTGTGACCAAACATAATTGCAATCCTTATTTTAAATTATTTAGAGAAATGATATTCATTATCATAACCCTACATTGAAACAAAGTTGAAAAACCCACAAAATTGGCTCAATGACTTTTACCTTTTGCTGTCTTGACACATTATTTGTGTATACATTTATACCTATTGATATTGTGTGTTTGTATCTTTCGATTTAATGCAACTTATTCATCTTCCATTTTATCCGACAGAAAGAGAAACATCTGGACAAACAGAAAAGGATCGTAAGGAATTTGATGCTGATAAAGGTACAATATATATGCATGAATTCATTTTTGTTACCAAAATGCAACCGTCTTCAATGACTGCCATGTTGTAGTGTTAGTGGTCATGAATACGAGAAAAAGTGGATGTATAATACATGTATTGCTAAGTACAAGGTTTTTCAATATTAAGAATAATCTTCTAGGTTATTATACAGTGAATGCCGTGTAAATGTATAAGTCTGTCTTTAATAGTTGTTCTTAAAACAACTCAAAGTAACCATTGTGACATATAGCGTACACATTTACATTGTATATATTTGTTTCAGGTGGTATTGACTGTACAAGTCCTATATATACCAATTTAATATTGCAATTAAGGACATAACCGGACACTAACACATCAATAATGCATCATAGAGGCATAAAATGCTAATCCTTGTTCAACGATCCAAATGAAGTTTAGTTTGAAATAAAAGACTGCGCCTACTATGGTTAAAAGTTTAGACAAATACATTTGCTGTATTGATTTTACCATGTGATTACTCCTTTTTGTTTTCTTTTCTGTGTACCTAAAGGGTGGGCAAATTGTATATTTTTGTTCAGCAAAATTACATGTACTTCGAAGAAGATACATTTATTTCTGTACAAATGAGTAATATTATGTATATTTAGTATTGATTAGATCCCAATGTCACTATACAGACATGCCCCTCAACTTCTGTTTTCCCTATTTTCATATCCGTATTGTTGTAAACATGTAAATTTTATGTAAATATATATATCTCTCTGGCATCGTTCTTTGTATAGAGGATATGTGTGTGTTTTTTGTAAGACTATAATTTATTTTTTTGAGTGAGTATCTGACTCTCTATGTTCACCAGTTGACGAAAGAAACACCGTAGGCTGAAATAAATGTGTTTATATTTGATGCACTAACGTATTGACGTGCTCATAGAATGTAAAACCATGAAATATGGAGGGACGTTTCTATTTTTGCTGAGTATAGTTTCAAAGTTGATTTTCTTTTGATTTACGTCGGTCTGAATTGGGACTCACGAAGTATTATGAAATTGTGTACTGAATCGAACGTAATGTAACAGCGGTCACATTGTAGTGTAAACTGAAATTTAAAAGTTTGTTTGCTCGGTGCATTTTGCGAGAGCTATTTATGAACCAAATATATGCAAAATGTTACAGAGTATTTATTTCTACGTTGAACAAGACCAAGGTTTTGAAAATCGGTCTGAAATTATGAACACACGGCCTTGTTGAATAAGGTCAGTGTATATTTTCGTGATTTCCGTACCCGATAGTGCTATACCTTTACTACTATATGTATATAGTGAAAAAAAAAATTTGATTTTTTTAAATTTTGTTTTAATATATCAATATATGGGGTACCAGGGTTGTAGAGGGGCCTCTGGGAGGATGGGGGTCCAAACCCCGCGCCGGCCACCTGTGGTTTTAATCGACTACCGCTCTTCTGGCGTAAAGTTATCACAATGACTGTTAAGTTCTGAATGTATTGCAAGCCATTTACCTATTTATTCCCAAAAAAAATATTTCTATGATTTGAAAGATATATCATTCGTTTTGATAGTTAGTGATATCTCTGTCACGCTAAGAGATATCTTTGTATCACAGACAAATGTGTCCTGGACTTTAAGTGATATCTACAGATACAGCCGAGGCTCGAATCAAGGTTATATTGTTATTTCCAATACATTAAGAGATATCTTATGATTTAGGTGAGATATCTCTGTACGGTAGAGAGATATCTCTTCAGTATTAGGATATGTCTTTCAAACCTGAGAGATATCTTTATCAAAAGAAAGTAACTCTAAAAGTAAATTTAAAAGAGATATTCTGAATTAAAAACTTATCTTCCCTATTATATGAGGTATTAAATCAGAGATAGATATATCTTTTTTGATTGAATAGTTAAATAGATGTCTCCCTGATTTCAATAGAGATATCTCTTTCACGCTTGGAGATATCTTTGTATCACAGAAAAATATCTCCTGAACCTAGAGATATTATCTCTTCTACTTACAGGGATATCTGTTAAAATCATTTTAAATATATCTTTCTACTTTTGAGAGATATCTTTATATCTATCTATTTAAAGTAAGATATCTCCTAAATTAGAGTGATATCTCTGAATTTAAGAAATATTTACCCTATTCTAGGATATTTCTCTTTTTTGATTGAATAGTAAATTTGCCTGTCATATCAGAGACACTAGGCATTATTTTCGTTTTGTAAAATTACGGATTCCACTGCATACTAGTATCAATTCAATTATGAGTTTATACTTTCGGTCAGAACTTAAAATATAAATATACTAATGATGAACATTTTCTGCTGTTTTCTTCTGATTAATCGGTTTATTTTCAATAATACATGTAAAAGAAATTAAATAATGATATACAATGTATATATTATTCATATTCCTCATATTATTCATATTCCCACAATCCAGTAACAATCATGTAATGATGCAGCCGTTATCTTTCTTTGAATTTCATACCTGTTATTTGTAAGGTATACTCAGCAAAAATAGAAACGTCCCTCCATATTTCAGGAAAGATTTATCGAAAACCAAAAGGGTTACTTTTATGAATCAAAATAGAAAAACAAGTTCATTCATTTCTGTATCAAAACCAATTAATTGCATCTGGCTATCTTGTTAACTTTTCGAGAGATAACCGGTCAAGAGAGGTAGGGGTCAAAATCAAAAATCACAAAAACTCAGAAAGGTGTTATTGAATGTTTAGAGATGGTTTAATTTCAATAAGAAATGTGGCACATCCAGTAAATCTCGTTAGTACCGAGTGTGGCCACCATTAGCATGAATGCATGCAATGATCCTACGCCGCATCGACGTAACGTAACGCAATACCAGTGCGTTGGGCAAATTCCTCCATTCCTGTTGTAACGCCCGTGTAAGATCGCGAACATTGTCAATCTGATGGTTAGCTCGTGCTTTGCGGCCCAGCTGATCCCATATGTGCTCAATGGGGTTGAGATCCGGGGAAACCGCGGGCCATGGCATGACGTTGACATTGTTTTGCTGCAAGAATTGAGTGGTGACCCTGGCTACATGAGGGCGGGCATTGTCCTGCATCAATGTTACACCAGGACCATGCTGACGAATAAATGGTAAGGCATATGCATTTAGCACGTCTGCAACATAACGCTGTGCATTAATGGTGCCCTGTACAACAACCAAATCTGTCTTCCGATTTCCCATGATCCCACCCCAGGCCATTACGCTCCCTCCCCAAAACCTGTTCTTCTCAACAATGCAACAATCGGCGAATCTTTCATTTTTACGCCTGTATACCCGTAATCTTCCGTCAGCATGACTAACTGTGAACCGAGATTCGGTGAACAAAACTCGGTTCCAGTCAGCCCTTCTCCAGTCCAGATGACGTCGCGATCATAACAGCCTGGCAGCACGGTGACGTTGGGTCATTATCTGACCAGTGTACGGGCGGCGTGCCCTGATTGGTTGGGCGTTACGACGCAACCGGTTGCGAATGGTCTGCCTATAGACACCGTATTGCCTAGCAGTGACTGTGGCTGCCAATTGACGTTGACGCAAGTGCGTCAACGTAATGAAACGATCGGCTCTAGCCGTCGTTACACGAGGCCTACCAGGTCGCTGCCGGTCGTGAACAGCCCCAGTCTGCTGGTACCGGGCTGCAAGACGATCAATCGTCTTCCGACAGCACCCGAACCGACGCGCGACTACCCTGGCGGACATCCCACCCGCAAGCATCCCAATTGCCTGATTTCGCTCGTTTTCGGAAAGCCTTGGCATATCGAAAACAGTGAAAAATTAAAGAAAAAATTCAATTTTCAGAATAGCCCCTATCGCATGAATGGTACGACATGAACTGAATCAACATATGGATGACATGTATAGCGTGCACGTGCAAAACGTGCAAATGACCGTTCCGGTTACTGGCCGATATGTAAACCGTGCGTATCGGGTAAACTGTACACGATCGTATTCTGAACATCGCCAGGGTTTAAAATACATGTACATTGAACATGTAGCAACTACACAGACAAAGCTTCACCGGCTATTAAACAGGGACGTTTCTAGTTTTGCCGAGTATACTTACCATGGACGAATTTAAAATCACTTAGGTATACAACGTACTAAGTGTCACTTGTTTACAATCCTGATCAATTTGAATACTACGCGGCCATAATGACAGCGGTGACCCGGAAGGACTTGTATAAGCTCCGTACAATTTCGTTTTGCAAACAAATCGTTTAATAATTGCCAAGTAACATGAAAAATATACTTAAATATTATATAAAGTAATTAATATTTACTTTATGAGAAAAGAAAACAGAGACAAATGTGTAATTATTAAAAGATATGTTTGCAAACCGGGATTGTACGGAGTTTATACGATGCTATTCGGGTCAATGATGTCAACCATAGGCACCTGGTTGCACAAAAATATTTTAAATAAAATACTAAAAAAAAATCCAGTCTATCACGAAAAAAAAAAGATCATCATCGTCTACTAATTTAAAGACAAGGGCGGACGGTAGACATCTTTTACCAAGCGGAGGTATACATTCCTAATTAACGGCATATATACGGCCCCCGGCGACCCTATACGGCGAAGGTATATTGCGCCAAGGTGTTGATTGCGGTCTAATTTCAATAAGGAAATTAGTGCCGTTGATATTCTTTTACATATATTCTGTTTAAATAAAAATATTTTAACTGAAACAAGGCCGCAATCAATACCTTCACACAATATACCTTTGCCGTATAAGGTCGCCGGGGACCGTAGATATGCCGTTAATTAGGAATGTCAACTTCCGCTTGGTAAAAAGATGGCGACCGTCCACCCTTGTCGTTATAGAAGTAGGAGATGAGGAACCTTTTTTTTTCGTAAAAAACTGGAATTTTTTAGTATTCTATTTAAAAAATATTTATCCAACCAGGTCCCTATGATGTCAACATGGCCGCGCAGTATTCAAAGAAACCAGGATTGTAAAATATGGATACGTAGTGTGTTGTAAACATCGCTTTCGTTAAATTCGTCGATGGTAAGTAGATTTAAAGTTGATTTTCTTTTGATTTGCGTCGGTCTGGGTTTGTTGGCTCGCTGCATTTTGCAAGAGCTATTTATGAACCAAATATATGCAAAATGTTACAGAGTATTTATTCCTACGTTGAACAAGACCAAGTTTTTGAAAATCGGTCTGAAATTATGAACACACGGCCTTGTTGAATAAGGTCAGTGTATATTTTCGTGATTTCCGGATCCGATAGCGCTCTACCTTTACTACTATATGTATATAGTGACAACAATTTTTACTGTTTTATTATTTTGTTTTAATATATCAATACATGGGGTACCAGGGTTGTAGAGAGGCCTCTGGGAGGATGGGGGTCCAAACCCCGCGCCGGCCACCTGTGATTTAAACATCTAATAGTCCTAGAAGTTTCTGTCCGCGATATGCCTGACAGGATATTTTGGCGGTTGTTGCGATTTCGGCAAGTTTACAATTCAGCGGCGACTGGGACAAGTAGTATCTAGGAATTAGTGCAAACGATGACTGATTGCACAACATACTTCATCCTATGAATGAGCCAAATGATCTGTTTCATTCTTTAACAGGAACTTCCATGTCATACGTATTAAATTTGTATTAGTTGATAAAGATGATAGTATGTAAAGCGAGTCGGGATTTCCGGGTATCTTAATGATGTGCAACAGTCCAAGCTAATGACAGAAGCTTATATTTTCATATGCGTGTGTCCCACCGGAGTAAAATTCATCCCCATCGACACCCTGTAAGACGTGACACAAGAAAGACGAAAGTATCGCAAGATAAACAGAATAATTCTGAGATACTCAATAATGGTAGAGCACTCTATAAGAAAGATTAAGAGGAATAAGTCGGTAATCTCTTTATGGCCCAATTCTTGACATTTCCTTCCGCATGTAGTTTAGACATGTGTTTGTTTGATCAATATTGTTCATGTATTTAAGTCGCAAACCCCTGTGGTATTTCATAATATTGGTATTCACAGCTTTTGTATTACATTTGAGAAAGTCCCCAAAGTACGAAGTAAGTTTCTGTTTACGTTTCAGTTTAAGTTAGAAAGGTCTATTAACAATAACAACTTGTATTATTATCAAAGATGAAAGTAAAATGAAATGAAACACAATTAAACCGTGTTAACTGATTTAAACTGCAGCTTACATTCACTGTGTACAATCATTACCATTAGACATGATAATCAATGATTACTGACACAAAGTAATCACACAATGGTATTTGAGAAAGATTTAAAATAAAAACAAATTTCCCTGATTCATCGATGAACTTACAACAAATTCAGCTTCAATCTTTGAAATTTACGACATCATGAAAACGAAATCATAACATGAAACAAAATAACTTACAAAATCTTTTACTGAAAAGAATCTGTCTACTGAAACAATTAACGAAACAAAATAGAAAACTTTCAAAAATAAATTAATTTACCTTGATCAAGCTAAAGTAGGAACTTTATAACATCGCGAATGTCAAGTCGTAATATTGTGTGTGTGAAATTTACAAATAGACTTACTAAATCTTCTCGCCTGTCTATACATTCACGGGGAAACCATAACCTCCGTGGAGACATGAAAAGCACGAATACAATTTATGTCGGTCAAAATAAGTTATATAAATTGAGGTCCAGTAAAATTGTTATACAACAACCAAACATACGAACATATAACTTTTTATTACTGAACCGAATTTAATGAAAAATACATGAAAGTAAACGAAACTCAATACTAGAAACAATGCTCTTGCTTTTATAGGAAAAGTCTAGCAATTAACATAATAATCCAAAATTACAAAAACAATGATAAAATTGCTGACACTATCTTTATATGGAAATTGAGGCCCGTCTGTCAACTTTGTGACACGAAACAAGTTCTTACAATTTATATTAATCGCCATCAAGTCTCATTCCAGATGGATATGACCTCGAAGCGAGAGACAGGCAATGTGGAATTATCTGTGTCTTGCCTAAGGACAAAACCACTTATAAGGCACTGATGGGATCGGACCCTGGACGTCCGATCCTGAGGCGAACGCGCTACCACTGCACCAAGGCGGCTCATTGGTTCTAATGGACGTCATTTGAGTTGATGCCTACCCGGGACATGATTTAAACATTCTTTCATCTCGATAAATGTCGTGTTATTTAGTAAACTGAGGGTGATGGACGAAAGTTTGGGCCGAGATAAAACATTATTATCGAACAGTCGATAACATATTTTTACATTCCTGTAAATTCGAAAGGAAGAGAGATTGTAAAACATAGGTTCTGAACTGTACGTGTGCAAATGTTTCAGATAATCCTGCTCAATGTAAATGTCGTATTAAGGGTCAAAGCGGAGGTTTCTATATATCTCCACACTTTTGAAGGATTTTCTTGAAATTTTAGGTAAATGTTAATCTCATATAGGGGATGTGTAGAAACGGTTTCTGAACCACGCTTGACTCAAGATCAAAGGCACACGTAATAGTAGAGGGGATTTATGAAAAATAGGAGAATTAAATCCTACAGAAATGATTTTTGGCATGTGTGATATATAGCTTAATACGAGCTTACATACCAGAATCTACTAAAATATGCTGGTGCTCAATCCCTTTTTTTGGGTAAAAAGTTGAAAAAATTAAGTAAAACTAAGAATTTCTGGAATCCGCTCATACCTTTTTTCTATATCATCTGTGAAGGTAAAAACTTTGCACAAAACTAGTTCAGTGTGTAACCTGTTTTAAGACACACACTCATGTCAGTAAAAATCAAATATGGCTGCCAAAATCCAAGATGGCCGCCAAAGAATAATATGTTTGTAATATTAAACCAGATGTCACATTAAGTTATGTATATTTTTAGTTTTATTTATTACATTTTTACACAAAGATGCAATAAATTAATTCCTTGTGAAAAAAGATGTGTTATATACATTTATTTATATATATATCTAGTTCAGCAGATTTGATTTAAAAGGTATGGTTGAAGGCAATGGTTTAAAATGTGTAGTCATTTCTGGGAATTAAAGAACTATATTCCACACAGTGCACAACAGAGATATTTATCATGTTTTCGTAGTTAGATAACAGGTCAATAATAAACAGTATGCTAAGTATGCAAATTCGTGAAAATCTTACCTATGCAAGCAGTCACTGGCCTTCAAGAAAAGATCTGTTAATATATAACTTCTACTTCTACAAGATACTGGCCACATTCAACAGACTGAATATTATTGCCATGGGGTAGCTCAAAGATAAGACAAGACTAAAAGTGAGAGTATGTATATTGAAGGATAAAAATAAAAGCATCTTAAGAGTCTAGATAAAGAGGGTGGCTAGTTGAGCCTTGAAGGCACGAACTGAGCCTACTGATATTATATCCAGGCGGAAGACTGTTACAGTCCTTGATTGCTCGAGGGAAAAATGACTGTTGACGGTGGCTTATGGAATATTGTGGTATCTTGAAGGAGTGTGTTGATGTATGTCGGGAGAGACAAGACTGTGGTAAATGACGATTGGTTTTGTTGATGGCAACAAGGTCGTTTGAGATATTGTTTAGGAGGGTAAGGCAAGAGATCTTTATGCGGTCCGGTAGCGAGGTCCATTGGAGGTCTTCGAGCATTCAGGTGATGCTTGATCTATTCTTTGTTCAGCTTGTGAAGGAGAAGACTGTCGGAAACTTTGTCAAACGCCTTGGAGAAATCCATGACAAGAACGTCTGTCTGTTTACCCTTTTCCAGATTTGAAGATATATCGTCCGTGAATTCTATGAGCTGTGTCTCCAAGGATCGAACTTTGCAGAAGCCATGTTGTAGTGGGTTCAAGTTGTTGTTGATTTCCCCATGTTGCATAATGTGACTGGTAATAATATGTTCGAGTAGTTTACAGCAAATACATGTAAGGGAGATAGGAAGGTAGTTCTCATGGTTGTATATGTACTTGCTTCCTTTCTTATATATTGGTGATACATTGACTTTCCGCCAGTTATCGGGTATAGTGCTGGTAGTGAGCGAGTAATTAAAGATGGTGGTAAGAATAGGAGCTAGATGAGTAGATATATCCTTCATTACTCGAGGAGTGATTCCGTCAGGACCTGGAGATGTGTAGGGGTTCAAGTTGCTGAGTAGCTTTCCTACCCCATTGTTTGTGATGGAGATATCGGGAGTTACTGGATGTTTGATGGGTGGGACATATTCCCCAGTGATTAATTGATGGTCGGAGCAAGGAGTATTTTTAGAAAAAAACAGTCTTGAATTGGTGGTTCAATATGTTTGCTTCAGCTTTTGGATTTGAATGTTCCCTCAGTCCAGAAATAGACATGTTATCTTTTTTCTTGCGTTTAATGCAACTCCAGAAACGTTTGGAAGTACTCTTGTTGGTATCAGTGGACTGCGGTGTAATCAAGTTGTCAAGTTTCTTGATATCAGGAGTAATCCAAGGTGCAGAGTCTTTTGATCTTGCCATTGTGTGTGGAATGTGACGGTTACTGCTAGACTTTAGACTGTTTCAATATCTTCATTATTCCTCACTTGTGAGGTTATGTGTAAATGGAGATGGTTTGTATTAGCTCGTATGCTATCCCATTGGGCATTATTGTAAGACCATAAATACCCTCTACTATAATGGTCAAAGGTCACACATGCTTTATCACCTATTATAATAATTACATTTTTTATCAAGGCAGTCTTATTTTTTATTGCTTTTGCTACTTTAAGACAAGCTTCCGGCAGCAGACACTGGCGGCCGTTGTGCCGCAGTTGTGCTAACTTTCTAAAAACAACGATGACAAAAGCCAGACCTGGATAAACACTTTCATTGCGTGATGTGTCAAGAACAGCATACCGCGTATCTTGATGCACATAATCACGAATCTTCGGCGTTGTCTTGATTTCAGTGATTCTTTTAAAGTTTCTACAAAATCATTGGATTTCTTTTTTCACCAGATGGTTTCCCATATGCATGGACTATTTGGTAAATCTTATTTTGCGGAAATTGTTTTATTCAAAATTTATGAAGTATTTAAATCGCACAAATGACTCGATTGCAGATCAGTCTAAACACAGCTGTCCATGATTGCCAGTATGTAAGTAGTATGTATATAATTTCTACAGATTGACATGGTCTGTAGCGGGGCTGAAATCGATCATACTCAATTATTAGACGCTAACGTGATTCAAGACCACCGAGGCTGTGAATCAAATATGCAGACTAATTTAAACAGTATTTCAGCGACAGTTCGACATATTTTAAGTTTTTTCGTATAGAAATACTATAACTGTTGAGGCAGCAAACAAATACAAGTACGTTATTTCCCTTTATACTGAATAATTAATCAATGTTAACATACTACCATATACTATACAATATAAAGTATTTTTTTTTATTAAAACCGCCCTCGATATTAAGACCAGACATTTTGGAACAAGGAGGCCACATTTACAGTAGATCTAAATATATCTCGATAATGAGACCTAATCAGTAACAAGACCACTTTTTAGTGGTCCTAAGAGTGGTCTTAATACAAAAAAATAACTGTACTAATGTGTCTTCAGAACTACATGATCATGGAAATAAATTGGTCTTGCAATATAATCGTAAATGAACCTTCATCCTTTGTTTTGACGGTTGATTACTTATGGATAACGACTGAACAGGATTTTCAATCTTTTTAACCAAGTATGGAAACCTCGTATTAGCTAAAAACCCTGTAATAGGCTCAATAATATTTTGATACTGCAAAACGTTATATATGTAAAACAGAAGAAACTGAGAATTCATTAAAAGTAAACATTTCCAGTATTGCCCATGAAGTAATTTACTAAAATCACACCCAATTAACGAATATTTGGTAACAAAAATATTATCTTCTATTTAAAACATAGAGTAATACCATACAGGCAATGCACATATATCACTCCAGCTGTTTGGATGTTGCTTCTTTAAGACAACAAGTCCCATACAAACATCTTAACTGAGTGTGCACTGTTCTGACTTTTTCAAAAAGAGAATCTCCAAACTTACTAAACTCTGAAAGAAAAGGATACGCTTCATTTACAAAATTTAGGCATTTAGTATAATAAGCCAATAGTCATTAATAGTTTAATATTTACCATTCTCAATCCTTCATAATCATAAGACTGTGTCTCAATATTTCTATTTATTTATCTGGTACTCAGTTCAAAAGATTTTTTTTTCAAATGTATAGATTTTATGATTTCTGATCTGGGGTCGGGTAAACTCAAACGAAGGTGAATCATTTTGACAAAACTTGTGTTTTAATAACCACATTTTACCAAAAGGGTTAATAAATCTTTTTGACCATTGACAAAATCTTTTAATTTATTCATTTGTTTGTACAGCAATTGGCCTTGCTTATGTTGCTTAAATCAATTGTAAAAGCAATACCAAGTCGTTTAAAACATTCTGACTCCCACTGAAGATCAAATGCTGGACACAATCGAAAATTACTGCCTTTCATTTACCCAATACATACTGTTTTTGTTTATCTATGTTGACTTTAAAGCCTGAAATTTTGGCGAAAAAATTCTAAAATGTATTTCAGAGATTCTCAGTTCCATCTAGCATTATAGTTATGACATCTAACTGCATACTGTGATACATTTGTAACATAAAACCATAAATACACAACGATGGACGCACCAAACATAAAAATAGAATCAAGTAACATATTGCATTTGCGGATACCACTAGGATGATTCGATGGCCACCACAAGCAGATATCTTGTTTGACTTTTAAAGTGGTCAAACCATTATTGATCAAGTCGATATTTTAAGATGGGTTGTTAATGTTTTTTGCTAAGATGGAAGGCGATTGCAATGTTTACCTTACTCATATTCTTCGTATAACCTTCGTAAGAGTTCCAAAAAAACTATGGTATTTGTACGTTCGATGACAGAACGATCTAAATATACATCTGGAATATTGAAAGGCCTGTAAATTTTTAAACAACTTGTTCACACAGAAGTTCAGCACTATTTTTTTCTACAATACGATATTTTAAGGGGAGCGGTGGTGTAGAGGTTTAGGTGTCGGCCGCTCATCCCGGAGGTTGCGGGTTCGAGCCCCACCAAGGTCACGACCGTACCTCCTCATATGACACCAGTACTGGTTTTTCCAGGAAGCGGACTCGAGAGTGACTCGATAAGCTACAAGCTTTCTTCACAATCGAGCTAAAATAAATTAGTATAAACTAACAACAATTGAATAAATAACAGCGAACAAATGTGACCAGATATGTAGTTATCATCAAAGATAATGGGCATTGAAATATGATGATCACTCCGTTAGTTTGAAAGTAAACAATTTTATTCATGATTTAGAGTCAGGGTGTTTCTCTGATGTGTACTTTCTAGTTTTGATATAGTAAACATTGCAAAATTCGACTAAGTACAGCAATATGCGTTGTGGCGGCTTTGCCCCATATTTATTTGTGCCACATTGAATGTTCTTTTCTTTTGAGATTTATAATAATGCTTCGTCAAATTGACAACCAACAAAACACTATTTAGAATTCCTTTTAATTTTATTTTATTTTTCCCAACTAAATTTCTTTTACATCGATCTGTCTGCGAATTTGCTCGAAAGAACAGTATGAAAAATAAGCCACCTTTTGCATTCGAGTAATTAACTTTTATTGGTTAGTTTCCCGCCTAAAACCATACAACCCATAGAGACTTATAGAAAGCACAAATTGCGTGAAACACGCGAAAAGAAATTGTTTTAGGCGGGAAAATCTTACATAGAACCGAGACTTAACAAAGAATGGAGACAAAATACAGAGACACATATACATTTACATGTACAATTCTAAAAACAATATCAAAT
This sequence comes from Saxidomus purpurata, assembly GCA_022818135.1. Lineage (NCBI taxonomy): Eukaryota > Metazoa > Mollusca > Bivalvia > Venerida > Veneridae > Saxidomus > Saxidomus purpurata. Next base: position 341,357 of record JAFMSR010000021.1, on the reverse strand, counting down.
CTTGCAGATCTGCAACATGTGTTGACTCCCAACCTTCTATGGCTATGTAGTATTACCAGCCAGATCATCTTACTTAATTTAAAGACATTATTTAGACATTGCCATTGAATAGGCGAAATTTCAATTAAACAGTCTTATTCGCTGTTAAATTGGAATAATGTTATAGGATCGTCACTAAATCTGGCCAAAATGTTAATAGGAAGTATATTTAAGTCAGGCCGTTTTAGATACTCTGGGCATATTGTACTTGCACTTTTTTAAATAATGCTACATTATCAATCTATTTTGTAACTGCTTTCTAATGGAAACAACACTTACCTGATCTACATATGTACATGAAGTCTAGTAACAAGACCTCTTGTACCAGGTTTTCGGCAAAGTTGATCTCAACCACAAATGATCATTGGAAGCTTTCTTATAATACGAGGTGCGTTTATTATCAACATGTTCCTTAATCTTCAAAGGAAATCTAACTCTCAAGATAAGATATGCATACTATCTTCGTGTTCAGACTCAACAATTTTTCACAACAGTAAGGCCCTTTGATTACGTTACATTTACCTTGACGTCTGCGTTCACACGCTTGAATGCTATATGAAACTTCTCTAACAAGTGGAGATATACACATTACAAGCATGTCTAAGTTCAATCATTTTTCATTTAATTACGGCCCTTTTATATAAATTGCTTTCTTCGGCTACCTTTCAAAGAAAAACCTTGCTTCGGAAGGGGAAGAGGATCGATCCATGAATTCTATGAATTAAACACTTCCCAAAAATTATCCTGAAAACTTTTTTTCAAATTTAGACCGATTCTAGTCACGATACTTCTAGTTATATTATTACATGTATACTGAACGTTTTTAAAAACTTTCTGTTCTAGACCATTTTCGTTCAAATATGTTATTAAATAATTATTACTGAAGGCGTTTTATTTACCACAAGCCTATTTTACTCTTTTATTCAGTAATATTAAGTTTTCAACTTGTTTTATCAAATCACATTTTTATCAGTTTGTATTAATTCAATCGTGTGTCTGTCTAAAATGTGTATTTTATGTAAATAACGAATATTTGTGATGTATTAAATCTTTATATATTGGAAAATAATTATTTTGTCTTTAGTAAATGAAGATCATAAAAGATTTCCTCTGTATTGGTGCCAGATGTAGTTACCATGGCAAACACCTATTCTACTAGAAACATGTCGATTTTACGGTATATTATCTCACGATCATTTTGATACAAAAAACTCTTACACCCCTTTGAGGTTATACTAAACTCATATTTTCAGCGCTCAGATTTACTACTAAAACTTACCGTCTTTACATCGATAACAAGGCGTTCGAGAATATTAAAAGTAAGATAAACACTTTGCGCAAACTTGATTTCCTAAAGAAGTAATATCCCTCCTGTAATAAAAGGCATATATCATGAAGTTCCTTCCTTTTAAACGTAGTGGTAATAATTAAATGAAGTAACATTTACATGACTGAACATTTTGTTGTTGAAATAAAACAAGATTAGTACATGTAACCTATTTATTATGCTCATATATGATTGGTCCAATTTATTATTCTTTTCAAGCATACATGTAATTGTTCCGTTTTAGCTTTACATTGAGTGTATACACATGTACATATAAACATGCACATACATACAGACAAAAATACTTACCCACAGAAGTATATTGTCTTCATTCCGTCTGATGTCCCTTAAGTGGCAATTGAAATATCACCTTATACCACCTACGTAGGAGTGTTCATCCGTCCGTTCACCCTCCAGCACGCCCCCACCAAGCTATTCACCCTTTCGCACTTACATACGAACAGCTGAAATACGTACGTACGTACGTACGTACGTACGTACGTACGTGAATGCGTGCTTACGTGCGCGTGTGCATGCGTGTGTGTGTGCGCGTGCGTGCGTGCGTGCGTGCGTGCGTACATACGTACATACGTACATACATACATACTACATACACACAAACGCTTCCATTCATCCACCCATAATTATACATGTACATACATGCATAGGCATACGTACTCCATGTACATACACGCATAGGCATACGTACTCACGCCGCAAGCACACACATACATGGTTATGCAAATTGCATGAACGGGATCTGGAGTACAATTAAATCGAGAGCAGTTGTTTCCATGACAAGTTTGTACAAAGATCCATGCCTTTGACGAGCACTGTTTACCAGACAGGTAATGATTTATGAAGAGTGCATTTGACTAAATTTAATGATTTATGGAGATTGTATTTGACTAAATATTTTGTTTTTAAAGACATTTACGCGAACGGGAGATCTCACTCAGAACTGCATCTTTTTCCGTATTCCCGTCAATATCATTTACAAGATTGTGAAATGAATATTAGTTAGGTGGCCGGTATAATATAGTATCCCGGTCTACTGATAACATGTGTAGATTAACTTGCGAGATGATATGTCGCTTGAGGTACAAAATGTATTAACGTGTACGTATGTACTATTGTTCTTTATCGATTAAAGAGGGTCAATGGTACTGTATATGAAATTAAATACCTTTGAATTGCTCACTGCGAAAAATATGAACAAACTTAATAATACATAATAATTTCCTTGCTAGCTGAAATTGAAAGAGAAAATATGTGACATAATCGTATTTCTTAAAGTTAGCTAGAAAAATATAAAGAAATATTTACTTTATTAATTTTGGAGCAAAACATAAGCAGGAGACACGGCACATGAAACGCAATATCGAAATGTGATAATACTTACATTAAATAAAATAAAAAAAATACGGTACATACATTAAACTTAATTTAGCGACCCGCGAAACTGGTAACGACACTTGATAAAATTTCATGCCATATACTGGTAACACACAATACTTTTAGATGCATTGGATAAGATGCATACTGAGACTCGTGACATCTTGATACGTAATACAGCTTGTACAATATATGTTATTACCAAATAAAAAAAAAAACAAAACAAAAAAACAACGTGGACTCCACAGTGTACATATTTATGCCTGTAATGAAAAAAGTATAAAAAACAACTTATTGCATTTAATCGAGGGGTCTGTTTTACACAAATACACACATCAATAAAATATAAATTCGTAATGTGATGTCTTTAAAGTTCGCACGTCACTAGCACTTAACAAAGTGCGGATCTATAAAAGTATGTCCTCATTAGTAATATGTTTAAAGTTCGGCAGTGTAAATGAGCGTTATAGAGAAAATGCATAGTTAGGTATTATCAACAGAATTATCAATAGGGGCATTTTCAACACGAAGATACTAAGACACATTAAATATCATTTTGCTTCGTACTTTCTATCTGAAATAGGCAAATAAATAATACATCATTGATATACATACTGAAATCAGACCTAACGCTGTTATCTCTGATTAACATTTATTATGTTTATAAAAATACAAGATCGCTTACATCAATCGTACGCTTGACATTTTCCCTTGGTATTTCTGTCGATTACAACTGTAGCTAAGTTAGGTGTAATTAATTTATTTCCTGGTGATTCTTTCAATTGTTATCAACGACATATTTCATATTTACTTGATTCACAGCCTAAATAGTCATCGAATTGGTAACATGTGCAAAGACAGACATTGATACGAAGCATAAGAGGCACAGTCAAGTAGTTTCTATTGATCACACTTTACATTAGATTGGTGCTTTGAACAATCTGACAGTGATGTTCATTTATATCAATGCAACATTTTGCAATCTGTATAATTTAAAGTTTTGGCTATCCATTTCAGCATTTTAATTTGATTCGAACATTATGATTTCTTTGCTATTTCCACTTAAACATGCTGGCGTTTTTTTTCTTGAAATGCCAATAAATATTTGATTCAATTCGAATTTAAAATCTGAATACAGTGCCAAATTCTCATTAAATGACTCAAATCTAAAAATAACCATGTTATGTGCATTATCGCTTAAAATGTCACAAGTGTTTTTCTGCAGCTATTTTTATCACAACGCAAGTATTGTATGATGTAATATTGGTCTCGAAAGTATTTGTATTGGATAGATCTTAATACCGAATAAAATAATTTGCTTGCTACTTACTTCAGAGGATACCCTGAAAAAGGAAGATGTGTTGTTCATATTACCAAAGCTAAATTGCTATCCTAGCCGCCAATGCCATAGTATCTGTTGTACATTACATTCAACTTATGTGACTGTATTTCAGCAGTCGGCATGAGTTTGGGTTTTTACAATGTATAATTAAACTGGCTTATAAATTACTATTTGTTTCTACGGTTGTCCGGTTTAATGGTGAAACGGATATTTTATGTCTGACAACATGCGTTGCAATATATGAAATAGAGTGTATCGAGATACATGTAACGTTTTTGCGGTTTAAAATTCAACACTCGAACATGAATTATATTTTTGCGTATGATCTACTTCTTTTTTATCGTTGCAGTGTTTGTGTTTGTCTATGTGTTGTATTTTGTATTTTCTGTTCTATGGTTTGATGTAACGTTTTATTTTTGTTCTGAAGAAAAATGCCTTGAAAAGTACAAAGATATACTATAGATATAACTAAAGTTCCTAAATCTACGTAACTTTTCGGAGTGACTTTGCGTGAACCGATGATATTTTCTATGATATTCTGTTGTGCTAAAATATGAGATGAAATCCCAGCTTGATTTGAACCTAGGCCCTGATGTATACATTTTGTTTATATTTTGGTTTATGTCAACAAATCGAAAATTATCAGCCGAGAGAATGCTTGGCTCGAATGCAAATTGTGACTTAAATGGCGCAATAAATTACATGGCTGTGAGTTTTTTTTATTCCATTCACCAAACCAAGACATCTGCGATTGACTCTAAAATATATAATTCTCGCGATGACAAAACTACTAAAAGCTTAAGACCAAAGCAACGATCTTTAAATGAACTTCATATTCATTTGTCTATCATATATTTATTAAAGTTCAGATACACATTTATTAATCTTAGACTATTAAATTATTTTTTTATTTTAACAACAACATCTCAACTTATTACAGTCGAATAATACGCATTTGATATGGAAGTGGTACTTCAGTTGCTTGTTTTATTCAAAGATTTGTATAACTAAATGAACATAACTTAATATTAAATATTGTTAAGAGAAGTCCTGTGGATAATTGTCAAAATTCATTAGTTCGACTATTTCCTAATTATAAAATGAAAACGTGCAGTATGTAGCTTTCAAATCAAACCTTAAAACGTCAGAGGAATGCTATTTGTCGGCTTATATATGTTTTTATATCATAATGGAGTGACACCTGCACTTTGTATTTATGGTGAAGTTAGGCATATTTCCATTGGAGAGGACTTTGTCAAAATGTGCGAAATATAGTATAAGATTATGGCCTATCCCGTGAATCAGTTTTAGGCCTTTGAAACAGATGAGTATATTTGCATTCAAAAAATAAACGACGGCTGTTTCCAACAAACATAGACTTTTAAGAAGAAAGCTGTGATACTTCCGATACGTTTGAAAATTCTCCGTACTTTTAAGCTGCATTTCAATGTGCACAGTTAAGGATATGTTATACGTCCAGATCTAAATCATTAATCTCGGTTTCCGTTTTACATTGTGTACTTAAACAATACGTTGTTAATACAGCTTATTCTGACTAAGCACACATAGTAATAACGACTCGACATTTCCCTGTTAGAATGACAAGCTTAAAGGGAGCAAAACAAAAGAAATACTTTATATATTGATTAGTCATACTAAACAAAATATCGAAATACAATGTATGATTATCTTATTAATATGCAGCATCTTTCAGCAGGGCCAGATCATCTGAATCAAACAAGTGACGCACAATGACCGAATTAACCTATTTAGTTCTGACTACAGCAGTTGTTTTAGTACAATGTATTCAACTTATTTATTTGACACCGATTGTAAAACAAGCTATGCCAACATATATTAACTACCTCAATGACTGCTCCCTGGAGTTATGACCAGTAATCGCGCATTGAGAACGGAATGTGGAGGTGGCAGTCAAATACCGCTACCGGGATTCGAACCCATGATCTCAAAGTTTGGAGTTTTATCCTACACCGCGGCGCCTCTCTTAATACAGCAGTTGTAAAAAGCTAAAACTTTTGATTTAAGATAAGAATGTACAACACTATTTTTCTTTAGTACCAATGAAATGTCTTACAGTTCTGAACAGTGTACTTCTATTATTCTTACTGACTAGCCATTATCTTGATATGCTTGTTGATTCTTTTGAATGTGTTTTGTTTGGAATTGTACATCAAAACACAAACACAGCTGTTACCCTTTGGTATCGAATGTAACGAATGACGGAGACATGGAGCTGCACGTTACCCTGCGAATGTAAACAAATGTCGTCAGATGTAGTGCTGCCGATGATCATTACATATTAATCAGACGGAATATGGCATGAAAGTATGTTTTTATTTTCATCCTTTTATTAGATTGTTTATAGTCCAGACCGATCGTGGGATTTCTCCCCTGGTGAACTTGCCAAGACTCCAGTATGATACCCATACATACTGGTACCTAATAAATTTTGAAAATTTAGGGAGTTTTGTTTACCCAGTCAGTATTGATTATAATTGTTTAGCCAAATTGTGTAAAATGCCAGGAGCCCAAAGATAGGTATGCGAGCTTGCAGATTAGACACGCGTTGCCAGCGTACATTGGTGCTTGAATCACTGTAAACTTGGTTTCTTTATTTGGTGTAATAACGTTGTTACTTATTAAAAGACGGCCAAGTAATTTATGTATAGTTTAATATACTAGTTGACTTATTGAAAGGCTAATTCTTACTTAACAAAATTTGAAATATAAGAAGTTTTATAAATTCTGACAAGTGTAAACATTTATTCAGGAAACAATTACAGTAATATTCATATTGTTTTATGTTTTTTAGATAGATCCCAATCAAATGGCCGTTGTAATTATGTATTATTATTTATTTGTTTTCTAAACAATTTATTTGATAAAAGAAAAAAAACTGTCATTTTGTTACGATACTGTGTATTGCTGAAAAAGTTACTCACATGCCAGAAAGGTGGTAATAAGTGACACAATCAGTTTGCTTAGCAGCCGGTTGTCAACTTCATCCTTACCGGGCTCTATTACTTTGTCATTTGCATTTTTATACATCCTTTCTTTCTAAATCTCTTACAATCCCTCTGTTCGTTCAATTTATTTCACTCTTCTTCGTCTTTTTTATCATTTATACATATACTTACTGTTGTTAGTATAATATTCATAATTTGTTAAATATATATGTTATATCCTAAGAAATATACATCTTATCAACTCGCCTTTCTCTCTGACATCATACATTCACTTATTTTCTTTTTTCTTTTTTTTTGTTACGTCTTATTTTTTGCTGATCTACAATGTATTTATATACACTATATCATTATACACAAACGCTCCCTTCACAATCTTTCAATTGATAAATTTACCATTCTCGTTTCTTCTCTCATTCATTGTGTTTTATGTCACGGCTTAAACTTTGGTTCGGTCTTGTGTCATACCATACCCGTTGTATTTTGTATTAGCCTTATAATATTCCTTTACTAAAGTATATTATCGAAAATCGGTAACGATTTTTTTTTGGAAAAGGATAGTATAAGTCTCTTTGTTCTTCTGTTAATGTGAAGGTTGTGTCGTAATTTTTCGTCATACTGTTATCGAGGTACTCTTCCGGCTTTCTGTTTTTAAAACCAGTGCCCTTCTTTTATTCCGTAGAAGATTCTTGTATACTTGCAATTATTCAAGTGAATCTCTTTTCACAGCTGTTTCCGACTATTCTACAATATAATATATAATTTTGTTTATTTACAGTACATGGTCACAAGGTTCTACAGTATTTCCATCAAGGCGACGTGATGTTCAAAATAGTTCCTATCTTAATTGTTTGTTGTAGCCGATTGGCTGCTTAACGAGTTTAATTCTGATTGGTTTATTTATTTCCGAGTTGCACAGGTTGAGTGTGTCACTATGTGTTACTTGTTAGATTTTCATGAAAGTAAGTTCATTCTGTAGGTTATTAAAGCCGCCATACACATATTTAATTTACTTTTAGTGTCGTTATTATTGACAATGGTATATATCAAAGAGCGCATGTAGGTGGCAAACATTCATAACATTTTCTACCCGATAGAAATCTTGAATTTAAATTGATGTTTTCTTTATATCATCCGTAGGTGATGTTTTCACCTAGTACTTCTGTTAGACAAACTACCTATCGTATTTGGTAATTTACCGGTAACAATTATGTTTAATAGCCTGTTTTCGCTTCTCTCCCCCGCACCCTAGGGAGTGCGTCTGATCTCTGGTCTGATTAGCTTGATGTGTATGAACGCATTTCTATCCGAGAGATACCGAATATCCATAGAAACGAGCTAATCGACTTGGTTCTTAAAGTTGCATTCGTGTCCTTGAGTATCCGAATGACCATAGTTGTCAGAATGAGGTATATCAGTTATACCTATTTCGCATACCCTGATCGAGCCAGTTTTGAGTATATTGTATATATTTATAGCAGTTACTGCTACAAATGTGGTGTTATAAAAGGTTCCCGAGATCGGGTTAATTACTGGATCTTTCAGCATGTGAAGGCGGCATAATTTAACTGTGTATTCTATATTGGCCAGATTTGACGTTCGGCGACTGGCCGTATGGAACACTTTGTGCCAAAGATTAGGGTATCTACACCCTCTTAACCCCGGGCGCTACGCTGGTTCCCCATGCAGGGGAGCGCTGGACCCTAATCCAAATTTTTCAAATTTTATTAGTTACTTGTATGAAAGCATTGGCGACACACGAACCCGGCCAAAATAACAACCCTGTACTCCCATAACTCAATATGGCCCTTATCAAGCCAGAGATCGAGTCTGAAACGAGGTTGCGAAGTTTGCTAGACTGAGCCGTCTGGCACCAGCCCGAGCCCCCGACTGGAGAAGAGTAATATCGGCGAAGTTGATCCTAGAGCCTGATTGCTAGCAAACCATTCGTGTACCGACTAATTTATGTTAACCATTCTTAGTTTTGTGAAGTCATTATATCAAAGGCAATCCGAAAGTATGACTCTATCCTAAACCATATTTTTTTGATAGACTTGAAGACCTTAATCCTTACCTAGCCTGCTATTCTGCTGGGCGGATCCATTGATACCGTTTTGTTAATACATACGAGGCCTAACTTCGATATACAGGTTCGATTCGAATTCATATCTGTTAAAATTATGCGGTTGGCACAATAAAGATCTACCTAGTAAGCGCGTTTAAAGTTTATCTTAATTAAAAACGGTTGGCACTATATTGTTTTAATTTTGTTGGCGGTTTTTGGTAAATTGTAATGTGGCGCTCTTTGCGATAATCTGGCGCGATTTGTTTGTCCGGATTTTTGCTGCCGTCCGCGTATATCTGAACATTGCCGGTAAAGCTCGAGTCAATGAACCTATTAGCTATTGCAATATATTAATTTTGTCGTCTGCTTTGATGATTTTTCCAACCAGATCTAAAATAATGTCTAAAAGTTCTATACGCGTAAGCAATTCGTATGATGATGGTTGTTTCGCAGTTATTTCAATAATGATCCTGAATTTGATGCGTTTTGCTTCATTATAATGAACCATAAAATTGTTCTTCATTTAGCTATACAATATAGTTTGTACAGATGTGAAGTCATGTGCGCGATATATGACGATGTTAATATCTAATCATCTTAAACGGACAAATATCTATAGAAGGTACATGTATGTGAGTTGATGGAATTAAACAAAAACATAAATATATCATAAACACTCGTGTATGACATATTTTGAAAACAACCTGTCTGATTTCTATATCATTTAAGTATAAGCGATATACTAGTAAACATACTTATTGTTGTCTAAACTACTTGTCCTTTTCATACTACTACTATTACTAATAAAAATAACAATAATGATAATAAATCCTTTATTTCACGAAGGTTACACACATAAAAATATAATTGTACAGACAGGAACCCAAACATGGCATGCATACGTTAAGTAAACAATAATCGCAAATTGCGAAAAGCCTACCTAACTTAGATTGATACAGGCTGACTGAAATATAAAATTACACAAAAATGTCTTTTCAGAAATAATTTGGCCTTAGCCAGGTTATGAGACACGACTTTCACTTTATATCCTCGTACAAATGAATGATGAAAGTGTGCTGTTTTTTCCAAATGATAGTAAATTATAGATTTTGGGCTTACTTTTAACAATGTATATATTGCCATTTTAACCCGATTCATTTCATATTTATTAAAGCGTCAGGAACAACTACTGGACAGTTTGACAGTGGGCTGTGTCAGTAGAAGCATCAGTTGTTACCTTAAAGTGGTGGTACTTTGTTATCTGTTTCAATGACTTGAAATAACGCTTCAGCTAATCCCTCCACTCATACAAAAGCACCGGTTTAGACGGATCTCCAATAAGCTTCGCAACATTATGCCTACTCTTTCACGACTCTGTGATCAGCCATTGTCTCTGCATTACTGTTTCTTCCTCTGACAAAAACATTTTTTTTTAAAAAGATATCCAACATTTAAACATATAAACATGTATGATACTGATTTTGGCTCAATCCTGAATATTGTTATTGGATATTGTATTTGTAAATGCGTTTATATATAAATAAATAATGTTTAAACTAACCAGAAATAAAGCATGTATAATTCAACTTTGAAATCAGTTATAGCATCGTTTTACTCTTATAAAGAGTATTTACCACTCTTCTTCCCATTGTTAAAATTATGACAGATACTGAATATTTTATAACGTTTATACTTTACAACTCGGTCAGTAATTTAAACACTATGATTTACTATTTTTCGCAGTCGGGAGTACATTTCTTTTGAACTATTGTAGTGATGATATCTGTGGCTGGATACTCATTTTCCTTGGAATATAGTTTTCATATATACACAGAAGGCGTTGGTTTTCTAATTGTTTCTTATTGTAACAATGTGTTACATAGATACATTAAAATAGATTTCTTATTATAAAATTATTGAGATGTTTCATTGTTATTTTATATGAACACTCAAATTGTCTTGCAAAAGGCAAATATGTACTATTATATTTACTTCCTTTTTATTTTGGTATTGTTGAATTACACAGGCTTCCAGAAAAGTGCCTGTGTGCCTGACCTGGTCAAGTAAATATTTGCTGCTGTCTGACCGAATGTCAGGCATTTTATGACATTTTATACAGTAGTTTCTGTTGTTCGGTCAGGCAAAAATTGCATTGGTCAGGCAAATGTTTGTGTTTGCCTGACCAAATGTCAGGCCCTGTTAAAAACTGTTTAGGAAGACTGAATTACATCCTGTTTGTTTAGGTATGTAACAAGAATAATACCTTACCTGTTATAATATAAACAATATATATAATAGTCTCCCTGTAACTTATTTAAGTCTATATGCTCGCTATATGCAGTTAAAAGCTCCGATTGAGCAAGCCACCTTTTGTAAGCTTGGCATTGTAGGCACAACTCAGCAACAGGTTTACTAATGGTGATGCAGTCGAAACTGTGAACAAAGACCACTGTTGGGAAGCTACAAATGTGGTCTTTGTTTGCAGGTGGTCTTTATTCACATGTATTTCTTATGTAGATGAATATTGCACTGTGATCTCCTGCTGGTCTTTATTCGGAGGTGGTCTTTTACACAGGTTTGACTGTATATGGGCAATGTTAATGCCTTCCTCGCTGAAATGATCTTAGGCTTACACTACGAACTGAAATGTCTTTAGCTGTAACTTCGTTAGCCTATATCACTATCTGATTCATCTGATGGTAACACAAGAACACTAGACTCCTTGAAATTTGGCAATCCAGCAGGCAATGGAGGTGCATTAACACGTGTATTTACATATGAATATTTTAAGTATATCAATGTCTTCATATGCTAGGCTGTGCTTGAGTTCATGTCTAATGTTACCATGTGTACGAGATGTAAGACATTCTTTATCTAGTGATCACTAGGCTATAGCCTGTAACTTTTATTTCAATTGAGTGGCTGAAACAGAGTTTCAGTTTTACGGCAGACTTGCTTTCAATGGAAGGTGTTCAACTCGTTTCTGAGTTTTGTAGGTTTTTTGGCTTAAGGTCCTTGACCTGTAAACTTATGGGCAGATAGTTGTGCTTTGATCCCAAAATCAAGTTCTGCTCGTGACAATTCCTTGCAGTCTCTCTTTGTTTAATAATAGTCTGAAAGTCAAGTATCTTGCTACATGGCTACCTATACTATTATTTACAACCGAATGTTTCTTTGCGAGAACGATTCAGTGACAAGAACTCTTTCTGAACATCAGATGATATCTCAAATTCAAAAGCAATACACTCAGAACTGTCTTTTGCTGCATCAGACTCAAAATTCACCTCCTCCGCCAGATATGTTAATTCGTTTTTATCTAAATCTGTACAGACTGGTTAGATCTAGTGGCAAATCATTTTTGAAATATAAGTGATTTACAATGGCCAATTCTTAAATGATTGTGTCATTTTGGTAAGGGAACAGTGCTAGCTTTACTTAAAACCTTTCTCGACTCATTTCAACTATTTGTACTAACTAATTCATTTTAAATTGAAAGGTTATTTTTTCTTTGTTGCCGTTGCCATAAACAAACCGTAGTAACAAATCCACTTCCTTTGATATAAGTATTCAAAAGAGATTACGACCCAACTGTTTTGAGACACACCGCATGTTTGGTGTTCAACCCGTTTACAGTTGGACGCTATGCTTCCCTCTTTGATTGTGTCTGACGGAAGAGGGGGAGGACTCTGTGATGGGCAGTTTTTAAATCCCACTGGGACGAAACTGTTTTGATTTCTGTCCTCTGGCCTGTTTCGTCGGGCCCTTAAGGGTGTTTCTCTTGGTGCTCTGCCTTCTGCAAAGGCATTGAGTACATACGTTTTTTGGTTCTCAAGGTTTGCTTTTTATATATTTATACTTGAGCATATTTTTGTGTTTTACATACCATGCCTTTTGTTTCCATTGCGTGTGTTAGAGATTCACCTAGCAGGGATTACTTTTATTTACACTGTCCTGTGACTTTGGAACATGGTGGGGGTAAGAGTGAGGTTGGGTGCGCACCATAAACCGGTTTAAGCTCCCCAGTGGTGTTTTTGCCACTGACCGTTCCAAGGCGGTGCCCCACTGTGTTCCTTTAATTGTTCGTTTTGTCCTCGTGTGGTTGCTTTGTGTGCTGGTGTGTGTTGGTGGTGTGTGTGTGTGTGTGCATGGTTGTGTGTGTGTGTGTTGTGTGTGTGTGTGTGTGTGTTTGTGTTGGTGGTGTGCGCTTCTGGGTGCTGTGGGGCTCGTTTTTGGGGGGCTGCGTTTTTGGTAAGTGGCATTCCTTGTTTGATATTATTTTTGCTTTTTTCCACTTACGGGTTGAAAATAGATCGCTATTTCGTATACTTTAACAAAAAGTATATATTTTGAGCGTTTAACAATAAAAACATCATAATCTTACCTCCATCTTTACCAAGCGATGAATGTCACTTCTAAATCATCGAGAAAAATAAGACTGAATCGAAAGTGTTTACATGTCCTCCATGTTTGATCAGAAGTCACGTGAATTCGCACCAATCTATCGATTTTAAAGTTATATTTTGTCGCGATATCTAATAAAACTATTTAAATACACGTTCGTAAATTATGACGTCATTGCACATTTTAAATGGCCTTCACATACTTTGAAGTGAGTGTTATTTTCGACTTTTCCGGTCGGTGAAAAGTTTCGGATTTGTATTTTAAATGATTTGTTTTAATTGAATGCATTAAAGGGTGCGACAAACTTGCAAGACCATCGTTTTAGTGATTTTACGTGAATTATTTGAATGAATTTAACTTGTGTTCTACGTAACTTTATGTTTACTTAACATCCTACTGTGATGAGATCTTCAAAGTCGCAATAGATGGAAAAGTATGTATTTTTTCATATAGAACGTAACAGAATTCTACACAACAAAGACAATTTGAGTTTTGCTTTGAATAAACTGTACAGGCCGAGCCTGAGTACATTGTTGAGATGTCTAGACAGTTTAAGATACGATGGAAGAAGACAGATACACCATTGCCGAAAATGCAACCTAGGCCTATACAGTTTGTAGATGTATACAATGTTTTCTGTCTTTATTCTCAATTTTGCCGCAAAAAGTCAGTATTCTATTTGAAAAAAATACAAAAAGGAGGATAACTAAGAGAAGTATCGGCAGCCATATAAACTCAGCGAAAAAAAATCGTACATTGTATCACTTGTGGACATAGTGATAGAAACATAGCGCTACTCAGTTTATTGTTTGTTGGAAAACTACAAGAAATGAAAAAGTGGGTACAAATAAACAGTGTGTACAAACTCAATATGGTTTATACATAACACTCTATCCTTTAATCAAGCTTGAAAACAAAAATATTGTAGTTGGCACGACACAGCGTGTCAGCTTTGAAAATCATGTTTAAATAATTTCAGGAGTTTTCCTTAAACCCGTACATTATCAATCATTGAGTAAAGAGGAAATTAATAAAGGTTTACGTATACACAGATTTCAGTGAGCTATTGTAAAGAAACAAACAATTAATCAGATCTCATCATTCCTTATGTTAATGTCTCTACGAAAAAACCAACATAACAACAACAGCAAGTATCGGATTTACAAGTTAAAATGGATTAGTTGCGTGAAATGAATTCAAAAGATTTAGTTAAATAATCATTTTCAGCTGGATATTGTCGTAAGATATATTTCATATTTTTTTAGTTATTATAATTCATTTAATGATATTGATATCAGAAGAAGCAAGTCTTTGCATCAAATTTATCGCGTAGCATTACAGTTCACAGCTTACCTCATAATGAATAGCGTGTTCTTACAGATGTACCTGTTGCGAAAACCGGCCTAAAGACGAAAAAAATTAAAGTTGATGTATCAAACATATGATTTAGTCAATATTTAGGAGAATCAGAAAAAAAAGTGCAGTACTTAATCACGGTAATGGCCACCATTTTGCATGATGCGCTGAAGTGTATTCAGTGTTAGTCAGATACTTAAAAGATTATAAATTACTAATGTTTGTAAAAATATATCGACATATTTCGCCAATGGCGGATCCATATTGACAAGGAAGAATATCAAAATGTTCAATGGCATGCTTTAAGAACAGCCGTCAATGTTATTGCAATCTGTAAAGAGGCATTTCTGTAAGATACATCGCCCATCCGTTTACCATAAAATGTTCCAGTAAACATTTGATACTAAAATTTAAAAAAATGTTTTACCCCACTCACCAAGTCGGTTTCTTCAGACCACTTGTCATTACTGTACAATGCAAAATGGCGATGCTGTAATGCAACAATTGTCGTAGAGGTAGCTTTTGGGAGGTTATGGCAGTTTGTGGTCCATAACTTATTTTGCACAGTATATTTTATAATAATCGGCCATGTAAATCAAAGGGCAAAGTGCTGCAGACCGATGACACTAATCATAGGTGACTCACCTGGTATACTTTACAATAATGTTACCGCACAACTTAAAGTACGTTATTAGCTCTCGTTAACACTCTCGTAGCTCGTTCAAGTATCAGCCGGAAAAAAATTATATGCCTCAAAAATTATCTGAACATCAACATATCAATTTGCAAACATCCATTAAAAATGTTCGTGGGTTTGGATTTACGACACTTGCAAGATCAGTCATGACTAGTCGTGAAGACTGGTCGTAGAAAATCGAATAGTGGGTAACGATCAATGCGATATTCTATTTAGTTTTCAGTGTGTTTGTCTGGGGAAATATAACGACGTTTTTTATAACCAAATTAAATAATAAATCTACAGTCTTTAATCTGGAACAAAATTAATGATCTTGTTTCACATTTAAATACATTTTGTACGCAAGATTATATATTACTTTCAGAAACACGTAGCGCAAATTTCTCAGTTTTCATCGAATCGCATATAGGTGTACACGCAAAGAAAATTAATATTAAATAATTAATAATTTGAAGTTCACCCAACACGTATCCGCATCTTTTAGTGCTAAAGCAAGTAAAACGGAAATGTAATGTAACCTTTGTCACATTTTAGAAACAAACTGTATCAAGCGTTTTCTTTGAATAACATAGCTATTAAATAATTTATTTTATATAGCAAAGAGAGGTAATATTATGCCTACAATTTATTGATTAGCGTGATTTTTTTTGTTGAAAAGGCTTTCAATCATCAAACATTGCTGGTTTCATATAGAATCACCCCCACAAATCCGGCCTATATTCATGAGAAAAGTTTATAGTCAACATTGTTTTGCAATTTTATGATTTGATACGAATAGGTAACCTATACAGGTTGTAAGAGCGATGAAAGACCTACACGCCAATGCATTTTTCTTGAAATGTAATTGCACTAATGAGCAGTTACCACGAGTAAACCGTTGGGAATCCGTATAAAATATAAATCCTTTTTGGAAACGGCTTTCCATAGTTATACGGAACAAAAAGTAGCTTTTCGTCATACAACCATCTTTAATAATACCGCGAAGTTTAAAGTTCAGAAGCCCAGGATTTGCAAAGGTAATAACGATTAAATCTGCCCGGATCGGAATATGGTAAATAGAAACAATGGAGTCTGTATTGAACGGCTAACAATGAACGTAGAGCAGCGCTGTTTGAGAAAAGAAGGTATACGGAGTTTGTTTTAAAGAAGTGTTAAAATTTAATTAATGTTTTAGCTAAACATTTGAATTTTTGAATTCATTTCAAAAGCCAAAAGGTGCTTACGGTACCCAGTAAATAGTTTAATAGGCTATTTTGTTGTCTGAATGTCTTAATATTATTGTATTTAAAAGTAAATGACATTGAAACGAGAGCTGTGTAAAAGGAGCTGCTTCGTTACTATACCTGTGAATTTGTACACAGATGTAAGTTTACACGTTATAGACACTGACATATTGTTAGATCCTTGTTCTTTTTAATGCCACATTCCTATGAGTTTTAGTGTTTTGAAATCATTTTTATAGTCGATCA
The DNA here is from genome assembly GCA_022818135.1 of Saxidomus purpurata. Taxonomy (NCBI): domain Eukaryota; kingdom Metazoa; phylum Mollusca; class Bivalvia; order Venerida; family Veneridae; genus Saxidomus; species Saxidomus purpurata. The sequence continues at coordinate 324,282 of JAFMSR010000021.1, read as the reverse complement.
AAATATAAAGAATGGCGGCTTAAATAGAATATCAGTATGGCAAGCCGTTGTCGTGTTGTGTAAAGATTGCTTGTCGTATCAAGCTCATGTTTGTAAGAATAGCCGATTTGGCTCAAATAAGGCAGGAATATTATGTTAGGATAAAAATGCAATCCGTTTCATGGAAAGAAAGACTTTACATAACAAACTCTATTAACCAATGAGGTGTCATTGGAGTCAGTACAAAAGTTTGTTAGACCACGTCCTGAGCACGAAAATGTTGTTTTCAGAATTCGTCACCCTGACCATTATGTACTCAAAGGCAAAAGAAACGCAATTACGCATATTTCTTTTTGTAACCATGAGCACCATCATTTGTTCTGTTTTTAAATTATTTGTTTAGAATTTGAAAAGAAGTTTTCAAAAATGTATAAGTTTACTTCCTTTCTACATGCAATAAAAAGATAAAAAACATTTGAAGACTGTGATAAATGAAAAACTAGCTTTTGTCAGACACTACCTTAATAAGCATTGGCAGTTTCTGTGCCATACTATATATACACGTTTAAAAGGGTGTGAATTCAAATTGTTTCCGTTACTGTCAAGCAAGTACGTATGATCCAGAATATTTTTTTTAACCTTACTTTATCTTTTGTTGTGTTTTCTTAAACATAAACCAGCATCTCAAACTAAAAGAATAACAATTTGATCGGTACAACATTGATATAAATTGAAAACAAAACCACCAAATAACTCAGTCAACAACATTTACAAACCATCCGGAAAAACTGTGACAAGTTTATAGGATATTTGGCATTGCCCTGGACGTTTGGATTTGGCTTGCGATTGTCACGTGATTAGCGTCTTATGGCTCACGCATGGCGACTAAAACATCAAAGCTTTTTCTTGATTTAGCGACAGATAGATCACGAGTCAGAGTTTGTCAACTCCAGAAGTTAAACATTCAAACATCTGACCGTGATATATAACACGATAAATATTAAGCAAATACCTAAGATATGAACATTAAAACAGTGATTTATCGCACGACAAATAAGGAAATACCTTGAATATTTTTATTCCAACATACACATGTAGTAATGAGCAAAATATTGAAAGAGCACTACTTGAAGACCTTTAAGGAATGTTAGCTGCTGGAAATCACGTATAAATACATTCATGTTATACATTGATAATCTATTAGTAGGAACCATAAAATTAATCCGGAAGCAATCATTTATAACCCCTATTTGAGGCATTTTATTTCCATTCCGTTCAATTTGGTAACGTAATGAACCAGAAAATTAAGCGCGCACGAGATCATCGTGTGATAGAAATTGTTGTAAAAGCAAACCCACTACATCTGTTTCCTTTGCGATAAATTAATTTCCATCATCGTGCGTTAAATGTATGTTTGTGACATCGAACTGATATGCATAAAATGTTATTTTAGCAACCTAGTTAACCGCATCGAACTTCATGAATATTCAATGGCACATGAATGAGTACAAATGAGTGTTATGTCTTTTTCTTACATATTGTGGTTATTGAAGTTTAATGTCATTTTACTGAGGTTGTCATCATTTTTAATAAGAACTTTCTCCGTTTCGCGCGTCAAACTGCTTTTTACTGCAAAATATAATCAATATCAACACTTAAATTGAATATGCATGTATAACAACAGCTGCTTATAATGAAGGCATTTATGTTGATAACACTCAATCGAAACTATTATGTTAATAATAATAACCGAATTTAGTAAGAAGGCACATTCATTTTGTGTAATTATGGTCCCTATCTCGATTAGAAAACCCCGCAATATTGGACACAAGAACGCGAAAACAGATACATGTACATATATATTTCCTTCTGAGTTCAAAAGCTGTAACCCGTTGCCCTATAATAATTGTATCACAGTATTTCACTATCAGGACAAACTGCTTAAGTTAGTATATACACAGAATATATTTTGGGAAGGTTTCGCCGAACTCTCGTCGATTTTCATTGTCTACCTGATACATTACAAAGTGACGACAATAGTCAGCCTTTTCCTAGTAATATTTCAAGTTGATGCATTTACAAAAAAGTTGTATTAAAATCTGTACCATCTTTTGTATATTGGCGTTCTCAGATACTGCAGTTATGACGTGTTCGTAGGAAGAAACAACACTTAAGCGTCATTCACGAGTTATAGCAATCGAAGTTTTATTAGTTGCGGGCTTGAATTATAATTATTTTCCGTTTGTGTGTACATCTTGTATTATCATAATATTATATATAGCATTTGCACATCCCTACAACTCCTTCGCACATGACTTCTACAAGCTATTGCATTCGAAATATATGACAAAGAATTAAGAAGTAACAACCAATATGTATCGAGAGAGATAGTCTTTACTTAATCACCATACGTTTTGATTTTCCTTTCAAAATTTTCCCATTTTCTTATTTACACAATCTAAATGTCTTCTTTCACCCTTTTTTCACTCGGAATCCTCTAAAAGTTTTATTTCTGTTAGCAAACAATGACTCCTCGAGACAGAATCTAGATGTTACTGCATTTATGACAAATTCTTAATCGTTTACGTCCTGATGTTTGTATCAAGACATAATTCATTCACAACTCCCATATTGTTTTGAACCAAAGTCCAAAGTCGTTTGAATACCTCTTTTAACATATGCTGTCCTGGAAAAATCATTCAAGAATATCAACAAACGATAAAAATGCAAGACTTCCGCTTTGCAAGTAATATAGTAAATTGTATATACATTTTACTCTGATTTTGTTCATGTTGAATAACCTAAAACATCTGGATTTTTCTTAACTATATCTTCAGTTGTCTTCGGATATGATGTGTCAGTATTGTCTGTGCATAAAATGAAACAAGGATGCGATTGATTCAAATAGTGACATATATAAAGAAAACACTTTGGTTCTCCGCCTTCTTGCTTTCCAGTTCGCTTGTTTTCTAAAAAATGCGAATATATTGCTGGCTTCTTTCCTGAAGACGCATTTCCTATTTTATAACATTCATATCGTTATTTAGAACTATAGTCATATTCGGTGTTTTTAATATTTTTGACATAAATTTAAAAATCTTTAGTCTCAGATTTTTTTTTTTGGGGGGGAATTTAATTTCTGTCATCACGTTTCTTTAAAGCGCCACTATACGACATTGTCCATTTGTCTTTTCGACAGTCAACATAATTATCTTTTCAATAAATCATTCATAGTTTTAAGTAAAATTCGTGTGGCAATTATTTTTTATAACGATTACGAGGATTACCCTAAACAAGATGTAATTTTAATAATGTACTATACAATCATTTTATTATCTTTTCTCGGACTTTAACTGATTTTGTAAAGCTATCGATGATTCGTCAATTCGTCATATTGTTTTTATCTACGTAATAAGTATTCAATAGTTTGCCTTCTAAAGTAGTTGATGTTCGGATTTCAGGTGTAAACTGTCTTCCACCTGGTCCGTAAGTCATTATTGCTCGTATTGCACTGACGAATGAAAAAAAAATACAATGTGAAGTCAGCACGTTAGTAAAACAATTTTAGAGTGAATAAAACATCGAATCGTATATCGTATCGTGCATCGGGAATCGTGTATCGTAAATCGTGTATAGTGTATCGTGTATAAGTTTATGGTGCACGTTGCATGAATGATACGATATGATACACGATATACGATTGACAAAATACACGATGAGCGCACGCATGTTATACGCACGTTACACGCACGATATACGCAAATTTTGACAACTGTTACGTTCCGACTACTGTATATCACTGTGAGGAGTTTAGATGCGTAGTAATCTAATCACGAAGGCCGAAGTGCTGGATGATTTATAACGAAGCATCTAAACGACCACCAGAGATATACTAACCGGTACATCACTCAAATGTAAACTGCATTTCCACTCCAACACGTTAGTGTAAACAAACAAATGTTTTAATGAGGTACTATTTACTGCACTACCATGAACTCGCTTCTTTGTACTCGTAGCATTCGATGCATTCCCTGCTTTCCGTGGGATTTTTTCTGTTCTTTTTTACTGCTCCATTTAAACACTATTCGTATTAATTTGTTGTTGATTGACATTACATGCGAAACCGGAACTGTAGCAAATTTTACTAAGATTTGTTTAAATCACGTGACTTCATTCATAACAATGCCAATTCAAGCGTATTAACGCACACTCAGAGATGGTGTGTGAAAATTACGCGGGAGGGAATTTCAACAGCCAAAAATAGTTCCGGACGTCTCGAGTGATATATTTTGTTAGGTATATCACACTCAAACCTTCATCCTAACGAACTTATTTGTATAGACTCCGGTGATTGTAATTAATCTTATAATTGTTCATGCCTATTTCAATGGTAATACTGGTGAGGAACGGACATAATTCATGAAGTTATATATGTAAAAGATTAACTTACTTTCTTTCAAAGATAATATAAAACACATGTTTTATAAGAGATATATTTGTAAAGCACATCGCAATATCGACAGCGAGTGATACAGTTCGTATCTACACTGTGTTTGTGACAGGTTAAAGTTGAACTCTCTACATAACAAAATGTGTTTGCTATGACTCTAATTTGCATTCCTGCGTTATTTAAATTCGAAGGTCACGGCGTTTCTTCGGACACGATATGTTGATTATTGTTTCAAACAAACCAGAAAGTATTTGTGTTAGTATAAGCAAATTTTCGATCGACATCACTTTATACATATATTAGTATGCTAAGCGTTCGTTTAAACTTGTGAAGCAGAGGTAATGCAGGTAAACCGGAAGGGGGCGATAATCTTTTATAATCAAGTTTTGTTTTCTAGGTAAGTCGCTTCCCAAAGAAAAAGAAGCCTTAATGACAACCCGTCTGTATAGAACACTTCTTGTAGCAGTATGTATCAATCAAGGTACGTAATTTGCTCAATTCCATTCAGAAGACACAGTAAGTAGTTATGAAAAATATGTGTGAAATATCTTACAGTAAGGAGTAGTTAAACGTAGCAACAGTGATGAAACCGCGAACTGCCAAACTTATTGAAAACACATGTATCATGATATTGTTATAAGGTGACGCCTGACAAAAGCTTAAATTTTATTCCAACACGAGTGATTGCGTTTCTTGTATAAACGTATAAGGAACAAGAGCTGTCGCTCATAAGTGACGAATGCCCCCGAATATGGTTCTTGTATTTTGCACTACTATTCATTGCCAAAATTACCCATATTCCAAGTTTGGTATAAAATCACTGCATCGTGAAGCAAGGTGATCTGGCAGGCAATTTACAGTAAGAAAGGCAGATAATTCACAAAAAAGGCAATAGAGGGTTATGGTTATTAAGCACTGCAATTTCTCTTAATGCCCACTCTCACTGTATGCAATTTGAACGAATTTCTTTCAGCACCTCAAGATTGATTGCTCCGGGCAAGAAAATGTAAGAAAGGGGGATAATTACAACAAATGGCAAGGTATAGTTATGGGTCTTGCACACTGCACTTCCTCCAATTGTGCTCTATCACTGTATGAAGTTTCAAGTAATTCCCTTTTATACTTTTAGAGTTATGCTCCGGACACGAAAACTCAATAAAGGGAGGTTATTCAAAATAATGCTAAATAGTGTCATGGTTCTTGGGCACTGCATTTCCCCTTCATGTTTTCTCACATTATATGCAATTTAAACTAATTTACATTTTGTGTAAGCTACGGACAAGAAATAGCCACCAGGGCCAAAAATAAAAAGAAGCTTTAAACGACATCTCCTCCTGAACGACTGTTCCGAATTTGAAATATTTTTTTCTGACCGTTTGACCTACAGTTTGTCCTTCGGAGCAGTGGTTCTCAGTTGAGTGTTATAGTGTCATCGTGACCCTCTTGTTATCTTTTCTTATTCTAAAGTTTAAGAAGAAACGTCTAAAATGGAAACGCATAATTTGCTGTTATAATTATTGAAATACTTTTTAAATGTGAACAAAAATCATACTGTAATATAAAGCCACGGGAGAGCTTAAGGCCACAATATTCTTCAGAAATGGTAACATTTAATGATAGAACGGCCACGCAAGTTTGTTAGACTGAAAAGTTTCCTAAATGATATAGAAAGGGCAAATATCTAATATACTTGGACCTTTTCATCTGACAGAAAAGGCAGCCGATAAACATCTCTTAGTATTTTGCATGGATGTGAAAATACTGCCAGTGTTGACATATTCGACGGGTATTTCCGATGACGGTTCGTAAAACATCGGAAGTGCGCATAAACGAAAACGAGGGGTGATCCAGAACTAACCGGACTTTTGCTACATTTTTCTAACTATTTAAAATTTTAATTAGATTTTTCGTACAATTTACAATTATTATTTTCCTATAGACACGGAAAGCAATGTTTTTGTATGTTTCTTGAATAATGTATATATGTATATACATTAAACGAAATTTTGGTGGATGGTCAAGTTAAGACTGAACATCTTGTTTTGTGATCTACTACAAGCTATGCCGTTCAGTTAATTGTAGATCACCCGTATACGAATGATGTCATTCGGAAAACAGGCGAAGATATATTCGGAATACACATGGCAAGGATTTTGTAAACATTATATGGTTATTGGGTCAATCTTTCGTACAAGATATTTTCGCATCTATGCCTCTGTGTTTGTGTTTTAATCAATCATCGTGTATATAATTGATCACAGTATATTTGTGACATAGATTTTGTTTTTCAAACGGAAGAAAGCCACCGTTTCTGAGTAATAGTTGCCTTTATTCACGGACCTATATACAAATGGATTGGAAACTATCGTATTTTCCTACGCAAATCATCCAAGTATCGCGGTCCGAGATTTTTTTGCTAGATGTTTTCATTATAGGAAAATATCCGCGGTTATCCGAATATAAAAATCGCGTTCGACGTTCGACTGTCGTCCGTATTGAAATAGATCGAAGAAAATTTATTAAAAGAATTCAGTTTTAATCGTGTTTTCTCAATGTTTATTGCTCAATGGTTTGTATTTGTCTTTATTTATGTATTTTTGTCGTATTCAAATCTATATCATCTTTCGTAATACGAAATGTTTATCGATTTTATTTCTTGAAAATGTGTTAAGATACAGTTATTTTTCACCAACCAACGAAAACCAATTGCTATTACGATAAATTTTGACGCAATGGACGCCTTATTAAGAAACTCACTAATGTTCACCGGCGTGTGAATACTTGGATTCTAGACAACAAAGTCAGTAATTTTAAAACAGAGATTATTTAAGTTTGGATATACTTGCAAAATACCATCAATTCTGCTGATATAAAAGTATCAAAACCAGTGATAGAGTAAGGAACCTAGAATTTTCGCTTGGATTGAAACATGATGACAACTCACGTTTACAGAAAGAAAGTGTCACTCTGCAGGACAATTGACTGTATGTGCAGTATGAAAGCATACAAAACAACTTGATCCTTGCTAACATCGCGGAAAATGGTCATGAGACGCCCGTGCAAACCGAGGATGAAATCCGGGTTTTTATGACTGTGAAACTGATAATGGCACATGTTTAAGTTGATAAAAATTAGCTTTTAGCGCTTAAATCGTATTGGGACGAGAAACATCACTTGATTTGCGACCGACCGGCGTACGCCGATTACATGACAAGATCACGCCGCTCACGTGACTTAACGTTTTCTGCAATGTTACCGGCTTACCCGGCTAGTTTCTGCGGGCTAGTGCCAAACAAGGACATTCGGCTACAAAAATGAATGCCTCCGTGCCAGGCTTCCTGGTCGCTGCGGCTTCTATCATAGATAAAATAATTCTTGAAGGTGACGATGAGAAATCAATAAAAATATGCACATTTTAGCATATTCCGTTCTCTGATTCCAAACATGCACTTTTCCGCCATTGTGTATTCTTCAGCGCCAGGGTACGCCTATCGAAAACATCGGCGTACGACGTTTGACCCGGTTTGCCTGTGCAACCACGTGACAAGTGAGTTGCCCTTTGACACGTCACCGGCTTTTTCAATCAAGTAGCATCACCGTAAAGTAGAACCCTGCAGGCGTAAACGGCGTATCCAAACAAGTCCCACCAATAATTCCTCTAGTACATCTCCATTCGCCGCATAAAATTCAAGCGAAATTCACATTGTTTAAGGACCAAAACAGTTTTGCGGTCAATCCTATATAAAAGGAATTCTTATTTTGAAAGAAATTAATCAGATGGCCGATAGGTATAATGTGAAGTTTAAATAGAGATCACATACAGATGTTTTATGCGCAATGTCATTACTGCTGTTTGTACATATCATTTTAGCCTTCTGACCTCAGATCACGATGTTTTATCCTACCAAGTAACATAACCAATGACATAAACTGAACATACAGACCAATGTTTCCACATAGCACATTCTGACCATACTAAGGTTTTTTTGCAATAATATAACATGTTTGCATATAGAAAAAAGACGTTCTGACCCCACATAAAGATGTTTATGACCCACCCATGGGCGAAATAGAAGAAACAACTGATGTTTGTTTAAATATTCATGTAATGATTATTACTTTTACAAAATTTAGAGAAGTATTAAGGAATCATTTAGGGGTGTAGAAAGTGGATATTAGAGAGAGTGATCATAAAATTAATCGAGACAATTACAATTAAATTTTGAGATCGGGAGAAGTAGAATTTTTATGTTTTTTATATTGAATATAGAAGAAAATAACAATTAAACGCAATAAGCGCGTGTGCCGTGGCATTATGCTATTGTAAATTTATTTTAAGTTTCATGGAATTATATCCATTGGATCCTTAGTTATGGCTCCGGACGAACGGACGAAGGACAACGCCAAAACAATATCCCTCAGCGTTTGGGGATGTTTAAAAGATGTATTTAAATAGCCGTTTAACAAATCATTGTGAAACATATGAACGGATACTAAATAGAATAACTCAGTGTGCTGGGTTATTAGAAATGGCCGGCATATACTAGCAACATGGCAAAACCAATACAGTAATATAAATATAACCCATATTACTATATATATATATATAGTCATTTGCCTCTTCAAAACATATGACATTGTAAAAGCGCGGTATTGGGGGTAGCGCAGGGTCAGAACAGAATGTTTGTTCTTTCTTTAAGTACAGCGTGCAGAGAGTAGGTGAAACCCGATCTATCTGGTATTTCGAAGCTACTTTCTGCCTAAACCGTTCCTCCAACGGCAGACATAGGGGACGCCAATGCCTAGACATAGCTTCCATTTACATTCACCGTTGGATGAAATAGAAGAAACAACTGATGTGTGCTTAACTGTTCATGCACTTATCTTATTTATCACTTTCACAAAATTAACAGACATATTAAAGTAATAGTATAACATATTTGTTCAAAATATAAACAATCACTAAATAAAGAAAGTAATGTGTTGGGTTCTTCAGAATTGACAAAAAGGGCAGGCATTCTAAGACGCATAGCTTTCCGACATTTCTATTTAAAACACCATAGTTGTAATGTTGGCCAAACATTATCATGTCTGCGCATAAAATAATAATGTTCTGTCTCAAGATAAAGATGTTTGCATTTAAAGTAATGACGTTCCTACACAACATAATTACATTTGCAGATACCATAATGACCTGTACGCGTAAAGTTTAAATGTATGCAGCACACACTTTGCTGTCAATATCTAGCATAAAGGACTATGAGCAGAATAAAACAAAACTGAGCACAACGTTGCAGTAAAGGCGTTACATATTTAATTTTGCTTCACGTGTCGCTTTCTCCGTTTAATGCTTGGTAACAATCTCATATTTAAAACTTAAACACTATGGATATATATAACGTTTTACAATTCAGAAGTATCTCAGCCAGTTTTATAGTTATTTATAATAATCCCTTTTAGTTATACACATATTGTTTTCTATACCCCCGCACACAAAGTGTAAGGGGGTAAACTGGATTCAGCTTGTCTGTCTTTCCGTCCGTCTGTAGACGCAATCTTGTGGACCCTTAATCTCCAAAACCCCTGGTCAGAATTTAATGATACTTAATAGAAATGATAAGTACCGTGCCTACTTGGGATGCATGGTCCATGTTTTTGGTAGCTAAGTCAAAGGTCAAGGTCACAGGGACTCGAGATAGAAAAATAGTGTAGGCTTGTAATCTCCAAAACACCTAGTCAGAATTTAATGATATTTCACAGAAGTGTTTAGTCCCATGTTTAGTTGTGCATGGTCTATTTTTCGGGTCAGTAGGTCAAAGGTCAATGCCGCCACAGGGGCTCGAACTATTAAAATCGCGTGCGCTCTTAAAAATCTCAAAAACCCCTGGTCAGAATTTAATGATACTTCACAGACCTGATAAGTACCATGCCTAGGTGTGCATGGTCCATGCTTTGGGTCACTAGGTCAAGGTCACAGGGGTTCGAGATAGCACAAGGTTTTGCTTCGTGATTCTCTAAAACCCCTGGTCAGAATATAAAAATATCATGCAGAGTCTTGCATGGTCCAAAAATCAAAGCATCAAATGTTACATAGATTGTATATCTTTGTCAGAGCGGTGTTCCGGGGGGGGGGGGGGTGTATTCGTCGCCTTGAGTGATAGTGATAGTTACAAAAAGGTCGCATGTTCTGTTGTATCTTTTATAAAAAGATTTTTGATAAAGCATTTCCATTTTTTCGATATTAGGTGTACTTCAAAGCGACATTATCCTGTCGTTGTCTAAAAGGATTGTGCCAGAAAATACCACTGCTATTCTTACATGTTCAAAGAAAAGTGGGACGCTAGTGGAAACCAGATGGATAAACTCGATGTTTCCAGGCGAAGAGGCAGGATGTGGGCGTTTAGAAAACGTATGCTCACAAACAGGTTTCTTGCTGAACAAAAAATTGTACGAATGTAGCTGTAATGACGATGGAACTTATTCTGTGCATTTGAAAGTTGTCGACCGCTATCAGGAAGGTACCACCTGGATCTGTAGGGAATTTTTTTCTACAAGTAACGCTGTTATCATTCATATAGCAGGTAAATAATCCACAGACTGGTTAGTTAATACCTACGATCTGACTAGAGCTGTTTTAGCTTCTTTGTGATCGCTTAAAGTCCGTCGTATGTCTGTCGTTTGTCATCTGCTCACATTTTGTATAAAAAAGATCCTCCATTATCACTGAATCTTCATGCAACTTTGTCAGAATGAGTATCTTGATGAATTCTAGGCCGAGTTGGAATATAGGTCACCTCGGGTAAAAAAGAGGTCACCAAGTCAAGTCATAGTTGAACTTTATGTTTGCAATAAGGGCTTCATTTTTCATTGGATCTTCGTCAGAATAAGTGCCTTTGTGCAATCTAGGTCGAGTTCGAAAATCGACCATCTCGGATTAAAATCTAGGTAACCAGGTCAAATCATAGAAACACATTATGTATGCAATAGAGACTACATTTTTCATTAGATGTTCGTGTGTCAGAATGATTGTCTTGATAAAGTCAAGGTCACTTTCTAAACTTTACTATCTCGAATAAAAAGGTCACCAGGTCAAAGCATAGAAAAACATTGTGTATGCAATTGAGGCTACATTTTTCTATGGCTCTTCGAGAAACTTTGTCAAAATGAATGAAAATTCTTCTTTTCCGGTAAAAACTATGTCACCGTGGAAAAGTTTGTTACATTTAACACTCTAGGGGGCACAACTGATCCATAATCATCATGAAAGTTGGTCAAAATGATTGTATGGATACTCTCTAGGCCAGATTTGTAACTGGGTCAAATGAGGTCAAAAACTAGGTCTCAAGATCAAATCAAAGGTAAACTTGTTAACACTTATTTGATATTCAATTTGCATTGCAATTGGTCAGAATGTTTGTCATGATGTTTTGAATGAAGGTCACCTGGGGGCAATAACTGGCAAATATTAGAAAAAGCTTGTGAACATGATGAAGCACATTTTGCATTCAATCATCATGAAAGTGCATCAGAATAGTTTTCCTGATGAATAATGCCACACAGGTGAGCCATATCGGGCCATCTTGGCCCTCTTGTTTCTATATGTATCACAATGTTATTCTAAAGGACAGATAATTCAACATCAAGGCTGGTGACCTATCATTTGTATTTCATTTTTTTTTGCACCATACCAAGTTTGAATAAAATCTCCAGTTAGGAACATTTTTGCCCTTTTTAGCACGTCTGTTTCAAACAGATGAGCTAATGTCATAGCTTCCCCGGCGTCCGTCGTCGTCGTTGTCCTGCGTTGTCGTTGTATATTTGGTTAAGTTTTTTGTTAAAATCCACTTTTCTCGGTAACCATTCAAGGTAGAGCTTTGAAACTTCATATAGTCAAAGTGACTGACTTAAAAAAAAAGAATTCGCTAGGGTCAAGGTTACTGTCATGAAAATAGATTTTTAGAATTTTTTATTTTTAAACTGTACAATTTCTACAGGTGACGTTGAAACCTGCTTTAGCGGCATTGCCGCGTTTTCTTGTTCACTATCAAATGTACAATACAAACAGATGAAAAGAATGGTTTGCAAATGCATAATATGATCATGCAGAGGTTCACCTTTAATGTACAAAGGGATTTTCAGTATTATTAATATAAAGTAATTGTTCAATGTTTTCATCTTGTAAATTTCTCGCTTGGATACTACACAGACGAGTGTCAGACACCCGCAGGCGGAGCTTTTGTTATATATAGGACCTTTAAAAGAATAATCAGTACGTCGTTTGCTGTGGCTTTTCCTGGCAAGTTTTACAGAACACCTCGTCAGAATCCAATGAACTGTTGATATCAATACTTCGAAAACAACGAGCTTAAAATTAACGGATCACTTATAGTTTAGTCATAGTTAATGAAACTGCTATGGCATGTGCAAGTGTCACCGCAGGGTTCTGAAAGTCGCCGAAAATGTGTTGCAGTTTCATGTTTTGTTAGTTTTAGTTTATGTTTTATAATGCCGAAAGACGACACGTGCAATGCTCGGTGAAAGTTGGCACCAAAATGGCTTAAACAGGAGTCTTCAAATGTACAATGTGTTGCATAAATCTTTCGGCGACACTTTAACCTTTAATATCAGGCTGGGGTTTGATAAAGCTTAATTTAATGTCATTATTGAATTCATAAAACAGTATTGTTGTGCAATTAAAATCGGTTACTATTCCTGATGATCATGCACTACGATAATCCATATGATCAGTTTAGTGGGGGATAGTGCAAGATACCGAATGCGTCCAATCAAGAGACACCGCCTGGTTATTTTACATGCCTGGCTTAAGGTCTCATCTGAAAGACCATTAGTTATGTTAGTGGAGGAACCTGCGATCCCTGGATTACAAGTCCAGCGCGTTAACCGACGGAACACTAATCTGCTCCTGTGCACGTCCGCCTCTGTGGTCGAATGGTTAGAGTCTCTGACTTTAAATCACTGTAACCTCTCATAGATTGAGGTCATAGAATCGAGCCTTGCTACCGACCATGCCTCTTTATGTGAGAATAATGGCAGTTTCTTACGGAGAATAGGAGTCTAGTACTGGTTCTTCCTAGGGACTATGTTAAGGTAAACTGCCCGCCTGTTAAAATGTCCAGAATACGACGTGGTGCAGCTCCCATAGTAACGTGATGTAATGCCGTTACATAGTTGCGCCGTGAGTTGTTTAATTAATTTAGTTGTCTTTTTGCATTTGAAGTGCATTTTCGGGATTGGCTCGGTCATTTCCGGTGTCGTATGAGATTTTAAAGTCTATGAAATATGTTATTTGTACAAAATTTGTATTTAGTACACATTTTTTACGGAAATATAGTTTCTTTCATATACGGTACATGTACCCAGTCAGACTAGGAGTGGGTAGCCAAATTTTCTTAATTTACATTAGAAAATATAGCTAATAGTCAAATAATGGAATAGGTAAGTATTTAGTTCAATCAAAGTAACCTCGCTTATAAGGAACAGCTTGGGACCTCAGAATATTGTTTCTCATAACCGAGGTTCCTTATATCCGTATGGCGAACTAGTTCCTTGTAACCGATGTTTGTATAACGAACACAATTTGTATAGCGAACATTAGTTTACTGAACTCCAGGCCGAACATGAATTTTTAGTGAGAAAGTTGCGAGTCTAGTACCGGTCCTTTCCTTTCCCAGCTCGACAGCATGATGTGAAAAGGAATAAATACTAATATTAAATATAATTATGTTCATTTTTTTATTATTTTGCACATTTTGTCATGTATACGTACAAGAAAAATATCGCAGAGAACAAATCTATTCAAATTTACATATGAAATCTACACCGGCACTAACGTATGTGTATGTAACTAATGTATGTGTACATGATAGCTCATGACTTCTTGAAGTAATCAAGGATACTCGTTTGAGATTGTTGAGAGTGAATAATATTTGACTCAATATTTAAGAGGTTGCGGAATACCGAGTCGTCGAGGTTGGAATTAACCTCAAAATACGACCTTAGTTTTACAACAGCATCCATAGCATCGACTTTACTGACAAGAGGTGTGTCGTCAGAACTGACGTCGTCGTCCTCTCCACTGCAACAAATTGACAGTAGTGGCTACAGTACACGCAAGGTGTTTTTTCCAATTGTCACCCATCACCGCGATATCCCGCCATCGTGACCACGCGAATTTGGTCACCCAAATGCCCCCCTGAGTCACCCGTCACCCCAATTAGAGTGTCCTGTCGCACGAATCGCGGTGACTAGACACGGTGTTTCGCGGTGTCCACATTCGGGTCGAGACTTGAATATTTGTTGAGTTTTTTTACTGATTAACTTTTAATTATCAATAAAAAAAATAAAAAGATAATTGTAATTTGATGTTTTTCGAAACTCCCAGACGCCCAAATCGTTTTAATTACGATGCCGCTATCAACAAACTAACTAACATACTGTAGGATCAAATAAAACAATCCCGGCAACACAATCAATCTAAAAACTTATTTTATCTATTCCAGACTAATGATTTAATAATCCAAAATATCAATATATTGTTAATGTCTCAAACTGTCTCTTTTTAATGCTACGTGCTCACTAAGATCAAACAAACCGGGCATCGCGGCGGCATTCTTTGATCTCATGACACCTGCGGCTTTATCTTTGATAGAAAAACTTTGCAGTACTTAGCAATAACTTTATTTGGCCATATTTAGATCCCAAGGTTTAGTAACCGTGACCAAGGCCGTGACTGATTTTCGTTCACTATTGTTAACATAAAATACTTATTACATGTACATATATAACCCTTTTGAGTAAATATTAAATCTTCTATCGTCTAGATCTAGTCTTTGTTAAACTTTAATGATAGTATTATATATTTTTTCTTTTTATCGTATCCGTGAATTAACAAACTAAATATCATAGAAATGAAATAAATTTTTATGTAGGCTAATATGAACGCGCATGAAAGTGCCGACATTACTCTGACGTCATCAGCGTTCCGATTTTTAATAATTTTTATTCTTTATGTCTGTTCGCTATAACCGAGGTGTTTTCCATTGAATTTTGTACTTTGGGACCGGAAAATTTGTTAGTTTAACAAAGTTTAAAGTTTACTATGTATAATCATCGTTTTAACGAGTCACGTGACACTTGAAACCGTGGTTTCAGCTTATTTGATTGGTCGTCTCTTAAACTATGGGTTTAACAGACTTTAAACTACGGTTTAAGACTTTAAACCACGGTTTGATAACTATTGTGCAAACGGCACCTGAAACTTTGGGTTTAAGATGTGTTAAACTATGGGTTTAACAGTTAAACCTATAGTCTAAAGGAGCAATGTGCATTTTGCTTGCCATACATAGCGCTTGTTTTACTTTACCATTTTTCTCCGTTACTGCAAGCACATGCGCATTCGATTTAGCACCAAATCGCGTACTGCGCGGTTTATTAGATATTATGCTGACGAATTAACCCGATCCTGACCTTTATGCATGAACATACTCTTCAGCAATTACATCGAATAAATTAATTTCGTGAGCGACTTGTCTCGTAGGGGTATTTCTCGGAATATTGCATTTATACAATCTTTGTATTGTCTTCTTATAATCAACCAGTTGTTAGACACTAGTCCAGCATTGACAGGAAACATGGATTCGAAACATGCTAGCAATTTTTGTTCTAATGAACTTTTTTATACAAAAATATAGTAATGTAGAATGCAAACGACACTGTAACGATTAAACTAGTTCTCATTTTGGATTTTTGTAAGTCTAAGTAAAGCAAAATATATAAATATACCGAAGAAGTTTGTTTAAGAAAGCACCTGAATGGCTTCTGCATATTAACTCATCAAGATAATAGTTGTTGATGGCATTAAATAAAAAGGAGACAATCATTTGTCAAAAGTAAAATAAATACATTAAAAAAAGTTTCTCACGCCAATAACAAATTAGAAACAAATTAACAAGTGAAAACAAGAGATCCAGATTAGTAAGATCAATAAAACAAGTGCGCTATTGACTTGAATCAGTCGACTTGTACATGTTGTGTAGAATATTTTCAACGACATATTTTATATCCGTAAGATGAGAGAAAAATATATCCTCGTCCTTTCGATAGTCAAGAACAAATTCCAAAAGAGACGATTTAAAACATCTGTTTTCCTACTCGTCTGCTATTTGACAGCCACAATTACCTTAAAACGAGAGTAAATGTATTACGCCATCAAATGAACGTCACGAATAGAAAATTAAAATGTCTCCTGTATTGTTGATAAATATTTTCATGAAAACATAAAAAATAACATAAACAACATTTTGAAATGAAAGATCACTAGATATGTCAGAACAGATTTTTTTGGTATTTTTTCTCCTGTCTACCCCACCCACCATTAAAAGAGAACAAACATAATTATTTCCTCTGAGGACTCTCGCACCCAACCGGAAACAGTTCTCTTTCAAGGGTCACAAGATGTTTTAAAATGACATTTGTACCTAGCAAATACTTATTTTCCTTAAAAACAAATGAAAAAGGTATAGGAAATTTGGTTTCATATCACAAGTGATTGTTAAAAACCATTGCCGATACAATTTTTTTCAATTAAACTAGTAAGCAGTGCATTCTGAATTTCAGCGGGAATCCCCCATTGATAAAATGTCAACAAAACACAAATATGAGCGAAACTTCTAGAAATACATCTTTGGGGTTCAAAAGAGGGGTCTGAAGTTAACCAACAAAAAGTAATAAGACAATTTGTTTATTACGTGTTTTGCATAAACTCAACATCAGCAGATTAATATGACATATAATTCGGAAAAAGAGACTGTTTCACGTTAGGATTATTGTCTGTAAACAATTGTCAAAGGTCAGACATGCGCAGTCAAAAATCTCGTGAGAAAGAATGACAGTCATGACTTTAGGACAGTGGAGGATATGTAGGAAATCGACCGTGAAATTTTGTATAAAGGTCAATGGGATCAAGTTAATTTGTCCTTGGATAATACGGACAGTGCAAAGAAGAGATAATAGGCAAAAGTTCAGCATTACCGATACCTTAACATGCGAAAATTCAATGTAGCTAGGAAAAGCTCAACAATTCACACCATACAAAAATTATGTTAAAGCACATTGCTATCCATTGCAAAACCACAGAAGCTGCAAGAGATTAAATTTAAGTACATTGTTTCATACAGATGTATTTATAGGACATAGTCCAAGAGAACACCCACTTTTATTTACTTTTTTGAGCACTGGAAAACAATTTATATCATTACTTTCCTCAATATATGTACTTTTTGGAAACATCCATTTTTTCGCCCATACCCGGGACAACGCCCTTAAATACAAGATGGCCGTCAAGATGTCGGACATTTTTATTGAAAATGACCTTTTTAAGTTATGCTGATATTTTATGGACTTAGCACACTTGTACAATACAACAGAACGGCGTGTCGCGTGCAAGGCCTAGGCCTGTAGCTTAAAGTTCAAAGTCACACCCAGAGATTAAAGGTTTTGTTTCAATTCTATTTCCACTGAATTTGCGAGAAACTTTACAATAGAAAATGAAAGAAAGAGAAAAAAAAAAAATAATATCAAACAGGGAATGCCACGTACCAAAAACGCAGCCTCCCCAAAACGAGCCCCACAGCACCCAGAAGTGCACACCACCAACACACACACACACACACACACACACACACACACACACGCACACACACATGTATACATGCAAATAAATACATGAAGAAATTGTACTTGTATTATATTTTATATCCTTGGAACGAAAACGGAAACCAAGGTAAGAAACCTGTAACTGCGGCACATTTGCACAATAAAAACATATATATGTGAACTATATAAGAGTACATGTGTATTACTCTGCTTAATGAAAATGCTCCAGTAGATTTTAGTACGCCATTATTGAACACATTATTATCTATAATATTTCTAAAACCTGTTAACAATCCAATTATGTTACGTTTACCACCAAGTCATAAGAAAGCATTGAAATCAGTTTCACCGCACAATAAGTAAAGAGTGTTTAACAAACGCATTATATTATGATATTTGTACACGCACTCTAAAATGATATGTCCACATGATGTATTATCAAAATAGCTTTGAAATCTTTTGCAAAAAATAAAGAAACTCACTATAACACTTGGCCACAATTTTGATACAATTACTGAAATGCTTTGACAGAGACGATGCTGACGAGATATCCCCAGGGCTTTAATTTCATTATGCATGATTATATTATTCGTTAAACAAAAGAGTTGTTTCTTCGGTTGGTGATAGCGAATTTATTGCGTCGGCTTTTCGGAGAAAAGGCGATACATAGGGGTCGCTTTATCCCTCCGTCAGTCCGTCGGTCCGTCACAAAAACTTAACGTTCGCTATAACTTTGCCATTTCTTAAGATTTCTTCATCAAACTTTGATATTGTATTGCTTATGACAAACGGGTCATGATTCCGGCAAATTTTGTAAGTCAAGGTCATATTTGACATAGCTATGTCCCTTTTGTACTTAGATTTTGTCACAAAATTATTGGTTATTCTGACAAAGTGTAAGAGGGCGACACATGTATTCTAGTGAACACCCTACAGTCTAGTATTTGTCTATTTAGCTATTGCATCCCAATTAAATAGAACTCAATAAACATATTTGATATCGGCGTTAATGGACATGTACGTTTTCCTGTCAAATTATATTCGGCAAGAAATACGGTAACTTGGAGAACTACGGTGCTTTAAGTATGTCTATATAATTTTTTTGGCGTTTGTATGTTGCAATGTCAGATAGTGTCGATGTTTCTGAGAACCACGGATGTTTGCATCATATTAAGAATATTGCAATATTTAATTATGAAATGACATCCGTTCCAGCGGTGTTCATTGTTTAATAAACAATGATTTGGAGTACTGATACGCAGTAATTAGCCACGAAGGCCGGAGGCCTTCGTGGTTAATAACTGCGCATCAGTACGACAACATATTGTTTATTTGACGATAACAACGCTGAAAAGGATGTTTTTTCGATTCTAACATGACTATATATTACAAAAGGTGAATAAATGCAAAGTGTTATTTTCTACGCGAACGCTCATTTACCGTCATGTGGCGCAATATGACGTCATGTTTACAGCATATCGGTTCCCGCGTTGTTTATGGTTTAATATAACATAATGTTTCTACTCTTTGTATATATGACCGTCAACGCGTGAAAATGTACCTTCGGACATTTGTTTCATTATTCGACAATAATTGTTAAAAAAACCCATAAAATTTACATTTTTGTCACCCTCTTTAAATGCAAAATCAATGTTAAAAACTGACAACCACTATATTTTCCTCAACAGAAACATACTATTGGCTTCAAAATCCTCCAAGACCATTACTATGGCAACAGAGATTTAAAATGATTCTTTTTTTATTTTGGCTATACCTTATGAAAAAAGGCATGTCGTGGAAAGAAGACATGATATAGCTCACCAGATATGATATATATTGAAAGAGTATATAATGTTGCAACCAAAAATAAATGATGCTGTTAGGAAATGATTACCGGAATAGTTTACTGCCGATGTGAATTGAAGTGAGTTTTGACGTCAAATTGTGGTATGTGACGTCATTTTTAGAGTGACAAATGACGCCTTAGGTATACTTTTTTAAACAGTTGTAGTTTTGTATGTACTGGACTTAGGTAACTGAAATTTTCCAATATTGATATTAAAATATTGTTTATTCAAAATATACAAGAAAGCTAGTTTCCAAGTATTTTGTCCGAAGGCCCATTTTCCCGTGTCGCTGGTCATATATATAGAGACAAAATCTTGAGTAATATTAGAGTTTTCATTTATTTTTATCATCAGTCATAATTACGTACTATAAAAAATTGAACCAAAAAAAGTGGTAAAACTTAGTATTGTTTCACACAAGTGTATTTTAATTGTCCCTATGAGAAACAGAATCTTTGGTAAACAAATTAAAATATTCGGATATACATAGCTGTCAACTTGTCGTTCAAACTAAAGGACACAATCGGATATAAAAAGTAAAACAGGTTAAATGTCGTTTAACCCATCATTCTTATTTGTCTGATATGTTTTAATCAAATTTCTTATAACCTTTTTCAAAGATTACCCAAAACTTATTTTCAGTTCCAGTGACAATCGCAATATTATATGCCTCTGACAATGGAACAGTTAGCGAAACCTCTTTGGCAACGTTTACATGTAACACATCTTTCAGTCAACCACCTGCTGAAATACACTGGTACCGTAGTAATGCTTTAACAACCGTAGAAATTGTAAACGAGCATATAACGCGTGCAGAGTACGTGCGGGGAGACAATGTCATATCAATAGAAGAAACACTGAACTACAGAGTCAATAGATCAATCAACGGATGGAATGTTTACTGCAGTGCAACAAATTGGAACAATAATCTTGTTATGTCTAATACGATATGGCTCTTTGTAATTTGTAAGTATATTGTAAAAAAGTTTGTAAATTTTATTTAGCTTTATTTAGTTTTATTCTGTGTGATTTGTCGCTTATGTTGTACAGAGATATGGGACTTGTCTCTCCGATCATTATGACCATCATAGACGAATTGTCTGAACTGAAGCTGGAATTCGAAGTTTAGGTAAAAGGTTAAATAGAACAAATCTTTGAAACTCATAAGTCAATGCAGCATATCAACTGCGCAGTAAACAAGGAAACAATATTAAATCATAATGTCATATGTTCATTGAATTTGCATTATGTTTTTGCATTTTGGAAACTCTTTACATCTCGTTTGGTGCCATGCGTCGTCACTGATTTTGTTATTATGCTTGAACTGGTCATTCAAATATTTTGTAAAATATACACTTGATAATTATCACACCAAACTCAGTTATATTCATGCTGAAATTTGTATAATACTATACAAAAGTTTAAATTACGACACTTCTTTCATGTTTTAAAGGCGTCAGACTTCTACAATGTTTTGAGACTTGGTGAAAACAATTTTCTATGATCGTCTGCTTCCAAAACTTTATGAATGGAAATAGTATGATCCTGCTTAAATGGTAAAAAACGCCCTGTATGACTAAATAGAATTACGTAGTAACATTTGTTTAAGTTTCAAGAAAGTGTAAACTTTTACGCATTATTTTTCATCAAAATATTGAAAAGGAAACGACTTACTTTTTGTATTTGAACATGTTGACATGACTTATGTCATAAAGTCATCCCAAAATGGTGGACTTGAACCGTGGCAGACTCGATTTCACTGCATATTTCTTTTTTCAATTGGCGGATTTCGATGTAAAATCAGCAGCTACTTGATAGAAAATTGCTTGGAATAAAGTTAAATGTTTAATTCCTTTTGATTTCATCAATTCCTGTTTATATCTATACGCAAAATCTCAACGTGACAACCGATGTATATTCAAAACCAACTGATATTTCACTGCATATTTCTTTTTTCAATTGGCGGATTTCAATGTAAAATCAGCAGCTACTTGATATCTGTTGGCAAAATCTCAACATGACAACCGATGTATATTCAGAACCAACTGGTATTTCAATGATTTAATCAATGACTAGATCAAGACTAAATGTTTACATTAATCTTGAGAATTCTGTATGAGTCATCACAATTACAGCGGAGTTTTCACTAATGCTTGGAACGCAAATCTAACTCTTTAGAACAGTTCGTTGTACGAGCAAAGATGTACCTATATTATATAAAGTCACTGCACTTTGCAAGATAACGAATACATTTCAGTTCCCCCTGATCGACCTCCAGTAATACATGATTTTACAAACGGAAGCACTTACAAAGTAACTGAGAATGAACCAGCGAGCCTATCTTGCTCAGTGGAAGGAGGAAATCCTCCCGGGACCCCAGAATGGTCGTGCAGGGAACACATCAACAGTGCAACAGAAACAATTATAGACAATACAAAAGTGACAATAAATCTGACATGGACTGCAAAACGCAACCAATGGAAAGCATGTATATGTCGGACAATGCATGCCCTTTCAAGGGATTTTGTTTCTGTTGATATTGATGTTTTATGTAAGTATTCAGTGTCGTTTTGTTATGGGATTTCAGAAGTACTAAGTAAGATATGCATTGTCATTGTTCAACTTATCACATTCATGTACTGAGGCCGATCTATCATTTGCCATATGACTGGGTATATCAGTAGATATATACATGTGCTGAACGTGTGTATTGTAATAAAACGTGTGAGGTTATCAGCGCGTTACCGTAGTAGCGTCTACTGTGGTCATGCAATAAACAACATACTGACTGATGGTTTCGGTGAATATCAAAATATATGTATCTGGGGCATGTGACATTTACCGCGTTCTCGGGTCTCGGTAAATGTCATAAGCCCCAGAGTCACAGATTTCCATATTATATCATTAGTTAAATTTTGTATAGTATATCTCTTTTACATGCAACTGAAAGGGCATAAGGGTAAGCTAAGCAAATAAGCTAGGCAGATAATTATAGCAACAATTGACACTGTGATACAATGAGCGCCTTTGTTTACGAATTATGTGTTTAAGGTCTCATGATAGGAATCACTGTAATATGATTTAGTGTGAACATGCCACATGAAGCTTTAACAATGCAAATAGTTTTGTTATAATGATGTTCTTTGCTAATAATTCTCAAAGATAAAAAGATGTACATCATCGAGCTAAATCAAAGTGCAAGTAATTGATAGTTCAAATGGCAGAATCTAAGTCGGTATCGACAATTTTCAACAATTGGCTGATTTCCTGTTTCTTTTTAGATGCACCCGATGTTCCAAAAATTGAGCTTCTATATCAGAATTCCAAAACTACTACTCTAGATGCTAAATTGATAGAAACTCAGTCATACCGCTTTTTGTGTAGCGCTGATGGAAATCCTCTGCCTACGAAATACATTTGGAGCAGGAGGCAAATTACAGAAACGACAGTTGATGGTTCATTCGATTTGCCGAACGTACAAAGAAATCAGAGTGGAACATATTTATGTCAAGCACATAATATCATTAATCCCACATACGGAGGACTCTTCCACGGAAAGAATAATATCAATATAAATGTTGATGTTTTATGTAAGTTCTTTTATTCTTTCTTCACATTATTATGTTTGCTCATATTTATGTCTCATAATGATTTCGTGCTGCCTGTTTGTCAGAAAGTTTGTCCGAACATCTCCTGGATGCATTTTACTGAAAATTGGTAGAAATGTTGAGTACAACGTGTAGTTGTACATATCATCGAGATTTTTCGCTTAATTGATTTCTGTATGAGTTATGGCCCTTTGTAAGTTTGAAATGAGCAAAGTTTGTCCGCCTGCATAGATTTCAGTGAAACATGGTAGAAATGTTAACTACCAAGTGTAGTTGTGTATATCCACATGGCTTTTCGCGTCATTGATATTTGAATGAATTATGGCCCTCTCTTTGTCTGAAAATGAGGCTTTTGGACAATTACTCCAATAATGCATATGCGCATTAACTCAAACTACGTAGAAATGTTTAGTACCTAAAGTAGTTGTGCTTTTTGTCAAGATTTTCCACTAATTTCTTGATGAGTTATGGCCCTTTTTTAGTCCGAGTCCGAACAATAGGTCTGTGGAGAATTTCTCCGACATACCTGGGTTGATTTTACTTAAACTTTATAGAAATGTTTAGTAGTTAGTATAGTTGTACATATAAAAATGAATTTCCATTTGACTGATTTCTGACAGAGGTTTGTACAGTGTGGAAGTGGTTGGAGACATTTTTATTCGTGACCGTGAGCATAATAGTGGCAAACGTGGAAACTCAACTTACTCTGGAGGCCATTAATCTGACGGATTGGTAGTTAAATGTCGTCCATAAGCCTCTCGTGCCGGCGTTTCTCAAGGACTGGTACAGAGGAAGAGGACAATTCTATACACGCCACTGGTAGTCTATAGAAGTAAATGAATGAAAGACGTAAATGAATTTTCTAACCCAACGGTCCTTTTAAGTAACAACACAGACGGCCCTTTTCAGGGCCAAACAAATAACAAAGAAGAAAATACCCCTCAGTGATTGCCTAAACAATGGCATATTGACTAAAGTCCAGATTACAATAATAATAATATTTTTAATTTATGGTAAGTATCATCATAATAATACACAATATCATGACAATAACCCCCGAGCACACAGAACACGGATTATATAAGGTCTACGTTGCTGCCGCATACTCCATTGTCTCCATTGTCATCATTGGTTGACATTTTTGTAATCTAGTAAAAGAAGGTCGATCCGATGGACTCCTACAAATACAGACCGATTTATAGACGTTCAGTTCATTCTGACCGTTCACCTTGTACAGTCAACATCATTATTATCATCATCATGATCATGGATGCTAACATGGATACTATTCAAGCCAACCTGACAGAAATTGATACGTTGTTCCATCAAGCCGAACAACAGACCATGGAAACCTTCTACAAGAAGCTGGAGAACAGCAATGCGCGAAACCGGCGAGCTTAACAACTCACGTAGGAGACACTCCGCAAGATTGATCAAGTACAACACCGATGGGGTTAAAGAAGACAAGGGATTACAGAAGCTATGAACACAGCTCAAAAACGTCAGGAAGAAAACAGAAAAGAGCAGCAAAACCAACACTTTTTGGACAGTGTAGTCACACACTACAGAAAAAGAAAAAAGAAAACCAAAGTGCATAAACGATTAGGAGGAAAAATAACGATCACGAGCACCTACCAAATCACAGTAGTACATGTACAACCTATCCGAACACAGATGAGCCAGCCACACAAAGAAGCGGCCACAGTTGTCACAACACCACAGCAAGAGTAAAACAACAAAATAACCAACGGCCCTTTTCAGGGTCACCCACTTTCTTTCAAAAGATCTATTCAGTAATTATCAAAGTATAAGAAGTAAAACACTGCCATATCACAAACAAATTCATATAGGGTTCCATATGTTCCATTAGAGTACCATGAACATTAAAATTGGGAATAATTTCCTACTTACTCCAATTTCCTACGTGACGCCCAGTCCGTGCGAGTCCCAATACTCGGTCCCCATTTTATCATAGTCCTTGCTAGGCACAAAACTCGGTCCCCATTTGCTCCCAATCCTTGCTAGGCACAATGTTCGGTCCCAATTTGGTCCCAGTCCCTACGAGACCCAATATTCGGTCCCCATTTACTCCCAGTCTTTGCTAGGCCCAATACTCGGTCCCCATTTGCTCCCAGTCCCTACGAGACCCAATATTCAATCCCCATTTACACCCAGTCCTTGATAGGCCCCATACTCGGTCCCCATTTACTCATAGTCCCTACGATACACAATAGATGGTCCCAGTCCCCGATCACTCCCAGTCCATACTTTTAATAACAAATACCCTTTTCTGCTTTTTTGTTTACATATTTTAAGACATTTACCTTTTGACACTTTCGTGTGTTGAAACCTAAGCTGTGCTTGAGCTTTAAACATCTAAACAACGATTTAATTTATCATTCTTAGTTGCGTACATGTAAATACATATTCAAATTTAAAATGTCCTATAATTTGCACAATCATAACTTAAACGTTTATGAAAGATTCCTTTCTTCGGAGAACATATAAACGAAAAAAAAAAAACTGTAGTTAAGACTATTCGCAATGATAGTAAGGTAACAACTTGATTCTAAATAATATATTTGTATTTCCGCAGATAAACCTACTATCGCTGTGCTGAACAACTACAATATTGTTGAATATTCTTCGCTTAATGTCACCTGTAATGCGATATCAGCGAATCCAAACAAAACCGACGCAATTTGGACAAGGGACAAACGTGGTCTGAACATTACTTCGAATCCTTTGATACTACAAAATATATCAAGACATGATTCAATGAACTATACATGTACTATGATAAACTATATGACACCTACAGTTGGCAAAGTGGTGGAAGGATCCGGCAATGAAACATTTTATCTCAATGTATGGTGTATGTATAGCCTTTTAGCCTATATAAGTGCATTTAGGCGTTATGAAAGAAAGGACATTTAACTAATTAACTCACTCGCTCACTCACATGCCGTTTGATAATTTCAACGCTCTATTTTCAAGGGGTTGGAACATTTTTTTCGAGTGCTTTGATACTACAGAATATATCAAAACATGATTCAATGAACTATACATGTACTTTGAAAAATTATATGATACCTACAGCTGGCCTGGTCGGATCCGACAGTGAAACTTTCTACCTCAGTGTATGGTGTATGTCTTTTATTCCTTTTTTCCTACCGGTGGCATGTTAAGAGATTCCGAAATACTAGTTTATAAAGAAAGCTGAGTTTTATTTGCAACTTTATCTGAAAAACGGAAATGAATACTGTCAATTTGAATCATTATTTAGGTAATAGATAAGAGTCACAATTACCTATAACATTCTAGCTTACATTTGAAAAATGAATACTTGTTACAACCATTTACGCATGTGGCTACACTACATTGCATACTCATTTTCCCAAGTCATTTAAGTCTCAATTTTACTTAAGTCAAAATAAAAAAATCAACAGATGAATATCACCGGCGAAATGGGTCTTTTAAAGCACTACGATTTCCTTTTTTTTAAAGAAAATTCACGCATGCGATAGAAAAACAATCGAGTTGAGAGCAAATATAACCAATTTATATCAGTAAAGTTAATATGGTCAGGCGCCTTTATTTCATGTAATCAATATATTACAAATAAACTTCTTCAACAGGGCTACCGTTATTACAAATTGCGTAAATATTTTGCTAAATTTTACTATCGTAATTCTGATTTGGTTTTGAAATTCAATAGTAATCTAAAGACTCTTCTGCGAGAAGGTATTTCAAAACCCGATTTTTATGGGGATGTGGTTTACAAACTTCGTAAGATTTTGGGTCATGGCAATTTTCCAACTGTATTTGCTAAAATTATGAAACGTTTTGTTAAAAGAGGTTACGACCCTACTGTTTTGAGACACACCGCATGTTTGGTGTTCAACCCGTTTACAGTTGGACGCTATGCTTCCCTCTTTGATTGTGTCTGACGGAAGAGGGGGAGGACTCTGTGATGGGCAGTTTTTAAATCCCACTGGGACGAAACTGTTTTGATTTCTGTCCTCTGGCCTGTTTGGTCGGGCCCTTAAGGGTGTTTCTCTTGGTGCTCTGCCTTCTGCAAAGGCATTGAGTACATACGTTTTTTGGTTCTCAAGGTTTGCTTTTTATATATTTATACACGAGCATTTTTGTGTTTTACATACCATGCCTTTTGTTTCCATTGCGTGTGTTAGAGATTCACCTAGCAGGGATTACTTTTATTTACACTGTCCTGTGACTTTGGAACATGGTGGGGGTAAGAGTGAGGTTGGGTGCGCACCATAAACCGGTTTAAGCTCCCCAGTGGTGTTTCAAGGCGGTGCCCCACTGTGTTCCTTTAATTGTTCGTTTTGTCCTCGTGTGTTTGCTTTGTATCCTAGTGTGTGTTGGTAGTGTATGTTTGTGTGTGTACATGATTGTGTGTGTGTGTGTGTGTGTGTGTGTGTGTGTGTGTGTGTGTGTGTGTGTGTGTGTGTGTGTGTGTGTGTGTGTGTGTGTGTGTGTGTGTGTGTGTGTGTGTGTGTGTGTGTGTGTGTGTGTGTGTGTGTGTGTTGGTGGTGTGCACTTCTGGGTGCTGTGGGGCTCGTTTTGGGGAGGCTGCGTTTTTGGTACGTGGCATTCCCTGTTTGATATTATTTTTGTTTTTTTGTTTTCATTTAAATTTCTGATTTTTAGTTGATTTAATATTTATCATTATTTTCATGTGCTATTTTAGGACTGTGGTTAAATCCCCTGTTAAAAGTTTTTGAAAATAAAATAACAATTCTGATTGTTTTCAAAAGAAACTTTCAATTTTTATTTTCCCACTTGATTAAAAAAATAACGATCGCTATAAGGAATGAGATGTAATACAACTCTGCAATTGGGTTTGGATGGGATTTGAACTTCACTTGTAAAATTGGAAGGCCTTTGACATAACCACTTCATCACGGAGACTGATTTGAATGCTGTAGGGGAAAAAGCTAATATTATATTGTATATAAATTAAAGGCAATGGAAGAGTGTTCAGTTCGAGGTGTTTCTTTATGGGTTGAATACCTTAAGTTTAAATGTCTGAATTTAGCAATACTATATTTAAGCAATCACTATAATTCTGTGTAAGATGTATTACATCTACTACTTGTCCTGAACTCTAACAGTATTAATATTTTGTTTGTAGATGGGCCATCTGTAGATAGGTTTATTGTTATTGGGCATGAAAACGAAAACCCTGTCCTTGCAAATGAGTCAACATCAATACTATTTACTTGTGTGATAGATAGTAACCCGATTTCAGCAGCAGCTATCAATTCGTCCAGTGGAAAAATTATCGTTGCTTCCAACTCAAGAATTTTGGAGTACAACCACAGTCTAACATCTTGCCTAGACAGTGGATTATACTCATGTTCCGCACGTAACGAATATAACCATGGCCAGCAAGCAAGTGAAATTATCAATATCGATGTTAACTGTGAGTTTTGTTTTATTTTGATTATGAAGGTTACTGTATTGTCAGGTGTAAAACTGTTTTGAAATTTGTAAAATATTTACCTTTTGAAGAACCAATAACGTTCTGTCCTACATGTTCTATTATTTCATTTGGAAGTAACTCTCTCTTCACTTTAATATTGTTTTGTAACTCGACGGGCTGTAATAGATCAATTACGTTAGAAATATTTGTAAATAACTTTTCTTATATTTAGTTGTTTTCTGTCATTAACGAGTTCCTTGTCGCACAGGTAAACCTATGGCACATTCCCAAGTTCAAGACGACATTAGAAGTGAATTGTATGTTCCAGCAACGCTACAATTTACAGCCATCGCTCGTCCAGAGCCTGAATTTACTTGGGAAAAGTGGACAAATAACTCATGGGTACCTGTTACGAACAATAGCATAATTTCCGTTTCATCATCGGGAATGCAGTCTAACTTGACAGTCAACAATTTTACTTCCGCAGAAGTGAATCTCTTTCGAGTGATTGTGCAGAATTTCATCGGAACTTATATGCAAAATTATACACTTCAACCTTTTGGTATGTATTTATGTTTTATTATGCTTGCATGTACATGTTCACTTATAAAACGCTCGTTTTAGTCTCATAATCTGATATCTAAATTAATGTTCATGATAATAAGTAACATAATATGACAGTAAGAGTGTTTACCTTTTGCCATGTATTCTGACACGAATTGATATTTTTTTAATTTCACGTTGACAACAATTCTAACCAATATTTTCATGATGTGTTACGGAATGATCCTTCTGTTGCTTCTAACATGAATCTCGAGAGGGATTACACGATGTGAAATAGTGTCTTGAAATCGCGAATAAATGCATTTGAACATAATTGCAAGATTATGTCTTATCATATTTGGCATTATTTGCTTCTGTTTTAATTTAAATTTAAGTATGACATTGCGCTATTTCTTCTGCAACTAAAGACGTCTAAAGTAGGTTTAATAAATGTCTACTTCTTTGAAAACAATATTGCTCTTTATTATATACCTATAAATATTCTGTTAAAATACAGCCTTTATTCAGCCATAGAGTACGGCCTAACAGAAATAAAATTCCGTATTGTACATAGTGTCAATCGTTGTAAGAGTGCATTTAATTGGCCCATAGAATATTCATGCATACATATGACGATAATAGCGTCGCTTATTTATACAATAACGTCAATAAAATAACTCCACACACATGGCCTATTTTGCGCAAATCAGAATTTGTCTTCAATTAATGCTCAAAATGTCATTTTACCTCAGTTTATTCTTGCTGACAGTGTCCAAAAGTAAAACATAATTATACTAACAGGGTCATAATGATCATAGAAAATGTGATCCAGAAGCCGGATTGGCTCTCGTCGCGGTCGGATCATACTCGTGTTCTGCACTCGTATGATCGGACGCAAAACTCGAGCG